>OX376372.1:124428735-124473735 GCA_947369275.1 Nemotelus nigrinus | reverse complement strand
TTAAGCACATGTGGATTTTCAAGATAAAGTGGGTAGCGTTGTAGCTGCGGCAGGCTCCCGAAAAAAAATCTTTCAGATCATTGACCCTCCTGAAAAGTTTGTGATGTGTGACAAAAATTTCATATTTTTGATAAGCTTTATCCTTTGTCCTTCATGTCTAGTTAAAATTTTGAAAATTCGGATTTGCGCAAGTACGGCAACCCATCACCAAATTACCTCTATTTTCAGCACTCGAAATTTCTGTTCATGAGAACTGACGACCGGATAATCCGAGCATACTGAAACTTACAGGACCATTGAAATTAGCTAGGACCAAGTCTGATAGAAGTGATTTTGAAAAAGCACTGAAAAAAAACAGCATTTTGGCCTATAACTTCCGATTCAGCCATTACATTTATACAAAATTGACACAATATTTGGACCTTACTAAAGATAACATTGGGTGAAAATTTGGCTGAGAAATTAGCACAGAGTTGCCAGCTATGGTGATTTTTGTCTCCCAAATCTTGCAAATTTGCTCAGCAAAATAAAGCTTTTTTCCCTATAACTTCTGTTCAAGTTATGAAATTTAAACGAAGTTCATGCATTAAATGCACCTTAATATGAACCAAATGTCGTAGGAATTTCGTATAAAAATCATGAAAGGGCTGCCAGCTATGACCATTTTTGTTATTATTGGAATTTCTTTACTAAGTGATTATGTCATTAGATTTGCAAATGGGAATCATCCTGCAGTGAAGATTAACAACAATTATTAATGCTTTAAAAATTTGAAAAGTTTGGAGGGTGGTTATCCAAAAATTTTATTCACCTGTATTACTTCCAGCACAGTGATTCAATCGAAACGAAATTTACTGGCAGGGTTTAGCTTAACGTGAAGCAGATTTAGTATATATTGTGCTTTGCTGGTAACACAGCGTAACCAGCATTAGCCATTTTTGTAAATATTGCACCAACAGATGCTTGAAATTACGTACTCATATGCAAAGCATTTGCAATAAAAATAAGACACCAGTTTATAAATATTATTATTATTTATTTCAACCAAACAAGGCGTACAAAACACTTACAATTATTATCTAACAATTTATATAAATTTGTATAATTAACAACAATGGAAGAAATTTAAAAATATATAACCATCTTTAGTAGGGAATTGGATAGGGCATTCATGACGTGAGCACCTTAGTCAGAGCAGTTTTAAACCTAGGTCTGGAAATGGTAGGGGAATAGTATTTTGCGAAGCTATTGAATATTTTGCAACATCTATTGATTGGCTCATTGTTGGCGTAAACTGTGTGGTGTCGGTATTCATTCAGTAAACGTGTGTGCCTCGTCTGCCTTACTGATTCGTTGAAGGTGATCTTATTGGACAGGGACACAACATTGATCAAGCCCCTAATAACGTCAAAAGTAAAGCAGCAGCATATGACTATCCTCCGCGAAGATAGACTTGATAGATTTAAGAGACTTAGCCTGTATCTGTATGAAGGTAGATTTTCAAATTCGTAAGGATTATACAGATCTCTCAACGCAAATAGCAAGAACTGCTTCTGCACCGATTCGAGCCTATCGCTATGGACATCAAAGGTAGGGTGCCAGACAATACATGCATATTCGAGCAATGGCCGAACTAGAGCTATGTATAAGGACTTCGTGACCCATAGGTTTTTGAATTCCTTCGCACGTCTTTTGATAAATCCAAGCTGCTTATTAGCCTTGCTTAAGACTTTGTCGTAGTGTAAATTAAAACGCAGCTTTTTATCCAAAGTAACCCCGAGGTCGATGACATTGTCAACATTATTGATTGTAACATTATTGAGGCGGTAATCAAAATTTATATTACTGGTTTTGCGGGAAAAACTAATGACTTGACATTTACTGACATTAATGTCGAGATTATTTTGTTTGCACCACTGCTCAATAGAAAGCAGTTTCGATTGAAGGAAAACTGAGTCAGATTTCGATTTAATTGTGTGGTACATTTTCAGATCATCTGCATAAAAAAGGTGAGGGATGTCTGATAAAACTTCAGAAAGATCCGAAACGAAAATATTGAATAAAAGAGGCCCCAAGTGACTACCTTGTGGAACACCTGATAAAACTTCGATTTTTTTGGATAGGATACCCTGAAACTTAACGTACTGCGTCCTATTTCGAAGATAAGAGTCTAACCAGTTTAATAAAAGACCCGAGATGCCAAATTTCTGTAGTTTGATTCGAAGAATATCATGATCAACCCGATCAAAGGCCTTGCTGAAGTCTGTGTAGATGGTATCAATTTGATGCCCTTTTTCCATGCCACAGAGAACATCTGAGACGAGAATCACGAGGTTGGTACAAGTTGACCTGCCTTTTCTAAAACCATGTTGTTGTTCATTTAGAAGAGGTTCTATTACAGTAGTGAGCTTATCACAGACAATTTTTTCAAATAGTTTAGGCAATGCTGAAAGTATTGCAATACCTCTGTAATTATCAATTGACCGCCTATCACCACTTTTAAAAATCGGGGTCAGATGGGATGATTTCCAGAAGGAAGGGAAAACCCCACAAGAAAGTGATTTGTTGAAAATTAAATACACGGGTAAGATAAGCGACTCCATGCATTTGAGTATGAAACTAGGAGGTAGTAAGTCAGGACCAGGACCCTTGTTGACATTGAGATCTTTGATGGCCCTGGCATTCTCCTCTCTAGTTAAATACATTTCACAAATGATATCTGGTGGGAATGTTTGAGGGAGAAGAATGTTAGACATGCTTGTACATTTACAAAATACTTCCTGGAAATGCTCAGCGAACAGGTCGCAAATTTCGTGAGGGCATGTCGAACAAAGGTTCTTTTTGTGCATCGAAGTAGGGTAGCCCGAAGTATGAAAATTGAAAAATTGAAATTTTCCGAGTTTTGAAAAATTTTCGGATGACAGCCTTAAAGAACGTTTAATCGTTCAAACTTTAAATGAAATCCTGCAATGAGAACAAAATTCAAAGGAAACGTTTATTTATGGTAAATTTATTGAATTTGATTTATACTGAACAGCTTTGAGTTTTGAGTTTTGTTGCTTTGGATATAGAATGGTTGATATGATTCTTCAAAAAAGTGTATAACGTCTTTCCACATTATTTTGTCACTCAAAGACGATTTCTTCGAAAATTAGTTTTCTAGCGGTTCTGATGCGCTATAATTTTCTATTTTGTATGGATTGTGGACGTGTATTTTCGTTATTTTCTCCCTTTATTTTCAGCTGTTTTGTGCTGCCACAGCATATACAGCAACCTATGTCAGTGATAGCAAATGATTGCTGTTTTATACTAGATTGTTGTTTTTGCGGCAAAGTTTTATTCTGCTCTGTATCGGAGCAAAAAAACGCACCTATTATCGATAAAGCTGACTCCATCGATTGCAGCAAATGTTTGCAGCCGCACCATTTCTATTGCGGTGGTTATAGCGAAACATTTTTTTGGAAACTGTCAAAAGATCGCAAAAAGTCTTTTACATGCAAAGCTTGTGGTTCGGAACAAGCAACAGTAACGAGATCGTTCGATTCCACCAGAGAGATACTAAAACTATATCTGAGTTCAAAGCACTCATGCAGGTTGAACTAAAGGAACTTAGAACAACTTTCTGGGCTGAGCTAGCTGAATACCGTAAATCACTGGACTGTTGTTGTAATAAAATTGATGATTTTTAATTACAGCTTTCAAATTACAACGAAAAAATATAGAGCTGTTGACAAAGCTCTGTGACATGTGACAAGAAAATTGCAAATTAAAACAATAACTGAAGGAGCTAACAATACGGATAAACAAAATGGAACACAAACAGTTAGCAGGCAATATTGAAATTACGCGTGTCCCAAAAACACAAATTGAAAATATAACTGAAATCATCAAAGAGTTGGTGCTTTGGTTGAGACCAGCGAGATCATGCCAATAACAGCAATCAGAGAGCATGTAAATAGATGAATCGACAAACTGAGACTGATTGTGGCAACTTTCAATGCCAAACACGGCCGGAATACTTGGATCGAACACGCCAAACGGCATCGCAATCAACTTTTGGCAAACAAGCTGCATTTGAGTTTCCCGAGCAACAAAATATTTGTTAATAATAGGCTTACACAAAATTACAAAAAGCTTTTATAGTGCACTAAAATTTTTCCCAACAGTCACTCATATAAATTTGTGTGGGTAAAGGGAAGTTACATTTGTATAAGAAAAACTGAGAGCTCTAAAGTTCATAGAATAAATTGTGAGAGCAATTTAGATATAAACAAACTAGATCAGTAATTTTATACCAAAACTCAGTAGTTTTATAACAAACTTCAGTAAATTTTTCTATTTTTAATGAATATTGACACATTTTTAAATGAATTCAGTGGCAGTGCCAACAAGCCATTCTCAATCTTGAACAATAAAAAAGACTGTAAGCAATTTTTCAGAGCGAACCATCCTGAAAATCTAAGAATTATTCAAATGAACATAAGAAGCATACCAAAGAATTTTGAAGAATTTATCTTGTTTCTGTCTCATATTGATATTGATTTCGACGTAATTGTATTGACAGAAACTTGGCTTGCATATGATGTAGAATCATTCCAAACACAAGGATATAGTAAAATAACGAACCCAAATAGAATCAATAAATGCGACGGAGTCATTACATTCATACGTGACAGTTTAAACTAAAGGATAATTAATTTAGATATAGATAATGTTAATTATGTAAATTTATCAATCACAGTAGGAAGTAAGAATATATTACTAACTAGTTTATATAGTTCAACAAACGATACCTGTGCCTCTGACTTCAATGATAGCCTAGAGATTTTTTTGCAAAGTAGCAAGAACTTTCAGTATCATGTGCTAGCTAGTGACGTTAATATCGACATACTAGAAAATAATATAGAGCCAGTCGGACATAAATACTTGAACATCTTGCATGAATACAATCGCGAAAATGTATCAAGAGTATCATGTGTTGACCATATTTTTCTGAAAAATCAAAAGCAATGTGTTTTTCACTCAGCGATCTACCATACATCAATAACAGATCACTTTATTACTCTTGGTTGTATAAATTTCTTTGATGACAAAGTCAAAGCTAAAAGTAATCTAGAGTTATTCACATGCAATACTTTTAGTTTGGATAATTTTAGGCTTGCTATAGAAAGGGAAACATAGAATGATGTATTAAATGAAGTAAATGCCAACACATCTTTTACAATTTTCTATGATAAAATTTCAAATTACTACAACACTTGAGTTCGATCAGAATCTCAAATTTGCAATAATTTTGGAAAGCTGAAACCTTGGATAACGAAAGGTCTAATCGTTTCAATTAGAAGTCGAGAAAAAATCGCTCGTTGCCTCAGAAAGCAGCCTTTCAATTTAGATCTTAAGGAGTAGTACAAAAAGTATAGAAATGTTTTAGTGACATGAATCAGGTGTGCGGAAGATACTTATTACAAGAAATTATTAGAAAAATATGGGCAAAATATGAAAAAAAACTCTAGCGCATCAGAACCGCTAGAAAACTAATTTTCGAAGAGATTGTCTTTGAGTGACCAACAAATTTGGAAAGACGTAATACACTTTTTAGTAGAATCATATCAACCATTCCTTATCTCAAGCAACAAAACTCAACTATAACACAAATGATGGAAATGTTTAGTGCTGGCAACACTTTCCCAACGAAGCAGCAATAAGTTTACCATAACAAGCTCATACTTGAATCAACTTATCCTTTGAATTTCGTTCTCATCGGACGATTTCATCGAAAGTTTCAGCGGTTAAACGTTGTTTGAGGCTGCCATCCGAAAAATGTTCGAAACTCGGAAAATTTAAAAATTGATTTCTTATTTTTATCGCAAATGCTTTGCATATAAGTATGTAATTTGAAGAATCTGTTGGTGCAATATTTACAAAAATGGCTATAACTGGTTACCCTGTGTCAGCAGCAGAGCAAAATATATACCAAATCTGCTTCACGTTAAGTTATACGCAACCAGTAAATTTCGTTTCGATTGAAAAGAATTTCAGGGCTGCCACCCTCGAAACTTTTCAAATTTTTAAAGCGTTAATATATGTTGTTAATTTTTATTGCACGATTATTCCCATTTGCAAATCAAATGACATACTCGCTCAGTAAAGAAATTCCACAAAATTACAAAAATGGTCATAGCTGCCAACCCTTTCATGATTTTTGTACGAAATTCCTACGACATTTACTTCACATTAAGATCCATTTACTGCAATAACTTCGTTTTGATTTCTGCACTGGACCGGAAGCTATAAGGAAAAAAACTTTATTTTGCTGAGCAAATTTGCAAAATTGACGAGACAAAAATCAAGGAACAAAAATCAAAGGAACTTAGAACAACTTTCTGGGCTGAGCTAGCTGAATACCGTAAATCACTGGACTGTTGTTGTAATAAAATTGATGATTTTTAATTGCAGCTTTCAAATTACAACGAAAAAATATAGAGCTGTTTACAAAGCTCTGTGACAACATGTGACAAGAAAAGTGCAAATTAAAACAATAACTGAAGGAGCTAACAATACGGATAAACAAAATGGAACACGAACAGTTAGCAGGCAATATTGAAATTACGCGTGTCCCAAAAACACAAATTGAAAATATTACTGAAATCATCAAAGAGTTGGTGCTTTGGTTGAGACCAGCGAGATCATGCCAATAACAGCAATCAGAGAGCATGTAAATAGATGAATCGACAAACCGAGACTGATTGTGGCAACTTTCAATGCCAAACACGGCCGGAATACTTGGATCGAACACGCCAAACGGCATCGCAATCAACTTTTGGCAAACACGCTGCATTTGAGTTTCCCGAGCAACAAAATATTTGTTAATAATAGGCTTACACAAAATTACAAAAAGCTTTTATAGTGCACTAAAATTTTTCCTAACAGTCACTCATATAAATTTGTGTGGGTAAAGGGAAGTTACATTTGTATAAGAAAAACTGAGAGCTCTAAAGTTCATAGAATAAATTGTGAGAGCAATTTAGATAAAAACAAACTAGATCAGTAATTTTATACCAAAACTCAGTAGTTTTATAACAAACTTCAGTAAATTTTTCTATTTTCAATGAATATTGACACATTTTTAAATGAATTCAGTGGCAGTGCCAACAAGCCATTCTCAATCTTGAACAATAAAAAAGACTGTAAGCAATTTTTCAGAGCGAACCATCCTGAAAATCTAAGAATTATTCAAATGAACATAAGAAGCATACCAAAGAATTTTGAAGAATTTATCTTGTTTCTGTCTCATATTGATATTGATTTCGACGTAATTGTATTGACAGAAACTTGGCTTGCATATGATGTAGAATCATTCCAAACACAAGGATATAGTAAAATAACGAACCCAAATAGAATCAATAAATGCGACGGAGTCATTACATTCATACGTGACAGTTTAAACTAAAGGATAATTAATTTAGATATAGATAATGTTAATTATGTAAATTTATCAATCACAGTAGGAAGTAAGAATATATTACTAACTAGTTTATATAGTTCAACAAACGATACCTGTGCCTTTGACTTCAATGATAGCCTAGAGATTTTTTTGCAAAGTAGCAAGAACTTTCAGTATCATGTGCTAGCTAGTGACGTTAATATCGACATACTAGAAAATAATATAGAGCCAGTAGGACATAAATACTTGAACATCTTGCATGAATACAATCGCGAAAATGTATCAAGAGTATCATGTGTTGACCATATTTTTCTGAAAAATCAAAAGCAATGTGTTTTTCACTCAGCGATCTACCATACATCAATAACAGATCACTTTATTACTCTTGGTTGTATAAATTTCTTTGATGACAAAGTCAAAGCTAAAAGTAATCTAGAGTTATTCACATGCAATACTTTTAGTTTGGATAATTTTAGGCTTGCTATAGAAAGGGAAACATAGAATGATGTATTAAATGAAGTAAATGCCAACACATCTTTTACAATTTTCTATGATAAAATTTCAAATTACTACAACACTTGAGTTCGATCAGAATCTCAAATTTGCAATAATTTTGGAAAGCTGAAACCTTGGATAACGAAAGGTCTAATCGTTTCAATTAGAAGTCGAGAAAAAATCGCTCGTTGCCTCAGAAAGCAGCCTTTCAATTTAGATCTTAAGGAGTAGTACAAAAAGTATAGAAATGTTTTAGTGACATGAATCAGGTGTGCGGAAGATACTTATTACAAGAAATTATTAGAAAAATATGGGCAAAATATGAAAAAAAACTCTAGCGCATCAGAACCGCTAGAAAACTAATTTTCGAAGAGATTGTCTTTGAGTGACCAACAAATTTGGAAAGACGTAATACACTTTTTAGTAGAATCATATCAACCATTCCTTATCTCAAGCAACAAAACTCAACTATAACACAAATGATGGAAATGTTTAGTGCTGGCAACACTTTCCCAACGAAGCAGCAATAAGTTTACCATAACAAGCTCATACTTGAATCAACTTATCCTTTGAATTTCGTTCTCATCGGACGATTTCATCGAAAGTTTCAGCGGTTAAACGTTGTTTGAGGCTGCCATCCGAAAAATGTTCGAAACTCGGAAAATTTAAAAATTGATTTCTTATTTTTATCGCAAATGCTTTGCATATAAGTATGTAATTTGAAGAATCTGTTGGTGCAATATTTACAAAAATGGCTATAACTGGTTACCCTGTGTCAGCAGCAGAGCAAAATATATACCAAATCTGCTTCACGTTAAGTTATACGCAACCAGTAAATTTCGTTTCGATTGAAAAGAATTTCAGGGCTGCCACCCTCGAAACTTTTCAAATTTTTAAAGCGTTAATATATGTTGTTAATTTTTATTGCACGATTATTCCCATTTGCAAATCAAATGACATACTCGCTCAGTAAAGAAATTCCACAAAATTACAAAAATGGTCATAGCTGCCAACCCTTTCATGATTTTTGTACGAAATTCCTACGACATTTACTTCACATTAAGATCCATTTACTGCAATAACTTCGTTTTGATTTCTGCACTGGACCGGAAGCTATAAGGAAAAAAACTTTATTTTGCTGAGCAAATTTGCAAAATTGACGAGACAAAAATCAAGGAACAAAAATCAAAGGAACTTAGAACAACTTTCTGGGCTGAGCTAGCTGAATACCGTAAATCACTGGACTGTTGTTGTAATAAAATTGATGATTTTTAATTGCAGCTTTCAAATTACAACGAAAAAATATAGAGCTGTTTACAAAGCTCTGTGACAACATGTGACAAGAAAAGTGCAAATTAAAACAATAACTGAAGGAGCTAACAATACGGATAAACAAAATGGAACACGAACAGTTAGCAGGCAATATTGAAATTACGCGTGTCCCAAAAACACAAATTGAAAATATTACTGAAATCATCAAAGAGTTGGTGCTTTGGTTGAGACCAGCGAGATCATGCCAATAACAGCAATCAGAGAGCATGTAAATAGATGAATCGACAAACCGAGACTGATTGTGGCAACTTTCAATGCCAAACACGGCCGGAATACTTGGATCGAACACGCCAAACGGCATCGCAATCAACTTTTGGCAAACACGCTGCATTTGAGTTTCCCGAGCAACAAAATATTTGTTAATAATAGGCTTACACAAAATTACAAAAAGCTTTTATAGTGCACTAAAATTTTTCCTAACAGTCACTCATATAAATTTGTGTGGGTAAAGGGAAGTTACATTTGTATAAGAAAAACTGAGAGCTCTAAAGTTCATAGAATAAATTGTGAGAGCAATTTAGAGCCTAGACACACAGGCACTTAAATTACTAATTTACTAATGATCATTTATACCTAAATTAGTAATTTAAAAGTACCTGACACACAGCCCTTGCGTTAATGATGAATACTGTCACTGACTGTCTGTCACACAAAGAAACTAGTTTTTGAAAAATGGAGAAATTGAAGGTGTTTTAAATGTATGTTGCCTCTCTTATGTGCTAATTAACAAAGTTGGAATACAAACCGGGCAAAAACTACATTAAAATTTTGTAAATATTTTGAACTTTTTTGTATAGTGTTTCCTAGGCAACTAGTTTGTTGGTATCCGACAGCAAAAATGACAAGCGGTCCCCCATCTAAGTAATAACCGCGCAAACCACTGCTTAACTTCGGTGATCTGGCGAGAACCGGTCGTTCCAGTGTGGTATGGCCGTATTTAATTTGACGTTTCAAAAAAGTTGCCTTATTATTTTTCAATGGGAAAGCGAATTTTTAAAAGGGAAATTTGTATAATATCGGGCAACTCTACTTCATTAAATATTAAATAACGAAAGTCTGATGATCATTAGCAATTTGCTAAATGATTGATAATTTGGTCATTTAGTGGTGATAAGCCCAAATTACCATATGACACACGGCACTTAAATGATGATTTACGGCAAATGATCATTTACGCTGCGCTGTCTGTCTAGGCTTTTAGATATAAACAAACTAGATCAGTAATTTTATGCCAAAACTCAGTAGTTTTATAACAAACTTCAGTAAATTTTTCTATTTTTAATGAATATTGACACATTTTTAAATGAATTCAGTGGCAGTGCCAACAAGCCATTCTCAATCTTGAACAATAGAAAAGACTGCAAGCAATTTTTCAGAGCGAACCATCCTGGAAATCTCAGAATTATTCAAATGAACATAAGAAGCATATCAAAGAATTTTGAAGAATTTATCTTGTTTCTGTCTCATATTGATATTGATTTCGACGTAATTGTAGTGACAGAAACTTGGCTTGCATATGATGTAGAATCATTCCAAACACAAGGATATAGTAAAATAACGAACCCAAATAGAATCAATAAATGCGACGGAGTCATTACATACATACGTGACAGTTTAAACTAAAGGATAATTAATTTAGATATAGATAATGTTAATTATGTAAATTTATCAATCACAGTAGGAAGTAAGAATATATTACTAACTAGTTTATATAGTTCAACAAACGATACCTGTGCCTTTGACTTCAATGATAGCCTAGAGATTTTTTTGCAAAGTAGCAAGAACTTTCAGTATCATGTGCTAGCTAGTGACGTTAATATCGACATACTAGAAAATAATATAGAGCCAGTAGGACATAAATACTTGAACATCTTGCATGAATACAATCGCGAAAATGTATCAAGAGTATCATGTGTTGACCATATTTTTCTGAAAAATCAAAAGCAATGTGTTTTTCACTCAGCGATCTACCATACATCAATAACAGATCACTTTATTACTCTTGGTTGTATAAATTTCTTTGTTGACAAAGTCAAAGTTAAAAGTAATCTAGAGTTATTCACATGCAATACTTTTAGTTTGGATAATTTTAGGCTTGCTATAGAAAGGGAAACATAGAGTGATGTATTAAATGAAGTAAATGCCAACACATCTTTTACAATTTTCTATGATAAAATTTCAAATTACTACAACACTTGCCACAGTTCCTCGGCCACTTTTTAATTACCGGGTTGTACAGCATGCCAGTGCAGAAACGCAGAATTCTCTGTTCGAACATTTCCGCTTCTGCCATGGTAGATTTGAAACAGGTAATCCAGGATGGGGATGCGCATGTCAGGATCGGCCAAATCAGTGCTTTGTAGCAAATGGATTAAGCCTTTGTCGTCATGCTAATTTTTTTTGGCAAAAATATGTCTGATGTACTGAAATGCGGACCTGGCTACTTTAATTCAATGTTGAACATAGGGGTTAAATTACAAGAATTCATGCATATCTGCTCCAAGGTAGCGCAATGCAGGACTGGGAGTAATAGTCACCCTTTTGACTGATATTTGATTGAGGTGGACGGATTCTGTGGCTGCTTCTCAACTTCGGGAAATAAAGATCAATATCTGCAAATTTAAAGGTTAACTTTCGTTCCTAGTCGTTTTTCTTGGTGTTGTTGTGCTGAAACATTGTTTTTGGAGCTAAATTTCAAGCTTTATTAACGAAACTTAAAACTGACTTTGTGAGCATTCAACAAAGACATTAGGCATGTTTTTTTTTATCTTCTATCCAGCAGAGAATAGAGTAAACGCATTGGAAACAACTATTTTCTTGTACTAGTGAATTCAGTAGTACAGAAACTCTATTTCTCATTTGTAGTTCACGTACTGAACTACAGAATGTGATGATAGAAAAAAGAAAATCTCATGAGAAGTTTTCTTTTTTGCGGTGAGGTGGCTTTGGGTTTTTCATGGTTATGTTGAATGTTTTGGTATATAGGAAATTAAAAAAAGCCATCATTATGTGTTGGAATTTAAAATAGGGAATTTTTCGTTAGTTCTTCTTACTAATTTTCGAAAAAAATTTGTATTAAACTCGTTTCGCCGAAAATTCATATTTCTTCATATATATATATATATATATATATATATATATATATATATATATATATATATATATATATATATATATATATATATATATATATATATATATATATATATATATATATATATATATATATATATATATATATATATATATATATATATATATATATATATATATATATATATATATATATATAGATATATATATATATTAATATATTTATATATCTATATATATATTTATATATATATTTATATATATATATATATATATATATATATATATATATATATATATATATATATATATTTATATATATATATATATATATATATATATATATATATATATATATATATATATATATATATATATATATATATAGCAGCAAAATGGTTTATAGAGATAATCTCTGGAGTGGCCGATTCGATTGTAATGAAATTTTCGGAAAACGTAGATGTTTATAGTAGGTAGGTCCATAATTTTTTTTAATTTAGATATCCTAATTCTTTTGGCGAGCGTTTTAGTGAATTTTCAGGTACTTCTATATTTCAAAGCAGTGTAAATTTTGGTTTAAATAAATGTTTGGAATGAAAACTTATTGTGTTTTAAGCTTGTTTATGATAATGAATTGGAAATTTTGAGCCGTGTGTGAGTACAGAGTGCCTGAAAGAAGCCAAGGATTTTTTTTTCAAATTTTGATTTGTCATGACTTGTAAGAAAAACAGTAAATCATGCTGAAAATTACAGAGCGTATTAAAGTTGACAACAATTAAGCACATGTGGATTTTCAAGATAAAGTGGGTAGCGTTGTAGCTGCGGCAGGCTCCCGAAAAAAATCTTTCAGATCATTGACCCTCCTGAAAAGTTTGTGATGTGTGACAAAAATTTCATATTTTTGATAAGCTTTATCCTTTGTCCTTCATGTCTAGTTAAAATTTTGAAAATTCGGATTTGCGCAAGTACGGCAACCCATCACCAAATTACCTCTATTTTCAGCACTCGAAATTTCTGTTCATGAGAACTGACGACCGGATAATCCGAGCATACTGAAACTTACAGGACCATTGAAATTAGCTAGGACCAAGTCTGATAGAAGTGATTTTGAAAAAGCACTGAAAAAAAACAGCATTTTGGCCTATAACTTCCGATTCAGCCATTACATTTATACAAAATTGACACAATATTTGGACCTTACTAAAGATAACATTGGGTGAAAATTTGGCTGAAAAATTAGCACAGAGTTGCAAGCAATGGTGATTTTTGTCTCCCAAATCTTGCAAATTTGCTCAGCAAAATAAAGCTTTTTTCCCTATAACTTCTGTTCAAGTTATGAAATCTAAACGAAGTTCATGCATTAAATGCACCTTAATATGAACCAAATGTCGTAGGAATTTCGTATAAAAATCATGAAAGGGCTGCCAGCTATGACCATTTTTGTTATTATTGGAATTTCTTTACTAAGTGATTATGTCATTAGATTTGCAAATGGGAATCATCCTGCAGTGAAGATTAACAACAATTATTAATGCTTTAAAAATTTGAAAAGTTTGGAGGGTGGTTATCCAAAAATTTTATTCACCTGTATTACTTCCAGCACAGTGATTCAATCGAAACGAAATTTACTGGCAGGGTTTAGCTTAACGTGAAGCAGATTTAGTATATATTGTGCTTTGCTGGTAACACAGCGTAACCAGCATTAGCCATTTTTGTAAATATTGCACCAACAGATGCTTGAAATTACGTACTCATATGCAAAGCATTTGCAATAAAAATAAGACACCAGTTTATAAATTTTCCGAGTTTTGAAAAATTTTCGGATGACAGCCTTAAAGAACGTTTAATCGTTCAAACTTTAAATGAAATCCTGCAATGAGAACAAAATTCAAAGGAAACGTTTATTTATGGTAAATTTATTGAATTTGATTTATACTGAACAGCTTTGAGTTTTGAGTTTTGTTGCTTTGGATATAGAATGGTTGATATGATTCTTCAAAAAAGTGTATAACGTCTTTCCACATTATTTTGTCACTCAAAGACAATTTCTTCGAAAATTAGTTTTCTAGCGGTTCTGATGCGCTATAATTTTCTATTTTGTATGGATTGTGGACGTGTATTTTCGTTATTTTCTCCCTTTATTTTCAGCTGTTTTGTGCTGCCACAGCATATACAGCAACCTATGTCAGTGATAGCAAATGATTGCTGTTTTATACTAGATTGTTGTTTTTGCGGCATAGTTTTATTGTGCTCTGTATCGGAGCAAAAAACCGCACCTATTATCGATAAAGCTGACTCCATCGATTGCAGCAAATGTTTGCAGCCGCACCATTTCTATTGCGGTGGTTATAGCGAAACATTTTTTTGGAAACTGTCAAAAGATCGCAAAAAGTCTTTTACATGCAAAGCTTGTGGTTCTGAACAAGCAACAGTAACGAGATCGTTCGATTCCACCAGAGAGATACTAAAACTATATCTGAGTTCAAAGCACTCATGCAGGTTGAACTAAAGGAACTTAGAACAACTTTCTGGGCTGAGCTAGCTGAATACCGTAAATCACTGGACTGTTGTTGTAATAAAATTGATGATTTTTAATTGCAGCTTTCAAATTACAACGAAAAAATATAGAGCTGTTGACAAAGCTCTGTGACATGTGACAAGAAAATTGCAAATTAAAACAATAACTGAAGGAGCTAACAATACGGATAAACAAAATGGAACACAAACAGTTAGCAGGCAATATTGAAATTACGCGTGTCCCAAAAACACAAATTGAAAATATAACTGAAATCATCAAAGAGTTGGTGCTTTGGTTGAGACCAGCGAGATCATGCCAATAACAGCAATCAGAGAGCATGTAAATATATGAACCGACAAACCGAGACTGATTGTGGCAACTTTCAATGCCAAACACGGCCGGAATACTTGGATCGAACACGCCAAACGGCATCGCGATCAACTTTTGGCAAACAAGCTGCATTCGAGTTTCCCGAGCAACAAAATATTTGTTAATAATAGGCTTACACAAAATTACAAAAAGCTTTTATAGTGCACTAAAATTTTTCCTTACAGTGACTCATATAAATTTGTGTGGGTAAAGGGAAGTTACATTTGTATAAGAAAAACTGAGAGCTCTAAAGTTCATAGAATAAATTGTGAGAGCAATTTAGATATAAACAAACTAGATCAGTAATTTTATACCAAAACTCAGTAGTTTTATAACAAACTTCAGTAAATTTTTCTATTTATGTATTTATGTTTTCTATATAAATGTGTCAATGAATATTGACACATTTTTAAATGAATTCAGTGGCAGTGCCAACAAGCCATTCTCAATCTTGAACAATAAAAAAGACTGTAAGCAATTTTTCAGAGCGAACCATCCTGAAAATCTAAGAATTATTCAAATGAACATAAGAAGCATACCAAAGAATTTTGAAGAATTTATCTTGTTTCTGTCTCATATTGATATTGATTTCGACGTAATAGTATTGACAGAAACTTGGCTTGCATATGATGTAGAATCATTCCAAACACAAGGATATAGTAAAATAACGAACCCAAATAGAATCAATAAATGCGACGGAGTCATTACATACATACGTGACAGTTTAAACTAAAGGATAATTAATTTAGATATAGATAATGTTAATTATGTAAATTTATCAATCACAGTAGGAAGTAAGAATATATTACTAACTAGTTTATATAGTTCAACAAACGATACCTGTGCCTTTGACTTCAATGATAGCCTAGAGATTTTTTTGCAAAGTAGCAAGAACTTTCAGTATCATGTGCTAGCTAGTGACGTTAATATCGACATACTAGAAAATAATATAGAGCCAGTAGGACATAAATACTTGAACATCTTGCATGAATACAATCGCGAAAATGTATCAAGAGTATCATGTGTTGACCATATTTTTCTGAAAAATCAAAAGCAATGTGTTTTTCACTCAGCGGTCTACCATACATCAATAACAGATCACTTTATTACTCTTGGTTGTATAAATTTCTTTGTTGACAAAGTCAAAGCTAAAAGTAATCTAGAGTTATTCACATGCAATACTTTTAGTTTGGATAATTTTAGGCTTGCTATAGAAAGGGAAACATGAAGTTAATGCCAACACATCTTTTACAATTTTCTATGATAAAATTTCAAATTACTACAACACTTGAGTTCGATCAGAATCTCAAATTTGCAATAATTTTGGAAAGCTGAAACCTTGGATAACGAAAGGTCTAATCGTTTCAATTAGAAGTCGAGAAAAAATCGCTCGTTGCCTCAGAAAGCAGCCTTTCAATTTAGATCTTAAGGAGTAGTACAAAAAGTATAGAAATGTTTTAGTGACATGAATCAGGTGTGCGGAAGATACTTATTACAAGAAATTATTAGAAAAATATGGGCAAAATATGAAAAAAAACTCTAGCGCATCAGAACCGCTAGAAAACTAATTTTCGAAGAGATTGTCTTTGAGTGACCAACAAATTTGGAAAGACGTAATACACTTTTTAGTAGAATCATATCAACCATTCCTTATCTCAAGCAACAAAACTCAACTATAACACAAATGATGGAAATGTTTAGTGCTGGCAACACTTTCCCAACGAAGCAGCAATAAGTTTACCATAACAAGCTCATACTTGAATCAACTTATCCTTTGAATTTCGTTCTCATCGGACGATTTCATCGAAAGTTTCAGCGGTTAAACGTTGTTTGAGGCTGCCATCCGAAAAATGTTCGAAACTCGGGAAATTTAAAAATTGATTTCTTATTTTTATCGCAAATGCTTTGCATATAAGTATGTAATTTGAAGAATCTG
Organism: Nemotelus nigrinus; assembly: GCA_947369275.1. Lineage (NCBI taxonomy): Eukaryota > Metazoa > Arthropoda > Insecta > Diptera > Stratiomyidae > Nemotelus > Nemotelus nigrinus. The sequence goes on along the minus strand of OX376372.1, from coordinate 124,456,548 downwards.
TTGGTGCAATATTTACAAAAATGGCTATAACTGGTTACCCTGTGTCAGCAGCAGAGCAAAATATATACCAAATCTGCTTCACGTTAAGTTATACGCAACCAGTAAATTTCGTTTCGATTGAAAAGAATTTCTGGGTTGACACCCTCAAAACTTTTCAAATTTTTAAAGCGTTAATATATGTTGTTAATTTTTATTGCAGGATTATTCCCATTTGCAAATCAAATGACATACTCGTTCAGTAAAGAAATTCCACAAAATTACAAAAATGGTCATAGCTGCCAACCATTTCATGATTTTTGTACGAAATTCCTACGACATTTACTTCACATTAAGATCCATTTACTGCATGAACTTCGTTTTGATTTCTGCACTGGACCGGAAGCTATAAGGGAAAAAACTTTATTTTGCTGAGCAAATTTGCAAAATTGACGAGACAAAAATCACCATAGCTGGCAGCCCTATTCTAAATTTTCAACCAAATTTTCACCAAATGTTACATAGAGTAAGATTCAAGTACTTTGTGAGGTTTGCTAAAATCTGATGTTTGAATCGGAAGCTATAGGCCAAAAAGCTGTTGTTTTTCTCAGTGATTTTTCAAGATGATACCACTGCCACAGGGTTGCCTGCATTTCGAAATCACTTCTATCAGATCTGGTCCTAGCAAACGCCAACATGTTTTGCGAATTTCATTATGATCGGATAATCCGGTCGTCAGTTCTCGTGAACAGAACTTTCGAGTGCTGAAAATAGAGGTTATTTGGTGATGAGTTGCCATTCTTGTGCAAATCGGAATTTTAAAAATTTCAATTTGACATGATGGACGAAGGTCAAAGTTTATCAATGATTTGAAATTTTTGTCAAAAATCAAAAATTTTTGAGGAGGGTCAATGATTTGAAGGTTTTTTTTTCAGGAGCCTGCCGTAGCTTCAGGGTTATATGTGCGAAGTCCTAGTCAACATCAATACGCTCTGTAATTTTCACGATGATCCAATGTTTTGGTCACAAGTAATGACAAATCAAAATTTGAAAAAAAATCCTTGCCTACTTTTAGGCACTTAGTACCTACACACGGCTCAAGAATTTCAATTCTTTATCATAAACAAGCTTAGAACATAGTTAATTTTTATTCCCAATCCATTTTTTTAGCAAAAATTTACACAGCTTGGAAATATAGGAGTACCTCAAAATTCACTGAAACGCTCGCCGCCGCCAAAATGTTTAGGATATCTGAATTTGAGAAAATTGTGGACCTATCTACTATATATATCAACGTTGTCCAAAAATTTCAGCTTAATCGAATCAGCCACTCCAGAGATTATCTCGGAAAATCATTTTTCTGATATATATATATATATATATATATATATATATATATATATATATATATATATATATATATATATATATATATATATATATATATATATATATATATATATATATATATATATATATATATATATATATATATATATATATATATATATATATATATATATATAAAGAAATATGAATTTTCGGCGAAACGAGTTTAATACTAATGTTGTTCGAACATTAGTAAAAACTATGGAAGATTGTAAATGATGCAACCAACTCAAAAACTAGTAGGAAAATGTTGGCGAATAGTATTCAATCTATGGAGAGTCGTTTAATTTGAAACAACGATAAGTAAGAAATTGTAGAGGAATTCAATAGATACCTTGTGAAAATCGGCAAAGACCTAGCGAATAAAATTCAAAGTGATACTCGTAGCAGTCCGATTCAAAGTAGCGTTTTAGGGACAATTGACACAGTGTGTGATTCCCTTTTCGTGCAACCTGTGTTTGAGTCAGAAGTAGTACAGCTTATTTTTAACACTAAAGCAGAAGTAGTTTCAGGTTCAGATGGAATCAGTTCAGACTGTTTAAGAAAAAATGCCTTCTTAATAGCACGTCCATTGTCTCATATTACAAATCTTTGTTTTATTCAGAGTTATTTTCCGAGTCAATTAAAAAAAGCGTTAGTGATACCTTTGCATAAGGGCGGGGACAAGTCAGTATTGAAGAACTATATCTATTCTTTCGAGTATTTCCAAAATTTTTTAGAATGCTATTAAGAAAAGACTTGTGGCGTACTACGAAAAAAATTAAATTATTCCAGAATACCAATATGGTTTTAGAAAATCTCTTAGTGCAGAAGATGCAATTTTTAATGTAACGAAAGAAATTGTAGGAAAACTGGATCAAAGATTAAAATGTTTGGGCGTGTTTTTAGATTTTAGGAAAGCTTTCGATACGGTAGATTATATTCTGTTTTCCAATAAAATGCATAAAATTGGAATAAGGGGTATAGTTCTACAACTTTTTAAAAGTTATTTAAAAGATTGAGTTCAATCTGTAATTTTAGAAGACCACATGAGCTCTGCATCGAACGTTAATACAGGTGTGCCCCTGGGAAAAGTGTTAGGTCCAATACTTTTTCTTATATATATATTAATGATTTATTAAACTTGCAAGTAATTAACTGTTCGTTACAAGCTTACGCAGATGAAACAGTTGCACTTTTTTGGGGAACAAGCTGGGAGACGGTTTTTGATGAGGCAAATAAAAACTTGAGAAACATTTCTAAGTGGATAAACGCAAACCTTATTAGTGTGAATATTGATAAATGTGTTGCATTACCTTTTTCACACAATTTATCCCGTGCTCCTCAGAAGTTACTAAAAGTAATATTTCATGAAAGTTCGTGTGCTCACATAGCAAACTGCCCATGTCCTCTTTAAGCAGTAAAAGGCAGTGTGAAATATCTGGGGGTGATAAAAGATCGCCATTTGCGTTACACCGAGCACATCTCTTATCTCTCCAAAAGTTTGAGGAGAATTTTGTTCAAATCTAGACAATTGAAAAATATCTTCGCAAATTACAAACATACTACAATTTTGCTAGCCCTAGTGCAGTCCGTTATAGAGTATAGTTTCCTTAGTTGGGGCAGAAATGCCCGCAGCAATTAAATTCATCTTGTGATTTTACACCAAAAAATCACTATAAAAATTTATCTGAAGAAACCAATTCGTTATCCAAGAGCAAACCTTTTTGATGACTCAAATGTATTTTCTATTTCAAATCTATACAAATTTAAGGTCCTTAAGTATCTCTTGATGCACCCTGCTCATTTTCCACGCGAGACAGAAGCAAAACATGGTACACGAAGAATGATTCACAGAGTGACTCGAGAACTAAAATTTAGGACAACTTAAGCGGCTTATCATGCATTCTTTTATGCTCCACGATTGTTAAATAGCTTGCCAATAGAAATATGTTCACAATTTAATTCTAGAATTTTCACATATGCACTAAAAGAACATCTTTTGTTGAACGATGTAGCATAAATAGATAAATAGTGAAGCAATTTTTTCTCATTGAATACCTGTTGTTAATTTCACATTATAACGTCCACGCAAACTAAATTATTAAACCATCCCACCGCACAACTCGAGCTTTGCTCTTTGTGGAGTGGCCAACGAAATATTAAACACATATAAAATAAGAACTACATATGTACATATTGTAAAACTGAGTAAAATGGAATTAAAATTGTAACGTTTTTCTACGATAAGCTAGAAATTTAAGTTATTACTAATGTTCGAAGAACATTAGTATTAAACTCGTTTCGCCGAAAATTCATATTTCTTTATATATATATATATATATATATATATATATATATATATATATATATATATATATATATATATATATATATATATATATATATATATATATCAGCAAAATGATTTTCCGAGATAATCTCTGGAGTGGCCGATTCGATTGAGCTGAAAATTTCGGAGAACGTAGATGTATCTAATAGGTAGGTCCACAACTTTCTCAAATTCAGATATCCTAAACCTTTTGGCGGAGGCAAGCGTTTTAATGAATTTTGAGGTACTCCTATATTTCCAAGCAGTGTAAATTTTCGTTGAAAAAAAGTATTGGAAATGAAAATTAATTATGTTTTAAGCTCGTTTATGATAAAGAATTGAAATTTTTGAGCCGGTGCAGGGTGCCTAAAACTAGGCAAGGATTTTTTTTCAAATTTTGATTTGTCATTACTTGGGATCAAAACATCGGATCATCGTGAAAATAGCAGAACGTATTGATGTTGACTAGGACTTAGCATATATGGGTCTTCAAGGTTACACGGGTAACCCTGTAGCTACGGCAGGCTCCTGAAAAAAAATCTTTCAAATCATTGACCCTCCTCAAAAATTTTTTATTTTTGACAAAAATTTCAAATAATTAGTAAATTTCGATTTTTGTCCATCATGTCAAATTGAAATTTTGAAAATTCCGATTTGCACAAGAACGGCAACCTATCACCAAATTACCTCTATTTTCAGCACTCGAAAGTTCTGTTCACGAGAACTGACGACTGGATTATACGATCATGATGAAATTCACAGGACATGTTGGTAGTAGCTAGGACCAGGTCTGATAGAAGTGATTTTGAAATGCAAGCAACCCTGTGGCAGTGGTACCATCTTGAAAAATCACGGAGAAAAAAAACAGCTTTTTGGCCTATAACTTTTGATTCAGCCATCAGATTTTAACAAAACTCACACAGTACTTGAATCTTACTCTATGTAACAATTTGGTTGAAAAATTAGTATAGGGCTGCCAGCTATGGTGATTTTTGTCTCATAAATCTTGCAAATTTGCTCAGCAAAATAAAGCTTTTTTCCCTATAGCTTCCGGTCCAGTGCAGAAATCAAAACGAAGTTCATGCAGTAAATGGACCTTAATGTGAAGTAAATGTGGTAGGAATTTCGTACAAAAATCATGAAAGGGCTGCCAGCTATGACCATTTTTTTAATTTTGTGAAATTTCTTTACTGAGCGATTATGTTATTAGATTTGCAAATGGGAATAATCCTGCAATGAAAATTAACAACATATATTAACGCTTTAAAAATTTGAAAAGTTTTGAGGATGGCAACCCTAAAATTCTTTTCACCCGTATAACTTCCAGCGCAGTAATTCAATCGAAACGAAATTTACTGGTAGGGTTTAACTTAACGTGAAGCAGATTTGGTATATATTTTGCTCTGCTGCTGACACAGGGTAACCAGCATTAGCCATTTTCGTAAATATTGCACCAACAGATGCTTGAAATTACGTACTCATATGCAAAGCATTTGCAATAAAAATAAGAAACCAATTTTTAAATTTTCCGAGTTTTGAACATTTTTCGGATGGCAGTCTCAAACAACGTTTTACCGCTGAAACTTTCGATGAAATTGTCCGATGAGAACGAAATTCAAAGGATAGGTTGATTAAGCACGATCATTTTATGGTAGATTTATTGCTGCTTCGTTGGGAAAGTGTTGCCAGCACTGAACATTTTCATCATTTGTGTTATAGTTGAGTTTTGTTGCTTGCGATAAGGAATGGTTGATATGATTCTACAAAAAAGTGTATTATGTCTTTCCAGATTTGTTTGTCACTCAAAGAATATTTCTTCGAAAATTAGTTTTCTAGCGGTTCTGATGCGCTAGAGTTTTTTTTGATATGAATTTAAGTTGGCAATAAAATAATTTTGAATTTGAATTTTTTATGAACTTGAATTCCAGAATTTCCGAATAAAACAGCCTTTTTTGGCCTTATTGTGGAATTTTCGGAATCTCCAATACTTGAAAGGGTTCTTGAATACAGTCAGCTGTAATTTGCAATTATTAAGCTTGATGCCCCATTCATAAAAATTAAATTTTATGTTGACCAAATATTCTTCAAGGCTCTTCGCAGCTTTGATCGAGTCTTGGCTCGACCCGAATAAGAGCGTGTCATCTGCATATTGTAGGACTTTAACTTGAGGACTGCCCACTGGAAGTGGGAGGTCAGCAGTGAAAATGGTGTATAAAACAAGTCCAGTGACAGAACTTTGTGGCACTGCTGATGCCACAGGTCCCCGAAGTGAATTTGCTCCATTAACGCTACCATAAAATTTCCTGCTGCTAAGGAAGCTTACGGTGAGTCGTATTACTACTTCTTGGAATCCCAACTTGATTAACTTGTAAAGCAGACCTCCGTGCCATATACTATCGAAGGCCTTCTCGATATCCAAGGCACAAATCACCGTCGGAGTGTGTCGCTCTTCCAGGTGAAAAGTTTCTCGCACTTGCTTGACGTTCAAATCAAATAACTCTATCAATTTCGATTTTACCCGATGATTTTGTTGAAAGTTACAGGGATAAAAAGATGTTAAGGGTCAAAAACCAAAACATTTTTGAAACCTAAAATTTTCTAGAACTTAGAAAATTTAAACATTGGTAACTTACCTTCATCGTAAATTTTCGCGATATAAATACTCAATGTGAGCAGGTGTTGATACGAAAATACTAAATAACGCCTCGCGCTGGCAACATTGAAATCAATATACTCTGCAAATTTCGTTTTGATCCGATGACTTCGTTGGAAGTTATAGAAGTACAAAGAATTTTAGGGCTACCTGTCGTAAAAGTTTTCAAATTTTCGAAAATTTAATATTTGTTGTTTACTGTCACTACAAGATCATTAGCGTTTGAACACTTCACGGTTAAATCGCTTGGTAAAAATATTACAAATAAACACAAAACCAGTAATAGCTGGCAACCCCAAAATGGTTTTTTTACTAGATTCCTTCTGAATAATGCCTATAATAAGTTCCATATATAAAACTTGTTTTGATTTCGTGACTGCACTGGAAGTTATAGGGCAAAAATCCCTTCTTTTCTGAGTGAATTTTCAAAACCCAGCACCAACCGGCAGCACCAACCGGATTTTTTAACCAAATTTCTACTAAATACGGCTTAAAGGAAGGTTAAGCTATTTTGTGAATTTCATGAAAATCTGGTAACTGAATCAGAATTCATAGGGCAAAAAACAGTTTTTTTTCTTTATAACTTTTCAAGATGGCACCACTGGCACAGAGATATCCGCATTTTAAAATCGCTTCTATCAGCTTCATTCCTACTTAATACCAATGCATTCTGTGAATTGCATTTATATTTGATAATTGGACCATGAGTTCTCGTGGACAGAAATGTTTGATACTTAAAATACACGTGTCTATAACTTAATAACGACAATATGTTTTGTAAGTTTCGTATTGTTTTAATAATCTGGTCAAAAATTATCGCAATTCAAAGATTTTCAAATTTCCTAAATCTCATTTCAGGCGCTAAGCGCCCTCAAAGGGTTAAACATTTCAAAAAAAAGGTATAATATTCACATTTTAAACACGTTCAAAATGCATCCCATAAGCTTTATTTATGCAAAAGCTATATGTTGACAGGGAATATTTAAAATATCACTTAAATGGCAGCAGGCGCCAAAAAGTTAACAATTGAAGCTTTCTCTGAAGCATGGCACTATTTTGCATGTCCATCAATGTATCCTGAAAATTTTAGTTCACTCGGATAGCGCGTTTCTGAGATTTTTTCACTGAAAGTTTTTGATAATATATATATATATATATATATATATATATATATATATATATATATATATATATATATATATATATATATATATATATATATATATATATATATATATATATATATATATATATATATATATATATATATATATATATATATATATATATATATATATATATATATATATATATATATATATATATATATATATATATATATATATATATATATATATATATATATTGTTTTTTCTATAGCGATGAATACCGCTCGCGAACGATTGTTTAGGTACAATACCTATACAATCCCTTTAACGTTGCCCCGGTACAGAAACCAGTGCAACTGTGCGAATCGGTTGTAACAAGAAATCCGCGACTGATTGCTTAGGTACAAAGCCTATACAATCTTATGGAGAAATGTTACCCTAGTACAAAACCAGTGCAACTATGATTCTTGTTTAGACGCAACCTCTTGTCAACCTCAACAAGTGTAATAAAGAAGGCTTAGCTTATTGCTTTCAAAAATACTAATGATTTATTTACCAGAACATTACTTATTTTTTAGGTACAAAAGTGCTTACATACGAAAATAGTATTTGCAAATATTTCACATTTGGTGGAATCAATATTTGATACAAAAAAATGCTGAGCACACAGTCTGGCGTAATCGAGTAATCATATTTGACTTGATTTTCAATTTAATGTGGATCTGATTACAATGCATTTTACACAAGTTGGAAAATCTAAAATTTTTTAGGAGTAATTTTTCATGGTATATTAATTGGCTAGATATTGAAAGTTGAGTTGCTTTAATGAATGTACACGTGATGGCTTAGTTGACTCAGTGACCAATTCGGATGGATATTTGCGAAATTTAACATCCTCCCCCTCGTTGAACATTGAGTTCAACAATTCGTTCTACTATTTCTGGTGCTACGGTGATTTGTACTCGCGGTTGACTATTGTGTCGAGGAGCTGGTATTGGCGGATTGAAGCGTCTTGTTGCGAAGCGTTTCCATAGAAGATAGATGAAGAGTATGAGACCGATGAGTAGAGCTATGTAACCTATGCTGAACTGATGGATGTCGTGATGGCTGATGGGGAAAGATGCTTCTGTAGCAAGTAGCTGGTTCACTTGGAACTGCAGGTCTTTGATTTCATGCGAAATCTGGTGAATTTCCTGCGGCTTATACTTGATTTCAGTGGCCTTGAATGGTTTTGCAAGATTAGTGAAGTCCCTTGTAGGTGTGTAAGATGTTTGCGTTTTGGATGAATAGACAGAACGTGCCAAGAGCGTTGTTGAGTCGTCTTTGATGAGGCAGTCTCCACTGATGTTGAGTGTTCCAGATCTTATGAGGGACTGTTGGGCTGTAAAATCTCCACATTCCACGTATATTAAGGTTTCATTTCTAGCAACGTAAATCCAATGATTTGGGCTAGTGAGCTGTATCCATCGAGAAGTATTGTGTTTTTCAATAATTTTGCATGTGGGTAGCCACAGAGAACTAGTGAGGAATCCAACTTTGCTGCTTCCGACTGATGACCCTCTTCGATATAACGGATGAAGTTGCTTCCAGAGGTAGCTGGATGATCTTACGTAAGAGCATGTGGCTAATTCTGGCGCAGACAGGAAGTAGTAGTCTTCGTGATGCAAACTGATTAATAAAAACTTCGATGAGGGTTTGATTTCCAGAAACGAGCTGTTCACAAAAACTGAAACAGGAATGATTCGAAATAGGTTGAATTTTTTGTTCAACAGTAGTGGAAACTTAATTCGGAATATTGTCTGCGCCTTCGTAGCTCGAACTTCGATGGACATCAGATTGTAAAGTTCTAAAAGATTGGACCCTCCAGTTGGTAGGCACAGTGTCGATGGCAGACTATTCTTGATGAGTGTTAGCTGCTGTCGCAACTGCCTTGGTGTTAGTAGCAATGGGTTAATTCGACTATGATGTGTGTCTATTATTGTGCTCAGTATAATTGATTGTATTCGTTGAAAGTTGGCTATTGCCAAGGTTAGTCGTATTGACAATGAATTGAACAGTCCCAAAGCGCGTTGCTCTTCAGCTTCCTTCGTTATTTCATTCAGTTGAAATATTGTTTGATTTAAGTAGTGCTCAAAACCTTGCAGTTGTTGTTGCATCATTTCTGTGGATCTCTGGACCAGGTTGATAGTTGAATCAACGATCGATGTTTGATTTTCTATTAAATATTGCAAATGATGCTGATTTTTCTCCAGGTCGCCTATGATGTCAGACATTTTTTCTGCATAGGATGAATCCAATACTCCGAATAAGGAATGAGCGATGTTTCCAACAATGTCCATGGGTGATCGTTTTAGTCTTAGCTCAGAATCATGGGTAAGGAGTTCATTGCTATTTTCAAGTCCTGCCATCGTGATGGAGAACTGAGTTATACTTGGCTGACAGTTTTCACTTTTCCTTGTGGAGTTGCAAATTTTGCTTAATATTTGTATGCCGTTTTTTATGTTTATTAATTCCTTCCAATAGAAATCCATTCTATAATAAACGACTATACTCCAATCGTTAGAAGAAAGGTGAGTTGTCCCTAAACCTTCAAAGTATAATCCTGGATCGGTTTTGAACGGGGTAATAGTAACTGGGTTCATGGTGAATGCTGGTAATATTAAGCCTACCAATAGAAGGAGACTTACTGGAGAAGTGATTCGTCGTGTTCTTTTAGGTGCCTTGTCGTGTGATGATTTTCTTTTTCTGACGTCGTGGTTTGAGACTTCTTCCACGTCTTGAAGGTTTGAACTAGTGTTTATCGAATCAAGCAGATCTGACTTATCGGTGCAGGTAAAGGTGCCAGTGTTCGTATTGCTCTCCTGAGCACTCCGAACCGAGTTTGGACATCTGCCACGCGTACCAAACCATCATTTCCTTTGATGGTTTTGATTATGCGTCCTAAGTTCCATTTCAGTGGTGGAAGATTGTCGTCCTTCATGATAACCATAGTACCGGCTTTCACGTTGTCACAATGCTGTTTCCACTTGAAACGTTGTTGTAACTCACATAGATATTCTCTTGACCATCTTTGCCAGAACTGGCTTCGGAGCTCGGATACTTGTTTCCAGTTTTTACTCAGTGACCCTTTTGTAGAATAGGCGTGAGGGTCTGCCATATTTGTATATGGCTCTCCGATCAGAAAGTGGCCTGGCGTCAATGCAGCAAGATCATTTGGATCCTCGGACATTGGGGTAAGTGGCCTTGAGTTGAGGATTGCTTCGATTTCTGCCATCACTGTTTGGAGTTGCTCGTAAGTGAGTGACGCAGCTGCGACACCTTTTTTAAATAAGGTCTTTGCTGATTTAACGGTGGCCTCCCATAGCCCACCGAAATGAGGAGACCTAGGTGGAATAAAATGGAAGTCTGTTTGCTTGTTAGTGAAGAAGTGCATAATTTTTTCTTGTGCGTGTTTGCTGTACACTATTTCTTCGATTTCTTTTAATTGGTTTCTAGCTCCGACAAAGTTCGTTGCGTTATCGCAATAAATGTTGCGGCATCTGCCTCGTCTACTGATAAACCGCTTTAAAGCTGCTATGAAGGAGTCGGTACTAAGGTCACTCACTATTTCTATATGCACAACCTTCGTCGCAAAGAAACAAAATATGGCCACATAGCATTTCTGTGGTATCATTCCTCTTGCATTGAAATGGATCCAAAAAGTCCCACAAAAATCGATACCGGTATTATAGAATACTTTAGCTTCTTGCACTCTGGGAGGAGGTAGGTTTCCCATGAGCTGTTTTAAAAGCTTTGTCTTGAATCTGGCACAGCGAACGCAGTTTTGAACTATTGATCTGGTGATGGTTTTTCCTTTGATGGGCCAGTATTTCTGCCGCGTCAAAGCCAATAGTGCTTGAGGGCCTATGTGCAGGTTTGTATTATGAATATGCGTAATGATCAATTTAGTTATCTGATGGCTATATGGTAAGAGGATCGGATGTCGGGCGTCGTAAGCTAACTCAGATTCTTGCAGTCTGCCGCCTACTCGAATAATTCCGTCTCTATCCAAAAATGGAGTGAGTGTAAGTAAGTTACTGTTGGCGTTGACATGTCCATGTTTCTTTAGTTGTGCTAATTCTTCGGCGAAACCTTCTTGTTGTACTTCTCTTGTGATGACAATTAAAGCATTATTCAACTCGTTGACATTTAGATGATTTCCTTCCCGCTCGCTTGGTTTTAGTCGACTGTTTTTAATGTACCTCAGCATGTAAGCGACAGTACTTTGCAGGTGATCAAAAGAATTGCGATGATTGATACTGTCCAGTACAGAACTCGTGGTGGTCGATGCTAATATCGTTTTTGGTTGTCGTTCTTTTAAATTGGTAGTCAAATTTTCAGGTTTTTGTGGCCATGCTCTTTCAGCTCCATGAAGAAAAAGTGGTCCATACCACCATAACGCACATTCTTTTAATCGTTCAGATGTAGTTCCTCTAGACACTAAATTTGCAGGATTATGTGCCGAACTGACATGAAACCATTGATCTGCCGTAGTTACTTCTAGTATTGCAGCTATTTGATTCGGGACAAATGTATACTGTGAAGAGGACGGGGCATGTAGCCATGCCAACACAATTTGAGAATCCGTCCAATAGAAGCAGCTGTGTTTCCAAGCTAGATCCTTTTTAACATGATCCGCTAGAACTGCTGCTAATTTTACAGTACATAGCTCTAATCTTGGCATTGTGACGTTCTTCTTCGGGGCAGTTTTGGACTTAGCGCGCAGTAATCTCACTATGATACGTCCATCCGGGAACATAGACCTCACATAGATAGCGGCGCCTAAAGCCTGCTCTGAAGCATCCGAAAAGGTATGCATCCGCATCGACTGCGGAATGTGACCAGCATTCACATGCCGTTGAATTTTTATGCTTGTCAATTTGCTGAGATTCTGCAAAAAAGTAATCCATTTGGTCGTGTATTCTTCTGGTTACTCGTCATCCCAGTCAAAGTGCTGCGCCCATAGCTCTTGCAGGAAAATTTTAGCCTTGACTATAATAGGAGCCATTAGCCCAAGTGGATCGAACAAATGAGCAATGTCTGACAACACACGTCGTTTAGTTATCGGTCGTTTTTCCTTCCACTGAGTTTTGAAAGAGAGCTCGTCGGATCGTGGTAACCATCTCAGACCCAAAGTTTAGACATAACAGTCCTCGTTTTCAGAAAATTCTAGCTGGTGCCCTGTCTTCTGTTGGTATGTTTTGCAGTAGAGCTAGATGGTTGGAGCACCATTTCCGTAATTTGAGTCCCCCGGACTCAAGAATATGAATCAACTGAGTCTGAATTTTCATGGCTTCTGGAAGGTAGTTACTCCCAGTGATGAAATAAAAGTCTCTTTTGAGTGAAGCGGTTCCTAACGGGCATTCCCCATCTGATTGAATTGCTAATCGTTGCAAACACTTTGTGGCTAGATATGGAGCCGTTCTCAGTCCGTAGGTGACGGTGGAGAGTTGATAACATTTAAGTTCCGCAGATGGCTCATCTCGCCAGAAGATTAGTTGATATTTTCTGTCACCAGGATCAAGTTTTATCTGACGGTACATCTTCTCAATATCCGCAGTAAAAGCGTATTTCGGCAATCGATATCGTAACAAGATTGAGAAGAGTTCGTCTTGAATTGTAGGTCCAGTATATAAAATTTCATTTAGCGATACGTCTAACGATGTTTTCATGGATGCGTCAAAAACCACACGCAGCTTGGTAGTAGTGCTTTCGGGTTTAATGACGCAATGATGTGGCAGGATGTAATATGGAGCCTCAATTTTTTCTAAATCAACCTCCTCCATATGTCCAAGCTTGAGGTATTCGTTCATGAACTCAACATATAGAGATTTAAGTTCTGGATTTCTCATCAATTTCCTTTCCACTGCATGGAATGTGCCTTGACTCTCCGAGAGTTGTCTGATCGCTTGAAAAGGGGAGTTTCACTATGAAGTGGCCTGTGCTATCTCTTTCCACGTTTTGTGCGAAATGTTCTGATGTCGAAAAGGATGGTTTCACAATATCAGGGTCTTCTTGTCTCCAGAATTTCTCTACTTGCTCATCTAGGCTGCGCGTCTAATCTCAACATATGCTGTTACAAGGAATCTTTCCTATCTCAGTTTCAAAACCCTTCATCCCCCAACTGGGATGCAAGGGCGGCAGTTTTCGGGCGGCTAATGCTTGCGGAAAAAGGTCGTGGGTGGGCGCCACTCGCTTCGTTACCGAAACCTGCCTCAACGCCGTCACTTCGAAGCGAGAAGGCCGCGACGGCTGTCACTTCACTCTTACGATTTTCAAAATTTTTCACTAATAGCCAACGATCTTTTTCGTACCGATCCTGCCAGAAGGGCACCAAAAGTAACGCCAAGATTACAACGTTATAACCGTTTTATTACTGGAAATTCGTCTTACCCTACACCTAACGACGGCGCCGTGCTATCTATTTCACTATTCACTTATTTCAATACAGCGCTATCTATTTCACTATTCACTTATTCTAATACATTTCAATACAATGAGTAAAGACTTAACCTACCTCCGGTCCTTCTCCTCAAAAACGCATTCGCCGGCACTCGCTCGTTCAATTACACTACGCGCCTACACGGTGCTTCCCCGGATCGATGTTCCAATGCCGCCGTAGTTTGAACGTTGAAAGTCTCTGCCCATTAACCGCTTGTAGCTTGTCGATCTGCTTCGTCGAGTACTTCGTTCACCCCAAATATCTCTATCGCCAATCTCGCTACGTACACACATTCGTCGGTCGGACGATATTTTTCTTGTCTCGGCCAGATTTGGTCGAAAATATCACGACGTAACTCCTTCACACCATCTCAATCCAGATGAACAATCTGCTACTGCCGATCTTCGAATTTATCCCTGGCTGCTTCGGTTCGCTCTCGGACATGTAAAGTAAATATATTTCAGTTTTAATTTTATTCGCCGTCCGCCGCTAAATTCGCCAACTATTCCTTACCGTGGTTGCCAAACAAGAGAGCTCTCTAGCCCCCGTCGATTTACCACGAAGCCTCGGCTAGAGGTGTTATCAACCGCTTCTGCGATATTCCAGATGTCGTTGCCACCATCTCCATTGCAACATGCAGAGGGGTGCATTGGCTCAGTGCACTTTTCGCACGCGCATACGAAAAGTGCATTTTCCTGCAGTGGCAGCGATCGGAACGCACCCTTTTCTTTCGCCGCTTGTTGACAATCCGTGCATCACTTCGTTGATGTTTACAATAGTCATGTCATCGAACGATGTTGATTAATTGGAAATTTAATTCGGTTATTTCTTTGCTACGGGTAGTGTTTTCGTCGAATTCTGCCTAGCAGATAGCGGAGTATTCACGCGGCGACACTATACTTGCTCGTGGTAGTGCAACCCTGCTTCACCCGAACGCGTCGCGACTAATCGGTCAACTGCGGACGTGCGCCCCATTTCACCGGGCATTTTTAGTTTGTCCTCTTCGAGTGCGTGTGTTGGCGTTCCTTTCTCCGTCTGGATTCCTGGCTACTTAGCTGCGCTAAGGGTCGCTCGTTCCCGGGTCCGGGTAATCGTCGGCCGTTTAATTATAGTCGACGGCGATGCCTTGTCCCGGTGGGGAGTACCCGTTCTCATCGGTGGGGCGCCCGAGTTCCATTTATTTACATCATTTTACAATTCCATTTATTTAAAATTCCTATCTATTTACATCTATTCATTTTACAATTCCATTTATTTACAATTCCTATCTATTTACATCTATTCATTTTATATTTAATCAATTTACAATTCCTTTACATTTCATTTCTAACAAATTTCCTATTCGTTTACAATTAGATTCCTGACTACTTCGCTGGCGTTACAATGCCGCAGGTCGGTGGTGGTTTTATGCTTTTTCCTCCGATAATCCAACCCAACTTGGTATTTTGCAGCACCGGCACGCCATCTCCTAGTTGAATCTATTCTGATGAGAGTAGCGCAAAGAAATGCTCGGCTCCTAGGAGCAAGTCAATCTTTCCTGGACGATGGAAAGAGGGGTACGCCAGTTGAATTCCATCAGGTGTGGACCAGGCTTTGATGCCTACTGGCTGCGATGGCTGAAGTGTTGTTATTTGCGGCAAGACATGGGCTTGAACTTGAATTGACCAGTTCAGGGTGTTGGATATCAACTCAAAGCTTACCCGGTTTTGTGTACGCTGCGGTGCTTGGCCAATGCCTTGAATATTCAAAGGGTCAAAGGTTTCTGATAAATCTAGCTGCCGGGCCATTTGTTGAGTAATGAAATTCAACTGGGATCCTGAATCAAGCACTGCTCGGCACTCGGCCTCAATTCCTTTGCTGCTTTTCAATTTAACGAGGACAGTGCTAAGCAATACGTGCTCATTTCCTGGCCTTTCTGTACCTGCTGCTAATGTTATAGCTTTCGGGCTGAAAGAAGCCATGGTGGAATCTTTTAAACTTGGGATATTTTTACTGGTGCTTGGTTTATTAGAGTCCAGTTGCTTACTCGGATGGTTACCATCCACAGATTTTCTCTCAATGTCTTCGAGATGCACCAACGTGTTGTGTTTTTCGTGACATCTTCTGCAAGTTTGTCCAGAACATTGAGAAGAGAATTGCCCTCCTTTCAAACAATTGAAACAAAATTGATGTTTCTTAAGTACTTCTCGTCTTTTTTGTAGAGTTTAAGATCGGAAATCATTGCAATTGTATAATAAATGATTTCTGTTGCAAAGTACACAGCTCTCTTTGGCTGGAACTGCGACAAGCGACGCTTTCTTATGCTGGCCTGGATTCTCAAAATTTCTCGAAGTGTTCGCATTCTTAGTTCCAAGAGCTTCTAATGATTGAAAGCGGTTCTCCAGGAACTCTAGAAACTGCTTCATTGTTGACAACTCACTTGGATTTTCGAGAGATTGTTCGAACATTACGTTAGTATTCTTGTCCAGCTTTTTGATCATCAGATGCACTATGAGAAGGTCCCAAGCTTCTATGGACAATCCCAGATTTTTCAATCCAAACAGACATTCATTTGTTGTATCATGTAAATTTTTACTAATGTTCGAAGAACATTAGTATTAAAATCGATTCGGCCAAAAATTCATATTTCTATATATATATATATATATATATGTACAAAAAATTTCAGTGAGATAATCTCGGGAACGCGCCATTCGATTGAGCTGAAACTTTCAGGATACATTGGTGTGTATGCAGAATAGGTCCAGGTCTCTTTAAATGTCAGTTATTGTAAACCTTTTCGCGCCGGCGGGCATTTAAGTGATATTTTTAATATACCTACTATTTCGTGCACAAATGATTTTCGCAAAAATAAAGTTAATAAAATAAATTTCTAACGTGTTTTACATATGAATCGGATAATGCTTTGGAATTTTTTTAACCCTATGTGTGCGCTGGGTGCCTAAAAAGAAGACGGGAAAATTTGAAAATTTTTAAATTTCGATAACTTTTGACAGAGCTATTCAATCATTACGAAATTTTCAGGACATATTGATATTATTTAGTTGTAGATTTGCGTGGCTTTTAATGAGCGTGCTAGCAACGCTGTAGCTAGGGCAGGCACTGAAAGTGAAAACCTCCAAATCATCGTCTCTCTTGAAAAAAGGCCGTTTCTTCAAAAATAAGCCTTTCATATGTAAATCTTGTGCTTTGTTTACATAACCAAGAAAAAAAAAAAGATATGGTATAACGGGCACGCCTGGCAACCCTTGCCCAATTTACCTATATTTTTAGCATCAAAAACTTCTGTTCACGGAAACTCACGATCCGATGGGCAGAATTATTTGAAATTCACAGCACGTATTGACCTTAAATAGGACCAGGTCTGATAGAAGTGATTTTGAAATGCGGGTGATTCTGTGCCAGTGGTGCCATCTTGAAAAACCACTAAAAAAGATAACTGTTTTTAGCCCTATAAATTCTGATTGAATCGTTCGATTTTGACGAAACTTACACAATTGCTGGACCTTACTTTAAGCCACGTTTGGTAGAAATTTGGTCGAAAAATTCGGTTGGAGCTGCCAGCTATGATAATTTTGGTGTCTTCATTTTGAAAAAAAAAATTTGGAAGTGAAAACATTCAAACCATCGAATATTCAAAAAAATGTACGTTTCTTACAATAAAACCAATCTGTATATAAATCTTATGTTTTATCTACACGTTCAAAATAAAACTTTGGAAATTTCATGTCGGACAAGAACGGTAACCCTCTCCCAGTTAACCTATATTTTTAGCATCAAAAACTTCTGCTCACGGAAACTCAAGAACCAATAATCAGATACAGCTAAAATTTACAGAATGCATTGGACTTAAGTAAGACCAGATTTGATAGAAGCGATTTTGAATTGTGGGCAACTCTGTGCCAGTGGTGCCATCTTGAAAAATTACAAAGAAAAAAAACTGCTTTTTGCACTATGAAATGTGAATAAGTTACCAGATTTTCATGAAATTGACACAGAAGCTAAACCTAACTCTAATCTCTGTTTGGTGGAAATTTGGTTGAAAAATTTGATTGGTGCTACCAGCTATGGTAATTTTTGTGTCTTTGGTTTTGAAAATTCGCTCAGGAAAATAAAACTTTTTGCACTATAACTTCCAGTGCAGTCATGAAATCAATACGAATTTCATACAATTAATGAAACCTGTCATAAACATTATTCAGGCCAAATTTGGTTGAAAAGACACGATAGGGTTGCCAGCTATTGTTGGTTTTGTGTTTAATTGCAATATCTTTATTAAGCGGTTTTATCGTAGAATTTTCAAATGGTAATGATATTGTAGTGACAATAAACAGCAAATATTAAGCTTTCGATCATTTGAAAAAACTCGCTGCAGGTAACCCTAAATTTCTTTATACTCCTATAACTTTGAATGTAATTAAACAACGTGAAGCAGATTTGATATATTCTTGGATTTGATACTGGCGAAAGGTTGCCAGCACGAGTCGGTTGTGCTACTTTTGTATCAATAAATGCTTACAGTTAGTATACATACCGGAAACATTTACAATGAAAATAAATAACCGATGTTACAATTCGCAAAGTTCTGCAAATTTTTCGGATCGCAGCCCCAAACACCAACTTCAGTTACAGTGCTGCAGGCACTGAGCATTTTCTTCATTGATGTTATATGAGATGCTGCTTTCAAAATTATGTGAAATAAGCAACTGATAACGAATATAATTAACCCGTGTTTTGCTCTCATAAACGTTGAAATTCATGCCAGTGGTAATATCTGAAACCTTGCACCATATGAGTTATAATGCATTCTTAAGACGAAAGTAAAACGTGGCATTTGAAACAGTTTGGCCGTAATAAGCAGCACATGTGGTGGAATATGCACTCAAAACCTGCACGATTCTTCTACTGTTCTTCGAACATTAGTGTTTCTAGCGGTTCAGGTGCGCTAGAGTTTTTATAGCTTGTGCTGATTCGACATGGATTGTCGGCTGTGACAGCAGCTTGTTGAGTAAGGATGTTACAAATAATCGTTTATTGTTGTAACGAGCATTCAAAATGTTCCACGCATCTTGATAGTTTTCTTCAGACGCTTGAAGGTGCTGTACTAGAGCCTTAGCTTCTCCAGTCAAGTTCGTAGTTAAGTAAAACATCTTCTCGATGTTTGTTATTGGCTGATTGTGTACCAGTTGAAGAAACAGGTCATGGAACTGTGTCCATCGCAAAAAGTCTCCATCAAACGTTGGAACCGTGATTTTTGGTAGCTTCACGGAACCTCTTGGAGCTATTTTGCTGCTTTGCGTTTCGTCAATGTGCTGTCGTTATTGGATGACTTCATCTTGAGCCCACAATTCCAGAGTGTAGAACAGATTGGCTTCGTAGCCTAGGGGTGTTATTTCCGATGAAAGCTCCCAAATATGTTGATCGTTCTCCAGCAATTCTGCGCGATGTTTTTGCAACGTTTCGATTTTTAGTAGGTAATAGGACTTCGGGTGTTGTTCTTCCCACTTAGATTCGATTCTTTCAAGCTAATGAGTCGTCAATCTCATTAGCGCCTTTTGTTTGCGAACCAATTTGTTAATATCTTCGCTCACAGTTGGCTGGTTGGTAATTAAAACCATTCGACCATCATCGTAGTTTTCTCGTGGATTTGGTGCTGTAACTTCGGACCCAAGAGCAGATGATGAAGGCTTGGATGCTTTTAACTGCTGATTTAGTTCGTTCCTTTGCTGCAGCAGTAGACCCTTCAAAGTGTTATACACCGTCTGTAGTTTTTCGAAGTATTTGTTTTGGAAATACGGCTCGTCAGATAGCTCGTTCTCTAATGGAGCTAGCTTAGCGTGATTTCTTTGGATGATGCACCAGTAGCTCTCTGCAAATTCAAGGCGTTTCGAAACGTATTCTTCAGTTTTACGTTGGATCGAGTCCTTGTTGAAGTCGATTAGCAACCTTTCCAAGTTGTTGTCAACACTGTCTTGCTCGTGTAGTAGTTCTGCAGCCTCCATGATTGAGCAAAAACGACGATTGGTTGTGCCAAGTAACAAACGTTACGAATAAAATCATGGAATGATTACAAGGTAATCACGTTGGGGTCACCAATGTTTTTTCTATAGCGATGAATACCGCTCGCGAACGATTGTTTAGGTACAATACCCATACAATCCCTTTAACGTTGCCCCGGTACAGAAACCAGTGCAACTGTGCGAATCGGTTGTAACAAGAAATCCGCGACTGATTGCTTAGGTACAAAGCCTATACAATCTTATGGAGAAATGTTACCCTAGTACAAAACCAGTGCAACTATGATTCTTGTTTAGACGCAACCTCTTGTCAGCCTCAACAAGAGTAATAAAGAAGACTTAGCTTATTGCTTTCAAAAATACTAATGATTTATTTACCAGAACATTACTTATTTTATAGGTACAAAAGTGCTTACATACTAAAATAGTATTTGCAAATATTTCACATTTGTTGGAATCAATATTTGATACAAAAAACTCTAGCGCACCTGAATCGCTAGAAACACTAATGTTCGAAGAACAGTAGAAGAATCGTGCAGGTTTTGAGTGCATATTCCACCACTTGTGCTGCTTATTACGGCCAAACTGTTTCAAATGCCACGTTTAACTTTGGTCTCAAGAATGCATTATAACTCATATGGTGGAAGGTTTCAGATATTACCACTGGCATGAATTTCAACGTTTACGAGAGCAAAACACGGTTTAATTATATTCTTTATCAGTTGCTTATTTCACATAATTTTGAAATCAGCATCTGATATAACATCAATGAAGAAAATGCTCAGTGCCTGCAGCACTGTAACTGAAGTTGGTGTTTGGGGCTGCGATCCGAAAAATTTGCAGAACTTAGGGAATTGAAACATCGGTTATTTATTTCCATTGCATATGTTTCCGGTATGAATACTAACTGTAAGCATTTATTGATACAAAAGTAGCACAACCAACTCGTGCTGGCAACCTTCTGCCAGTATCAAAGCCAAGAATATATCACATCTGCTTCACGTTGTTATATTACATTCGAAGTTATAGGAGTATAAAGAAATTTAGGGTTACCTGCAGCGAGTTTTTTCAAATAATCGAAAACTTAATATTTGCTGTTAATTGTCACTACAATATCATTACCATTTGAAAATTCTACGATAAAACCGTTTAATAAAGATATTGCAATTAAACACAAAACCAACAATAGCTGGCAACCCTAAAGTGGGTTTTCAACAAAATTTGGCCTGAATAATGCTTATGATAGGTTTCATTAATTGTATGAAATTCGTATTGATTTCATGACTGCACTGGAAGTTATAGGGCAAAACGTTTTATTTTCCTGAGCGAATTTTCAAAATCAAAGACACAAAAATTACCATAGCTGGCAGCACCAATCAAAATTTCAACCAAATTTCTATCAAACAGAGTTTAGAGTAAGGTTCAGCTACTGTGTCAATTTCACGAAAATCTGGTAACTAATTCACATTTCATAGGGCAAAAAGCAGTTTTTCTCTTTGCAATTTTTCAAGATGGCACCACTGGCACAGACTTGCCCAAAATTCAAAATCGCTTCTATCAAATCTGGTCCTATTTAAGTCCAATGCATTCTGTAAATTTCAGCTGTATCTGATAATTGGTTCGTGAGTTACCGTGAACAGAAGTTTTTAATGCTAAAAATATAGGTTAACTGGCAGAGGGTTACCGTTCTAGTCCGACATTAAATTTTCAAAGTTTAACTTTGAACGTGTAGATAAAACATAAAATTTCTATAAAGATTGGTTTTATTGTTACAAACGGACATTTTTATGATATTCGATGGTTTGAATGTTTTCACTTCCAAATTTTTTTCTCAAATTTAAGATACCAAAATTATCATAGCTGGCAGCTCCAGCCGAATTTTTCAACCAAATTTCTATCGGACGTGGTTTAAAGTAAGGTCCAACTACTGTGTACATTTCGTTAAAATCGAACGATTCAATCAGAATTTATAGGGCTAAAATCAGTTATCTTTTTAGTGATTTTTCAAGATGGCAGCACTGGCACAAAATCGCCCGCATTTCACAATCACTTCTTTCAGACCTGATCCTATTTAAGAGCAATACATTCTGCAAATTTCAACTAATTCTGCTCATCGGATCGTGAGTTTCCGTGAACAGGAGTTTTTGATGCTAAAAATATAGGTAAATTAGGCAAGGGTTACCAGACGTGCCCGTTATACCATATTTAATTTTTTTTATTGTCTTTGTAAACAAAGCACAAGATTTACATATGAGTGGCTTTTTTTTGAAGAAGCGGCATTTTTTCAAGAGAGACGATGATTTGGAGGCTTTCACTTTCAGTGCCTGCCCTAGCTACAGGGTTGCCAGCACGCTCAATAAAAGCTATTCAAATTTGCAACTAAATAATACAAATATGTCCTGAAAATTTCGTAATGATTGAATAATTCTGTCAAAAGTTATCGCAGTTTAAAAATTTTCAAATTTTCCCGTTCTCTTTTTAGGCACCCAGCGCACATGGGGTTAAAAAATTCCAAAACATTATCCGATTCACATGTAAAACACGTTCAAAATTTATTTCGTCAACTTTATTTTTGCGAAAATTTATTGTGTACGACATAATAGGTATATTAAAAATATCACTTAAATGGTCGCCGGCGCCAAAATGTGAATAATAACTGACATTTAGTGAGACCTAGACCTATTCTGCATATACACCAATGTATCCTGAAAGTTTCAGCTCAATTGGATGGCGAAATTTTTGAACACTGAAATTTTTTGATGATATATATATAAATAAATATATATATATATATATATATATATATATATATATATATAAATATATATATATATATATATATATATATATATATATATATATATATATATATATATATATATATATATATATATATATATATATATATATATATATATATATATATATATATATATATATATGGAAATATGAATTTTTGGCCGAATCGATTTTAATACTAATGTTCTTCGAACATAACAGGTCTTCGAACAGGTCATGTTCTTCGAACATTAGTAAAAATGCTGAGCACACAGTCTGGCGTAATCGAGTAATCATATTTGACTTGATTTTCAATTTAATGTGGATCTGATTACAATACATTTTACACAAGTTGGAAAATCTAAAAAAATTTATGAGTAATATTTCATGGTATATTAATTGAATAGATGTTGAAAGTTGAGTTGCTTGAATGAATGTACACGTGATTGCTTATTTGACTCAGCGACCAAATCGGATGGATATTTGCGAAATTTAACATATCAGGTAGTTTCATACCAAATTACGGATTTTGAAGGGTTAAGAAAAACTCGATTATTTTCAAATGAAATGGTTTTATTCCTCAAAATATTCACCGTTGGAGTCTACAATTGGTTGTTAACGTGTTGGCAAATTGGAAATTCCGTTTTTGGGAAATTTAATTTTTTTTGCCCCAAAAACAATTCAAATGACGCAATTACAGCGTTTTGGTTGGAGTTGCGCTTTTCTTGTAAATAGTTTCCCAGGCTCCGGAAAAGATGATAGTCTGTTGGTGACAGGTCTTGAGAATATGGAGGGTGAGCTTAAACTTCGTACTGCAATTCCTGTAGTTTTTGCATATTCAAACGGGATACATGCGGTCGTGCGTTATCGTGTAACAGAATTGGTCCATACCTATTCACCAGCGAAGGCTGTTTTAAACGCAATTTTGCGTGCATTTTATCCAATTGTGCACAGTAGGTCTCTGCAGTTATCATTTCACCAGTATTCAAGAACGAATAGTGAACGACGCCTTCTGAAGTCCACCAAACAGTAACCATGACCTTCTTAGGGTGCAGTCCCGCTCTTGCTTGGTGGCTAGGTGCTTTTCCGCGATCCAAACATTGTCCCGAACGCTTCTTATTATCAAAGAAAATCCATTTTTCATCGCAAGTTACATTCCTCTTCAAAAATGGTCCTTTTTTATGTCGCATCAGCAGTGAAGAGGCTAGTTCAATTCTCAGCATTTTGTTCCTTTCAGACAATTCGTGTGGGACCCATTGATTGAGTTTTTTCACTTTTCCAATATTTTTGAGACAGCGACTAATGGTTGATTTCGATACACTGAAGTTCTCAGCAAGGCACTGTAAATATGTCGCTGTATTCCTCTCAACTGCTGCTCGCAGTTCGTCATCATTAACACTACTACCTTGTTGACCACGTGGTTTGTTGTCCAAGCCAAAATTTCCTTCTCGGAAATTGGCAAACCGTCGTTGCACTGTACGTTCGTTACAGGTATTTGGTCCTAGCACCTGATTAGTTTCTTTCGTCCCTGCAGCTGCATTTTGTCCTTTTTTAAACATTAGTAGGTAAGGGACACGAATATCTCTTATTTTAAACATGTCTATAAGAGCGAAAAGGACATATATAGGAAACCACACGGGTAATAAATTAGGCACTAAAATAAAGGTATTTACTTCTATTTTCAAACACAAAACTTATTTTGAATTTGACCAAACAACTCTGTTCACCATGGGATCACTTTTAAGACTGTCAGGAAATCCGACATTTGGTATGAAACTACCTGATATATATATATATATATATATATATATATATATATATATATATATATATATATATATATATATATATATATATATATATATATATATATATATATATATATATATTTTTATATATATATATATATATATATATATATATATATATATATATATATATATATATATATATATATATATATATATATTTACTTTATTTATTGATTATTAAATTTAAGATAACCACAATCTTGCACCAATTACAAAGCATCAAACACCTTTACTCTAGGATCGGGTGAACCAGAGAGCATAAAATTATTTTTGTCCAATGAATGTCGTTGAATTCCTTAGATCGTCTTATAAAGAAGCCAAGTACATAGTTGGCTTTCATAATAATTTAGTCAATGTGTTCGTTAAAAGTTAAAGCAGAGTTAAATATTACTTGTTAATCACAAACTTTATTAGAGCGGGTGATTAGATTTTCATTGAAAGAGTATTTTATTTAAATAGCATGATTTTGGTGACAAAAAATAACAACATTAATCAACAATCAGTGAAAGTTGGTTTAAAGAGCAACAATTAGAAAAATTTGACACATTGCGTTGTAGGATCGTATAAACATAAAATGATGGTATTGTATTGAAAAGCTTTAGGTTATCTGCCTAGAGTAAAATGCAGCAGATTAATCAGGTCATTGATTTAAATAAGAAAAGTCTGGAAATAAAGTGTGTTGCGGAACAGCTGTGAGCAGCCGCCACCACAACAGAAATTTTGGCCTGACCTGCTACCCTCTCGTGACATATGGTACCGGCTAGTCACCGGTGTCGTGGGTTGATCTGAGGGGCAAGCCCTAGCTGTGTCACGCGTATAAAATAATAACAAAACATAGCATAAGGAAAACCCTACAGGAAAAGGAAAAAGGAACCCACACATGGCTTCACTGAACCTATTGGAATGGATTACCAACCCATTATCAACCTATCCATTTCGTAAAGAAAACTGATCAAAAGAAAACAGGCAAAAATTTAAAAAAAATTATAAATATATATTCGAACAAATAAACAAAATATTCAAGAAAAACAATTCAAACAATATTCAATTCTATATATATTCCAAACGAAAAATCTAAACGAAGTATTGGAATAAATGAAATGACTGAACTTCAAATTAAAAAATCGAGGAGAAGTAAGCAACGAAAAAAAAAATTAAAATAAACAAAATAACTCACTGGAGTCCTAGACGACGGTCGACCGTGGTGAAGAATCCTACTGAAAACTTTTAACTAAAACTTAAATTTAACCACGTTACATTAATGATTTTGAATTCACTTATTTAATATTAATCTGTTATACGATCAGCCTGCTTTAAACTCCAATTTCCTCGTTAATCTCCAATTTCTGACTAGGAATACGGCGAACATGTCAACACACGCTTTTCAATCGCCCATAGTATCTTTCAATGTCAGCGTCACGATCTACTGCGCCAACCAATGTTGACGATAGGAACTCCGTATTTGTGCAGAACCAAAAAAACGCAAGTTGCCTTCAGAATAGTAATCCAATTAAACCATATAAAATGGTGTTCAGCACTTTCTTTCAGTTAGAATCTGGGCACTGATATCAACTACAATTTTTTTTTAACATCCATTGTGGCAGTTTTTCTTTGTTTTGCCACAACCAGGTAGGATAAAAACGCCGTATATTCCACCCGAACACACACTCCAACAACCATTGACGAACTTCCCCAAAAAAATGTACACACAACTTGCTTCTGTTGATTTTCTTCCCAAAAATTTTTTTCCCACCTCCAACGCTAAAATCTTTTCGCCAAATATATTGACATGACACTTTTCGTCACAATAACAACTCGCCCACAATCAAATACTCAGTCTGGTACAAATTGCCGAACAGTTCAATTTAAGATTTCCAAGACAGTTCACTAGCATGGACGGTTATCAACTTAATATTCAAAATCGCCAATTATTACTTCATTAGTCTTACACTATAGTTTTTGTCAGACGTTTTTCATACAACACCGTAATTAAATGTAATGTCTGTATCAATTTGCTTTGGTCTAAAAAGCTTTCACTCCTGAAATTTTTGTCACTAATTTTTGCGCACAGCTGGCACCAAGGGTTGAAATTAATTCAGTTTATTTATTCACACGAACGATACACCCATCACAATTCTACCAAACTTCAACGTTCTAGCAAAACTTCCCCGACAAAATTCTCACGCCGTCCAACTCAGATCATAGCTATCATCCGTACCATCTTTCAAATTTCGCCAAAAGAAAACCTCTCAAAATTTTCTTTCAAACTTTTCGCAACCAGCCACGACGTATGCTCTCTCTCCCAACTTTCACCACCTTGCGCCAAAACCCAACTTCAGCTGAAATTTCCACGGCGGCAGCCAGCGCTGCCGCCGCGAATCAAAGCTCAAACCTGATTGCCTCCCAGTCAGCATCTGTGAGACTTGCTTCGCAGGCCGCCACGTACCGTTGCTGACCAGCCGTTATCAGCCATGCACCTGATGCACAGTACACGCAGCCAACATCCAACAATACCAGTTTCATTGGCCTGATAACGCAGCTGATTCAAAATTCGTTGCAAATCAGATGCGCTTAGGCCAGTGAACCCAATGCAATGCAATGCAACATTCAAAAATCAAACGCATATACATAGCCTGTTTTCGGATGCAATGCATTTGATCATCGAATGCAACATTGCATACACAATGTTTGTAGGAGTGTGTGTGCGTGGTGGCGGCAAGGCTGTTCCGTAACAAGTGACTACCTTTAAGAACACCCGATGTGGCATGACACAAATCCCTTGAGATTCCTCAAAATATCGGCCAATGACAGTGATTAGTACAATGAGCAAGATACTCGTATTTGAGATAATCAGAAATCCCTGCAAAGAACAACACATCAATGAAACATCAATTTAAGCACCTTGTCAGTACGGTTTCCATATACACGGCTAATCAATTGCGGCCACATTGGATGCTGCTCAGTTTATTTACAGCTCATTGGATAAAGATAACCATGAAGCAGCTATTTTTTTCGATCACAAGAAGGCCTTCGTCACATTTAATCAAGGAATTTTCTTCGAAAACGTCTCGAAAAGTGTATAAGAAGTTAAGTTCGATACTAAAATATTATGATTGGATCGGCAGGCTGTGACAAAAAAACTTCGATGCATCAATCGGGAGCGTTTAATCAATATGAGCATTCCAAAGGGATTGATTCTTATACAACAGATGCAAAGTTGTGACTCTTTGCTAATGGCACAATGTTAAAAGTAATGTTCGAAGAACATTAGTATTAAAATCGGTTCGG
>OX376372.1:124372515-124428535 GCA_947369275.1 Nemotelus nigrinus | reverse complement strand
ATTTCGAAAATCCGTCATTGGGAACAGGCCAGCTCTACTCTGAGATTCGGCGAAAGCACACTCCAACATTGGAAACGCGGCCTTATTCACCAACTGACTACATTTCTTTATTGAAAGCTTATTGACTTTCATACATATTTTGTTCTTGTTATTGTGCATATTACAGCAACTTTCGATAGCGAAAGTCCACAATTTGGGTGTGATGTCGATGATTAAGCTGGAAGTTGATACGTCTTGGCTTAGGTTCGGAGAGGGTGACCTTGTTTGATTGGGTGCTTGTTGTTTTAAAATATCTGTATATTCCATAGATGCCCAGCGTGCCAAATTCGGAATTCGAAATCGGTTACAACTATTCCGAAAGTGAGGAAAAGAGATAGAAATATAAAAGCTCTTGAAATAAGTAAAACTATTGACTGGGGTAAGATTGTTCATTATTTTATGAGAATATATGAATATTTTTTAAGAATCTCTTCAGAGTATACAAGAACAAATTTGAAATCATTCGGAATTCGTTGCGAATATTTCACTAAGTTCGAGCGAATTCCGAACGAAGTGCGAACGAATCTACGATAGGAAAATCGTTAAGATTCGTTGGGAAATAAGTTAGAATTCGTAACAAATTCCGAATTTAACGCGATCAGCGTTTTAGGGTAAATTATGTGTTTAAAACGATACTTTTGTCGTTGTCATTCGTCACTTAGTCGTTGTGATTATCATCCGTGCATGAAAACTGTTTATAAACTGTGTTGTTTGTGGTTTTTTTCAAAGTGTGTTGTTCAGTGAAAAATCACTCAAAGCAAGTAAGTATGTCACGACAAAAAAAATATCGGGATACAGAACGGGAAATTCAAGACCTGTTTGAAACGGGTGAAAATCAGCAAACGAAATTGCTAAATACATTACTGCCGCCGATTCCAAACCCAATTAGCATAGGAGGTTCGAGCCCTCATTGTGGTAGTGGCCCAGATGCATCATTCTCCAATAAATTGATAGTTTCGACTATAAAAACGCAGATTCGATAGACCTTTCATCAGAGTTAGCAGTTTGGAGTATTAGATGTAATGTACAAAGTAGAACAGCGAATGAATTGTTAAAATTTTTTATCAAAATACCATAGTTCGGCTTCCGTTAGACATAAGGACATTAAGAGAAACTCCTCGAAATTCTTATGTAGAAGAGTTAGATAATGGCAATTACATTCATTACGGTGTGAAAAATTGTTTGACGGATTTTTTCCACCAAAACTCAAATTTTCCTCAAAATAAAACTATTTTGCTTCAGTTTAACGTAGATGGGCTTTCTTTACATAAAAACAGTAAAAAAAGTCAGGCTTGGCCAGTATTGTTGAATGTTTTTGGAGATTCAGAGGTACACATCGTTTGCTGCTTTTTAGGATCGACAAAGCCTAATAGCAGTTATAAATTTCTAAAATACTTCATAGATGATGTTAAAAAAGTTATGACTGACGGTTTTTATTTCAACGAAGTGTTATATTGTGTCAAAATACATAGTTTTATTTGTGACACACCAGCTAAGGCATTTTTGCTTCACATCAAAGGACACTCTGGTTTTTATTCTTGTAATAAGTGTACCGCAAAAGGTATGAAAATAAATAACCGTCTTACCTTGTTAGATACAGAAGCACTTCTTAGAACAGATGAAAGCTTTTCTTCAAGAGAGCAGCCTGCCCATCACAAAACCATTGAAAAAATCGCTTTAGAGGAACTGGAAATAGGATGTGTTTCACAGTTTCCTCTTGATTATATGCATGTTGTTTGTTTAGGTGTCATGAGGCAGTTGCTGCGCTTGTGGGTAAAGCCAAAACAGGGACCAAGTTTATTGAATAAAAAACGCATTGAGATATTGAATTTACGTATTATGACAATTAAGAATCAGATCACGAAAGAATTCAATAGAAAGTTACGTAGCACAGATGAGCTGGATTTCTGGAAGGCTACTGAATATCGGCTTTTTTTACTGTACGTTGGACCGGTAGTACGTACTGATTTGTTAGATAAAAGCAGTTATCAACATTTCCTTAAACTGGTGTGTGCTATGCGTATTCTTTTAGACGCGCAAAACTGCATCGTGAATAATGATTGTGCACATCGTCTTATGAAAAGTTTTGTTAATGATTTTTCAGATTTATATGGTGCACAAAATGTTGCATATAATTGCCATAATCTAATTCATTTGCATTTGGACGCAAAAGAGTTCAAAGGATTAGAAAACATAAGTGCTTTTAAGTTTGAAAATAAATTAAATCAATTGAAAAAAATGGTACACGAAGGAACCAATCACCTTTCTCAAATATATAACAGGATTATTGAAAGAAGTTTATTTTGTGCGCCAAAAGAAATAAAAAAATATCCAGTTGCAGCCTTTGATCGGAAGAAAACCAAAATATTGAATATCGTTACTGAAAAGTATTTTTTTGCTAAAAATGCACCTGATAATTACTGTATCCTAAAAAATAATATTTTGAAAATTAAAGAAATAGTTATCCGTGAAGATAGTTTTGCCATAAAAGCACAAGCAGTCTTGAATTTAAATCAAGTCTTTGATTATCCACTTGATTCGAGGCTTCTCGGCATTTTCAGCACAAATAATATAGTTCTGTCAGAAAGCATTCAGACAATAATGTTTCCTAATGAAGTATTAAAGTGTATGTCTTTATTTACCAGCAGCGATATGATTGTGTTTGTTCCTCTTATTCATCATGATTGATTATATATAATATATTGATAAGATAATTTTTGTTTAATTACCTAGGCTTAAATAGCATATAAATTTTATTGATATATCTATATACATATATATTTAAACACTTCGAATCCAATAATAATGGCAACTCAAAACAATTCCAACGACGACCACAGTGAGGGCTACTGCGCATTCGCACAAATCAACCCAGGTATTGTCTACTGAATTATCAAATAAATATCGCAAAATAATACAAAAAGTCAGGCTTCAGCAGAAAATATCTCCTATTAAAATACGTGCGAATTTCAGTAAGTACTACACTCATTCCTCTCCGGGTAATATTGGTACAGCAGTTTCCCAACTAACACAGGAGTTGTTTGAAGAAGATGAAGATTGGTATACTGATGAAGCTCAAAGCCAAGGTAGAGAACAAATCATAATATTATAGTGATCACATCTGCATAAAAAAATATTTAGGACAAGGTCGCATTGTTGGAAGTGAACACCAGCAAAACATTGTTTTCTCGGAAAGACCGTCAAATACGCCAACTGCATCTGAAGCTATAATAGCGAGTAAAATTGGAACTTCGTCAGAAGGTAAATCATTTTGAACATCCCTTTTCTGTGAGAGGCGAAAAATAAAAATCGATCATGCTTGTAGATGCAATGACAGAAATAAAAAAACTCTTGCAAGAGCAAAATGCTCTTTTAAAAAATGCTACAAAGGAGCGAAGCGAAATTAAGTTAGCTGTAGAAAAATTGGCAAGGGAAGTATTTTCGCTAAAAGCTAATGTCAACGAAATTCGCAAAAAAACAGTTTCCTACTTTGCGTCCTTCAAATTTACTTCCCGGTTTCCCAATAACCTCAAAAGATGACCTTCTTGAACTGGAAAAACGAGTATGTGTGGAAAGTGATACTGCAGATGCATTGGTAAAGTATCTTTAATATTTACAAAATATTGCCTTAAACTGAAGGCATTTTTATAATGCCTGGTGAAACTGATCACATTATAGATAACGCTACCTATTAAATAAAAAGCTCGTGCTGTGTAGTGGACATAGCAATTGGCTTCCAGCGTTTAGGGTACGTGGTTTTTAATTTATTTTTAAAAATTAACCAGAGAGATTTTTTTGCTACTATCGCTGGACCAGATGTTCATTCTTTTGCGAAGAAGTCATTCCAAGCAATCATGACGGATGAGGTTGCTGTTCAGTTTACTTGGATGGGTTTTGGGACTAACATAAAAATTAAAAATTTTACAATAATGTCTATTTTTAAAGGTTCGAAATGTTAGTCAAGTTTTTTGTTCTCTAGTAACTTCTCCTTTTTGTATTCAGAAGCTGCAATGCGAAGATTTTCATCAATAAGACCAGACGAGCTGGAATGCTTTTTAAAAAAGATATTCTACAACACCAAAAGCCGGCTTAACAAGAGTTTAAAAAAAAATACTATTTAATAGCAATAAACAATATATGTATATAACAATAATAATATAACAATAAAGATTCAATAGAAATAAAAATAATAAGTGTTTTAATGAGTATATGTTATATGCATATATTAAAAAATTAAATATAAAAAAAAAAAAAATTTCAAACGATTCGCAAAGAATTCGTGAAAAATTCGTTCGGAATTCGCAAATAATTCTTAAAGAATTCGAAAAGAATTCGTTCAGAATTTGCAAATTATTCTTAAAGAATTCGCAATGAATTCGTACAGAATTCGTAAAATATTCTTTAAGAATTCTTAAAGAATTCGCAAAGAATTCGCAAAGAATTCACAAGAAATTCACATGGAATACCGAAAAAATTCGCAATGAATCTTGAAAAAAAATGAACCATTGTACGAAAGCTTTTCAGGAGCTAAAGAGGGGAAAGTTTGAGCACTTTCGGCGTTTTTGTAACGTTTTTCATATACCGGTCTTAAAGAATTCGTAACGAAAAAGTTTGAGAATCCGAAACTTTTTTCTGAATTCGCTTCAATTTTCCGAAAGAATTCTCAACAAAATGCCGAATTTGGCACACTGGGTGATGATTAATGCTGCGCTCATCGCAAGGGCTAAATAGCTGATCGTGAATTGATGAACATTGATCGGTGGAACTTGTAACAGTTGTTGTTAGTCTCTTAGTTCCTTCAGGTGTGTTTTTAATTTATTGATGTCTGCCGAGTTGTTCCGTATTAGTAGATTGTGTGGTAAGATTATCTCCTGTTCCCCTATGTGATTATCTACCCAGCGTGCCAAATTCGGAATTCGGAATTGGTTACGACTATTCCGAAAGTGAGCGAAAGAGATAGAAATATAAAAAGCTCTTGAAATGAATACAACTTTTGACTGGGGTATTACTGTTCATTATTTTATGAGAAACATTTGAATATTTTTTAGAATCTCTTCTGAAGTTTGGAAGAAACAAATTTAAAATCAATCGGAATTCGTTGCGAAAATTTCACTGAGTTCGAACAAATTCCTAACAAAGTGCGAACGAATCTGTGATAGGGAAATTGTTAAGAGTTTGTTACGAAATACATTGGAATTTGTAACAAATTCCGAACCTAATGCCGCTAATGTTTCATCTTGTAAAGTAAGTATTAAAACAGTACTTTAGTCGTGCAACTGTTTTTCATGCATAAGTGCAAGTGCCTACAAAGTTTTTTGAAGTTCTGTTGTTTGAGGTGTTAACAGTGTCTATTTTAAAGGTTCGTAATGCTATTCAAATTTGTTATTCTGTTGTAACTTCTCCTTTTTGTATGCAGAAGCTGCTGTGCGAAAATTTCTTTCAAGAAGACGGGACAAGATCGAAGTTTTTTTTAAAAAAGGTTTTTTTTTTATAGCAGCAAAGACAAACTTAGCATACGGGCGAAAAAAATTGTTAATTAAAATTTTAAATATGAAATAAAACAACAAATAAAAAAAAATGTCTATTGGAATTAAAAATTATAAGTATTTTATTCAATACATGTTATTAAAATGTATCCAAAAAGTATTGGAAGCATTCTCAACGAACTATTTGAAACCTGCACAAAAATCTTCAAAAAATTCACAAAGAATTCGTATAGAATTCAAAATGAATTCGTAAGGAATTCGTAAAGAATTCGCAAAGAATTCGTAAAGAATTCACAAAGAACTCACAAAAAATGCACAAGGAATTCCGAAAGAATTCGCAATGAATCTTGGAAAAAAATGAACCATTGTACGAAAGCTTTTCAGGAGCTAAAGAGGGGAAAGTTTGAGCACTTTCGGCGTTTTTGTAACGTTTTTCATATACCGGTCTTCAAGAATTCGTAACGAAAAAGTTTGAGAATCCGAAACTTTTTTCTGAATTCGCTTCAATTTTCTGAAAGAATTCTCAACGAAATGCCGAATTTGGCACACTGGGTAGTGATGAGATATTCATGTCTATTGTTGGAGTATATGATTTGATGATTTTGTTTGAGAAGTCCGAATGTCCGTAAATCGTTAGGGTGTCTAGCCGAACATTACAATTTGTGTTTAGTTTTAATATGCCCTGTCGCTGAAGTGTACGTTGGTACGTCTGCTTGCCACAAACAATATATAAATGAGATGGATTAGCTAAGCTGTAAATCCAACTATTAGGTTTGTTCAAATGACTGCTACTACACTTGTGTAGCCAAATCACTCGAACTGGTTTGAACCACTAGATTAACCATTAAACTTCACTATAGTAATTTCAACCAACAAAAGACTTGAGTGCTCGTTATGATTAATCCATTTATTTCACATTTGGTACGATCTTATATAGTAAATTATTACAAAGAAAGTGTACTCATCATCATACTTATTTGCACTTTGCAATTGCTGACATACGAGGTGATCGATTTGCTGACTGACCTATTCACGATATAAACAAGTTAAGCGAACAACGCTGATTTTACATCATGAAAACATACGACCTTGATGGCCCATATACCCATAGGAGTCATCAAATGTGCCAATTAAAAATTAAATGCAAAATAGTCAAATCAACAATTAACTCAATCCAATTTCTCTTACACTGAAATGACCTTGTGTTGATGATTCAGCATTTACAGTTATATTTTATGAGCTACGAATGTAATTGATTATATTGGACTATGTTGTTATTGTTATTTTGTATGATGATGGTTTTTTGTTCTTTTTAAAATATACATGATAATTTATCTCATTTGTATAATATATTATTATTATTCTCAGCAAAACTACAATTCTAAACATTCTGCCCGCCAAGAACCAACGGTTTTTCCAAAATGTCCAGGTGGGTTACCGTTCGGTGTGCTCGTACCACTGAACGGTGGGTTCAGAAGCGGCTGTTGCTGGAGGTATCGACCAGCAGCTTTTTGGCTGGTAAATTCTGCAGACCAGTGCACCGATTATGGTGCTTATAACCAGAAATCCGAGTGCAAAGCTAGACCCAATCATTATGGTATGTCGCCTTAAGTGATGCCAGGAAGTAGTTGTCATATCCATTCGAATTTCGGCTTCCTGATGTTGTATGCTCTGAATGTAGCTATCAACGTGTTCAAGAATTAACTTCGATGGTAGGTATACAAACGTTGTGTTGGTAGTGTTGAGTTCTTGTTGGATCAGTGGTTTGACATAAGTGTATTGAACTGTAACGCTGTTAAGTGTTGCTGGATTCGTTCTCAAAATAGCGGTGGAGCTTGTAAGGCTACAAAAAGGATCCATTTCCAAAATACCGACACCTTCGATTTTAAGGTCTTGTCTATGCCCGCTGCATGTCGGTGCCACAGGGTTCGTGGTGGATGCAAGAAACAGCCACGTGTTAGACCGGATTAGTTGTTTCCACAATATACTCTTCACGTGCATAATGTGGTGTGGACAGGGTACCTTGTTGAATCGGTCGTAAATTTCGTCCAGAATACAATTTGGGTGATCACCAATACTCAATATGATGTTAACTGAGCAATGAAGTTCGATGCTTTCAATCCTCTCGCACTGGTTGAGCTGTTCGGGAGTTAATGTGAAGTACAACTGATCGTCATATTGTACTCCAAGGTAGTCCTGTGTGATGTCGGGAACTGCATAATTTCCATTTCCTAAGTGATGAGGTATGCAAGTGAAATGCATTAGCTCAAACCTCTTTTCCTCAATGATGTGAAAATTGCCGAATATTGTAATACCATTTGTTAAGATGGCAATGCGCGTTTTGCCCACTTCCTTCGGTACTATGGTTAGCGAGCCTCCTAGTTTACCTTGTACTCGTGACAGGGTATTCGTTACGGTTGCTGCGGATAGTGCTTCCACAATAGTCCCCACTCCTGACTTGATTTTGTGGAACATTTCGTAGTGGGTCTGAATGTGTACCAACCAACCGAATGCCAGCTGATACGCTGCCAAAAACTGTATATTGATATGATTTTGATCGATATGCCAGGAGGTCATTTCTGCTATTGTTTTGGAGACCTGATCAACTTTTCCGGCAAGAAGATTCAACTTAGCGGTTAACGCTCCTCGAGTCTCATTTACCAATTTGGTAGTGGCTAGCAATAGGTTACCGTGATGTTCCATGTTCTTGATAACCCGTCTTTGATTCTCGTCTAACTTGTCGGTATCTGTGTAGATTTCGTCATTCACACCGAAGATTCCTTGCAGTATGTTTCCTAGAATCCCACGTCGTCGTCTCACTTGAATCCACGGCTTGATCGCTTCTGTAGTCCTATTAACTTCTTGTTCTAATTGGTTGACAAGTTCTGTACAGCGTATATCTGGGTGCAGTCGGAGTCCTTCTTTACAGATGTTTGATATGTTAATGTATATTTGCTGGGTATTCTGCAGGTCTGCGATAATTTCTTCATTCGAGACATTAACATTCAATCGAAATTGTCCCTTAATCAGCCGTACTTGCCCCATGTGGTCAACATATACTCCTGATTCGGGATGCTTGATAGTAAAGTTGCCTCTGGCATTCGTGACATAAACTAGACACGCATCTAAGTACACCATTAGTTTGGACATTTTTGATGCTCGCTTTGAATGTCTAGCTTCTTGTTTGCGTTTGAGTTCATTCGGATTGATGACAATGTCTTCTGTTGGCCGTTCAACTCCACATTCCTCATTGCTTGGTAATGGACAGATTTTCGTGACCGACCGCTTGATGATATTATCCTTCGTTTTCAATGTCACTACCCTAGTCAGACCATCGGTTCCAGGATGTATTGCTAAAATTCTTCCCAAAGGTCACTGACAAGATGCCTGATTCTCATACTTGATCAGGACTAAATCATCCACTTTAATTTTTTTGTTCTCAGTGAACCACTTCGCACGCTGTTGCAGCTGAGTTAAATATTCGAGACTCCATCGCTGCCAAAAATGTTGCTTGAGTCTCTGCACTAGTTGCCATTTCCTGATAACGTTGTCTTCCATATGCCCATCTGGTAACTCAAAAAGATCTTCTCCTGTCAAAAAGTGACCAGGAGTCAGCGCACTAAGGTCGTGTGGATCGGTACTCAGTGCTGTTAATGGTCTCGAATTCATGCAGGCTTCGATTTGGGCCAGCAACGTGAACATATCTTCCACGTTTAGCAAGTGCGAACCGAGAGTCTTGATCAAGTGCCGCTTCATGCTTTTCACTGCTGCCTCCCAAATTCCTCCGAAATGAGGACTTCCCGGAGGTATAAACTTCCAATTGATGTTGATGACAGCAAGGTTTTCTAGAGTTTCTTCAATCATCTTCTTCGCAGCTTCGCGCAACAATTTGTCAGCCCCTACGAAATTGGTGCCGTTGTCACTAACCAAAGTATGACACAGACCTCTCCTTGCTATGAATCTTTGAATAGCTGCGATACAAGTCTTCGATGTTAAGTCGCTAGCTAGTTCAAGATGTACCGCCTTTGTCGATAAGCATACAAACACCACTATGTATGCTTTGGTGGTCTTTGTTCCTCTACCATTGCTCCACTTTATTATGATTGGCCCAGCGAAATCAATACCGGTTCTAGCAAAGGGTTTTCCTGGACGTACTCGTTCGTGAGGCAACACACCCATCAGTTGCTGACTTGGTTTGGCGTTCAATTTGAAACAATGGGTACATTTCCTCCCAAACTGTTTCACGGCAGTGAGTCCATCTATGATCCAGTACCTTCTCCGAACTGTCAAGTGTACTAGCTGTGAAGGACCATGCAACAACATATGGTGGTAATGTTTTATGATAAGGTTAGCCATATGTCCTCGGGGTAGTAATTTTGGGTGCTTCGTGTCGACCTTTACAGCACTCTGCTGTATTCTTCCCCCCACCCGCAGAATCTGGTCAGTATCCAGAAACGGCGTTAGTCTAATCAGTGAACTCGATTTATCCACAGTTTTGTTGCTTTTAAGTGAGTTGATCTCGTTTGCAAACGCGTCGTGCTGGATTATGCGAATGAGTGTGTTCTCAGCCTGCTGTAACTCATCTGACCTTAGGAATGGGCTGCGAGAGCTAGACCTCCATCTTCTGCAGTAAGCGACGACCCTGACGAGTTTCGTAAATGACGAAAATCGTTGAGTTATATTCTCCTTTTCTCTTACTTGTACGGTTGATCGATCACAATGACTTGTTAATTTTTGTTGATGTACGACGCTTTGGTTTGTTTGTTGTGTTTTATAATAATTAAGTGAGTTTAATGCAATAAGTTCCATATGACGAGGAAGTTGAACAATTGGAAACCAACTTCGAAGACGAATCCAGTGAGAATGAAGATTAAAATACTTGTTTTATATATATATTTTTTTCTACTTTCATATCAATAAATGATTGAATTTTCTCTATATATATATATATATATATATATATATATATATATATATATATATATATATATATATATATATATATATATATATATATATATATATATATATATGTATATATATATATATATATATATATATATATATATATATATATATATATATATATATATATATATATATATATATATATATATATATATATATATATATATATATATATATATATGTACATATTGTTTTTATTTCATCCAGCAATAAAAAGGAGAAACGAAAAAAAATTTTGTTTTTAAATTGTCAGATTAACAATATCCCTCCATATAATTGTCAGATTATCATTTAGGACACCTACGACATCAAGTTGAACCCTCTATATAAAAATCTGACGCGCTCGAGTATTTCATGGCCACATTATTTTTTTACATTTTAAAAAATCAGTCATGACTTTCGGTCACGTCCAAATCGTCAGTCATTTAAATAGGACAATTTTTTTGGGTTCACTTAACATTCCCTCTGAATATCTGACACGCTCGAATAACTTTTTTTTTTTTTGTTTTTTACCCCTTTTTACGGCCACCTCCCTCTAGTTAATCGTCAGATTAATATCTATCGGTTATCAGAAAGACAAAGCGCGTATACACTATGAATGTCTGACGCGCTCGAGTATTTCCATGTGACTGGTTTTTTTTAAGTTTCTCCCCCCCCCCCCCACTAAAATGGAAAACTTGACATAAACTTTTTTTCATTTTAGAACCTAATCTTCACAATCCAATAGGTCCCCATGACGCTTTAGTAACTGCAAATTTAGCATCCCGGGCTCCCCTACTATTACACTGGAACGACCTTGTGATGATGATTCAGCATTTACAGTTATATCTTATGAGCTACGACTGTAATTGATTATATTGGACTATGTTGTTATTGTTATTTTGTATGATGACGGTTTTTTGTTCTTTTTAAAATATACGTGATAATTTATCTCATTTGTATAATATATTATTATTATTCTCAGCAAAACTACAATTCTAAACAAGGATCGTGTAAATGTATCCAAGTGTTTGAAGTATTAAAAAGTTCCAATTTGCAAGATTTTGGGAAAGTTGTCTCGTGATTGAGTAGTGATAGTTCGCATTGTGCTAGGCCTGCCTTTTTATTAAATACTGAATGTGTTTTTTTTACATGTTAGGGTTTCATCATGCATTATTATGCAATTTGAAACTTCGTTCTCGTTCATTGGATAGTACATGTCGCAATGTAGGGTGACTGCAATGAATTCAGTATTCTGCCTGATTCTTGCTCTTGTACCATTTATTTCTAGTGGTATAGGCACCACTTTAAGTATTTGATAAGTGTTGGTATACAGTAGTGGCAGTTGAATTTTGAATATTATGTTTTCCGATGTCACTCTAGTCTGGGTAGACATAAGTGTATAAAGTTGCAGCAGTGTGGCATGAGTGTTGTGGCCAGGGATTGTTAGCGTTGCTGGCATATTCTCACGGATTAATCTTGCTTCTCCTTTTAGTTGATCTGGAGTTAGAACAAGTGGATTAACTTTGCCTGCGTGACCGTCAGTAATGATGTTGATCAGTGAGGACTGTGTTCTTTGATATGAAGATATAAGTAGTCCTAGATATATTGCACCAATGCTGAATGTTTGTGCAAGTTGTTGTGAGTTCAGTATCCGATTGGTCGTATTTAATTCCATGTTTAACGTACCAATGACATCATTTAACTCTATGAATTGTTGACTGGCAATATCTTGATTGTTTTTAATCAAGTTTTCTGTGGAATCGATAATTGAAGTTTGATTCCTGAGCAGGTCCAGCAAATGCCCTTCATTCTGCCGTACTGCATCAATAGTTTTCTCAAGACTATTGGCGTATTCTTGATCCAATATTCCAAAGAGTCTGTTGCCAACGAAATCAAATGGAGATCGTTTTGATCGATTTTGCCTCTCGTTTGATGATAACAATTTGTTGTTGTTTTCAATGGTATTGATTTGATGTTGAAACTGTCTCATAATACTGAAGCAATGCTTATCATATCCCCCCTTTATGTTATATTGGCACAGCTCTTTTAAATTGTTTAGCTGGTTGAGTAGTCGGTCCGCCTCCTGCCAGTATTCCTTCAGTCTATAATAAACGATAACATTCCAATTGTCTGTCACCATGTTCATTTGTGCTACGTCTTCAAAATACATTGGCTGATTTTCTTGAAATGGTATTATGTTAACTGGCACTTTGGTTGGTCTTGCATGCAGTGGCATGATGAAAACGGAAATTATCATAAATAAGAAAAGTAATAAAGGAGAGATACATGGTCGAGCCGATCCGGTCCTTGTCCTTTTCACTGGTGGTTGTGTGTCTTCAGAAGGTTGTGTGTCTTCTTGGTTTCTTCTAAGTTCCTTGCATCGGTAATTGAGAGCCGGGCTTGTGAACCATGCAGGATTGATTGGCAATATTCTATGTTTAGGCTTTTGCTTCCTTTTTATTGGTATGCTTGTGGTTGCTGTACCTTAAACAGTCTGCTGATTACCATCTGGTATCAAAGCCTCGTCTGCTTCCTTATTGCTCGCAAGTCGTGCTCGAATGTTAGTGCAGTGGTAGTTGATACTTGGACTTGTCAACCAAGTTGGCGCTACCTTCTTATGAGTTTCTGTTTTGCCTATTGACGCTATCAAACATGCTGATGATTTTTTAATCAAGACTTTCTCTTGTATTTTTTTTGGTTCTTCTATTTGACCAGACTTACTAAGTGGTTCGGGTTGCTTGTATTCTTCTGTTGGCAGTGGACACAACTGGTGGACAGCTCTTTTTATTACTCCCTTTTTCGTGAAGAGGTCAACAGCTCTCGTGTGTCCGTCTGACCCCTTATGCTCGGTGATGATTCGCCCCATGGGCCATTTGAGTGGAGGTGTCCCTTCTTCTTTGATAAGAACCATCAGTCTTGGTTTTATAATATCAGTTGCTTGTCTCCATTTTGGTCTTATTTGTAATTGCTGAAGGTACTCTTTTGACCAGCGTACCCAAAATTCTTGTTTAAGTGCTTCGACCAACTTCCTTCGTTTCTGCCATTTCACTTTTTGCTCTTTATCATATAGACTGCCGATTGACGTGAGTGGCTCTCCAATAAGAAAGTGTCTTGGCGTCAGTGCTTGCAAGTCTGAAGGTCATTTGATATTGGAGTCAGCGGTCGTGAGTTTAATACTGCTTCTGCTTCAGTAATTACTGTTTGCATTTCTTCGAATGTCAATGAAGCACCTTTTACCACTCGTACAATGTGGTATTTTGCCGATTTAACAGCAGCCTCCCAGAGTCCTCCAAAATGTGGGGCTCGAGGCGGTATGAAAAGCCTCTCAATGTAGTTTTCTGCACAGTGCTTCCTCAGATTGTTTTGAAATTCTGGCTCGAAAAATAACAAGTGCAACTATTTGAGCTCATTTTTAACGCCAACAAAATTAGTGGCATTGTCACAAAATATTTTGGCGGGATGGCCTCTGCGACTAATGAAACGTTTAAGTGCACCTAAGAATGCATCTTTCGTTAGATCTGTTACTAATTCAAGGTGTACCGCCTTCGTAGAAAAACAGACAAATACAGCTATGTATGCTTTAGTTGGTGTTGTGCCTCGTATCTTATAATGTATATTAACGGGTGTTACCCACCCGACCTCTTCGGGGGGCTCCGACTTCGGATAGGTCCACTTGGGTCCCGGGTTCGCTCAATGGAGATTGGGCGTGGGCGCCACTCACTCACCCAGTGGGGGACCTCGAGCCGTGGAGTGAGGTTCGGCTCTCCGATGTCAGTGGGGCCCTGCCTTATTTAAAAACCCGCCCCTAAGCTCTGCTAAACCGGCCTCGACCAATTGTATGGCAGCCTCGATCAAATTCAGAACCTGCCACGGTAGGCTTGACTCGAATCAAGCTCAAGTTCGGATCTTCGTCCCAGATCCATGGTCGGAATACGCGCGGCCCTTGGACAATAACTACAATACCCTACTTCCGAACGTTTTTAACTCAGACTCCCGATCGCGGATCTTTCTACCTTCAATTACCGTGCTTAATTCCCCGTATTCGTTTCAGAAGCTCGTTTCACTTATTTTTCACTCTGACTCAATCTGAACTATTCACAATTAAATTTATTTTGAGAATTTTTCTTTTTATTCATTTCAATATCCCATTTCTTGCATTTCTCTCAAGTCACAAAAGCTAGATCAACATAATAACCCTAATGTTGGGTAAAACCACTTTGGATTCCACCACTCAATCTGTACAATTATATGTTACAATTCACTAAATTCTATCAGCTAACCTTTCACTTAGGTACCAATTTTGATGAACATTGATCATTCGAACCGAATTCATATAAAAAGTTAAACTAATTTCACTAACCTGTTCTTTTGTCAAACCTTTTCCTTTGACAAAAGCACCCGAAAAGTCGAGAAAAGAAGTTCGATCACGCACCTGTGATGTTGTAATTTTTAAGAGCCTTCGTCCGCCCACGCTGTGGTATTATAATCTAAAGAGCCTTCGTCCGCACACGCCGTGATATTGGACTTTTAAGAGCCTTCGTCCGCACACGCTGTGATATTGTAGTTTTAAGAGCCTTCATCCGCACACGCTGTGATATTGTAATTTTAAGAGCCTTCGTCCGCACACGCTGCTGGTCGATTCAAAAAGCCAAGCGCCAGAAAAGTCGAGTATAGAATTTCGCTCACGCACCTGTGATTTTATAATTGTTAAGAGCCTTCGTGCGCACACGTTGCTGGTTCGATTCAAAAAGCCAAGCGCCAGAAAAGTCGAGTGTAGAATTTCGCTCACGCACCTGTGATTTTATAATTGTTAAGAGCCTTCGTCCGCACACGTTGCTGGTCGATTCAAAAAGCCAAGCGCCAGAAAAGTCGAGTATAGAATTTCGCTCACGCACCTGTGATTTTATAATTGTTAAGAGCCTTCGTCCGCACACGTTGCTGGTCCATTCAAAAAGCCAAGCGCCAGAAAAGTCGAGTATAGAATTTCGCTCACGCACCTGTGATTTTATAATTGTTAAGAGCCTTCGTGCGCACACGTTGCTGGTCGATTCAAAAAGCCAAGCGCCAAGATTGCTTTCTCATCCAGCCTCTGACCACCAGTACTTTTTCTCGATTCCAGTTATTTCCCTTTTTCCCGCATGTCACCTGAATTTCCCTTGCATGCGCCACGAGAGTGCGTTCAATGTTATGCCCACATTTGCCACCCGAGACACTCACCAGCTGTCAGTGCATGAACCAGGTCAAAGTGTATAGAAAGCGAAGTAGGTGCACCTTTTCCATTTACATATTCCCGAGTGCTTTTAATAAATCAATTCCTCCGACGTGAACGTCGCCATCATTATTGATTTAACGCGATGAAGCGGAGT
Organism: Nemotelus nigrinus; assembly: GCA_947369275.1. Lineage (NCBI taxonomy): Eukaryota > Metazoa > Arthropoda > Insecta > Diptera > Stratiomyidae > Nemotelus > Nemotelus nigrinus. The sequence continues at coordinate 124,412,694 of OX376372.1, read as the reverse complement.
GAGGCTGCGCAGTACTTCGGAGCAGCGGGTGTACACGAGTTCGCCGATTGACATGTGGACGCATGTGCCCCTTTGTCGTGTTGTTCCTTACGGACTAGCGTCATATTAACCTTAGAAACAAACTTAATCGCCTAGTTGCATATGCTAACTCGTCGGCACCCGGTAAGTATATTATACAAACCGGGTGTGACGATGCACTATCGTCCTATGAGTGGTGGTTACATTCGTGCCCTACTAGATTGAGTGGTGGCTCCGCGAAATATATTGGGGCAGCCTTTCTAGTGTATGTTACCCCGTAACAGCTCCCCCCTTACCAAAAAAAGAAAGGATTTCCCGGAAATCCTTTCACGCGTGCTGGGCCCGCGGTTTCCTTCTAGTGAGACTACTTTTACTTTCGTTACGAGCTTCCGCGTTTAACCTATAGTTCCAATTCCGATCTAATCCCCGTTCGCTTAATTTTGAGGCTCAGTCCCGAAGGTTAATCCTAGTCTTTTTCGAAACTAATCGTAGATCGATCCGTATTCTTAGCACAACCCGGTATTCATGCGGTTAATCCTAAATATAAATTCAAATTCAGAACGATAATTCGGTTCGAGTTCAAATAATACTCAAATCTGGTTCTAATCCAACTTAGTCGCGAATAATCCTAATTCTAGTCCCAATTTTAGTCCTAATCCTAGTCCCAATTCTAGTCCCAATTTTAGTCCTAATTCTAGTCCAAATTTTTGGATACAATCCCATTTTCGTATCCATAAACCTACATCAAGACTCAATTTTAACTGAAGTCTGATTTATGCGCAGCTAATTCTTACTCTTGATCTAAAGTTGACCTATTAGGACTACTGTTAGTCCACTTTAGTTTTAATCCAGGTTCTACATTTGCACAAGCCGAACTTCCTACGAGCTTTCCTACCTTCCTTTTTAGATTTCGCTTACTGACTGTACTTTATTCATTCTCTAAAATTCTAACGCTATCACTTATTCTATTTATCCGCAAAATTCTAATTCTGACTTCCTGAGTGTTTGAAAATTCTAATACCTATCCTAGCTCTTTTATTTCGTAAATCCTCATAACAACTCTACTTGTATTAATTCGAAAACGAGTTAATACTAACTTTACTCGTAACTAACGTCCCCTTTGATTCCGGACTAATACTAAGGTCCTGCTCCATTCGGAGGAGTTCTCTATGCCACAACTATTCTAGATATCCCTTGGCCTCATACCTTGTAACAGAAAATCTTCCTCTCCTTACCTTCTTCCATTACTAATTCTGATCATATTCTGAGACTAATAGCCAAACGCCTAGCCAAACGCCTAGCCTAATTTGTATGTCACAATGATTTACCTCCTTGTCCAAGTTCATTCATTCTATTCGTGTAACTCTTTCTGCTTGTGTTTATCTAATTATTTCTATTTCACTCTAATTCTAGCCAATTCCATCCAACTATGCGTTCCTACCCAATCTGAGTTGATCCTATCTGAATCTACTAACTTCCCTTAATCTGTAGTTACCAATATCTATTCTTAGCCAATACTCCTTAACCCTAGTAAATTTCCCACTATCTCTAGGTATTACTATCTATTCTTAGCGAATACTAACTAACTAAGTCTACTAACTTCCCACCTATCCCTCCGTGTTACTTCATTTCATTACCCAATTTTTTTTTTTCAAATTCACGTACTCATTCTCACTTTCACGGTTTATTTTTAGCTTCTTGGTGATGTCTAGTAACGAGCGCCAAGCAAACCTAATCAACAAGCGGCGAAACACAAACCTACGGGTCGAACGGAGCTGAGGGCGAATCGACGATCGAGTTTAAGGCTTAAGTGATAAGGCTTAGGTTATACCGTTCTGCTATTTTAGCTTAGCATCTCTTCCTCCTTTTCGAGCATGTAAAAGTAAGTTTAAATTCTCCGTCTTCGATGCGTAAGTGTGACTCTTAAGGCTTATATGTTTAAGTTTATATCTTAAGTCTGAGATTTTAAGCAGTCCTACCCCGGAATCTTTTATTCGACATATTTCTTTAGATCTTTGACGTGCCATGTTCCCGCGTCTTTTCCCATTTCGTTCCTCAAGCGATAAGTCCACCCTGAAACGCGTTTATCCACCCAAAAAGGTCCGAGGTATTCGGGCGCCAGTTTAGACGAATAAAACTTGGCCGCGTCGGAAAGAGAGAAGTTTTTCCGCCAGACCGGGTCACCTTCCTCAAAGGTCACCTCACGTCTACGGAGATTATATCTTCTCGCACTCAGCTGAGTTGCACGCCTCATACGCTGCACGACGTCCTCCTGGATTTCACGTAGCTTCAACGCTCTCATTTCCGGTCTCAGGTCCTCCCCTCCGTCGGTGGGCCGAGGCCCCTTCTCGTGAAGTGTCAGCATCTCTCTGCCGAAATTAAGGAAATACGGGGTAACCTGCGTCACTTCGTGCCTATACGTGCGCAATGCGCACGCAATCTTCGCCAGATTTCGGTCCCAATCTCGGTGATTGTCAGCGACAAAGTGTGTCCACGACTAGATCTTGGCAGGGGTCCCACTAAATCAACGCAGACCATATCCCAGGGTTGCTGGGGCTCTCCACTCCGGGCGACCATCAACCCCCCTGGGGCTCTTCTTTCAACCTTATTAGCCTGGCAAATTTTACATTTCCTGACATGATTACTCACATCAGCTGCCATCTTTGGCCAGTAATAACTCTCTGTGACTCGTCCTAAAGTGCGAGAGACTCCCATGTGTCCTGCCTTCGGGTCGTCATGGCAACGGTACATCACTTCCTTCCTTTCCGCTTTCGGCACCACTCTTTTCCAAGCTGCTGATCCCTCCAGTTCCGGGTATCGCCCAGGCGAATGCTTCCACAAAGCGGTATCCATCACCCGCCAATCCGCGTAGCGCTCAGGTGCACATTCCACTTTTTTTTTCATAGCCTCATACCATTTATCTCCTAACGGCTCAATCGCTGCGATCTCTACGCGGGGTAGCATTCGGGATAACGCGTCGGGTACCAAGTGTTCCTTACCCTTCCTGTGAACGATCTCGAAATTATATTGTTGAAGCCGGACTGCCCACCTAGCCAAACGTCCCTTGGGGTCTTTTAGGTTATGTAACCACACCAACGAGTAATGGTCCGTGATCACTGAAAATTTCGTCCCCTCCACATACGGCCTTAGTTTCTCGATCGCCCACAGTACTGCGAGACACTCCTTCTCGGTCGTGGAGTATTTCCGCTCCGCCTTTGTCAATGAACGGCTAAGGTGGCAAATGACCTTCTCCCCCTCGGAGTGTTGTTGAGTAAGCACAGCTCCAACCCCATGTTCCGAAGCATCGGTCTGAATGTAAAAGGGCAGGTGGTAATCCGGACACGTAAGGATCGGTGCGGTAGCTAATTTCATCTTTGCTTGTGCAAAGGCATTCTCGCATTCTTGTGTCCACACGTATTTTTGATTCTTCTTCAAAAGGTTGGTTAGTGGCGATGTAAGTGTGGCAAAATCCGGTATGAAGCGCCGATACCAGGATAACATCCCTAAAAACTGCCTTACTCCTTTCACGGTGGTAGGAGAAGGAATTTCCATCACGCACTTGACTTTATCGGGGTCCACATTCAAACCTTTTTCGTCCACCACATAGCCCAAGTATTTTAATTGTGGACGACAGAATTCACATTTTTCGCGAGAAACCCTCAACCCAGCCTTCCTCAGACGCTCAAAAACTTCCCGCAGAATTTCCATATGCTTGGAAAAGGTCTGGGTCACCACAATTATATCGTCCAAATACGTAAAGACCTAAGGCTCTAGATCGGGGCCTAGAACTTGGTCGATCAATCGCTGCCATGTTGCAGGCGCATTTTGCAACCCAAAAGGCATTCGTCGGAATTGGTAAAGTCCCCGATGTGGTACGGTGAAGGCCGTAAACTTCTTCGATTGTTCAGCCATGGGGACTTGCCAATAGGCAGACTTGATGTCGAGAGACGACAAAAACTTGGCCTCTCTCAGCTTATCCAGCGTGGCTGATACATACGGGATAGGGTAGGCGTCATGTTCCGTAACTCGACTAAGCTTTCGGTAATCAACACAAAACCGATAGGTGCCGTCCCTCTTCTTCACCAGTAGTATGGGCGAGGCCCAAGGGCTTACTGAGGCTTCTACTATTCCCTGTGCCAACATGTCATTCAGCTCGGCGTCGATGTGCTTTGTTACCGTAATCAAATTTTCAGCGCTCAAAACAAAGAAACCCTTATTCCCAACTGGAACGTAAGGGTGGCGGTTTTCGGGCTGACTACGCTCACGTGAAGAAAAGGGGGTGGGTGGGCGCCACTCGTTTCTGATCCGAAAACTCGCCGTCTGCCCGCCACTCAGAAACGAGAAGAGGGTGTCAGGTTCCACCAAATAGCACCGCGTAACGTATCGCGAAGGAAAACTGTATCAACAATCTCGCGGAAACACAAACACTCGTTTAACAATCTATAATCAAGCTCTATTCTTTCGTTTTTACTTTAACTTATAACTAACACGATATATTCCTTAAAAATCTACTGGCGCCAAAACTGATTCGTACACGAATTATATACTATTTGCTAAACACTTATTTCGTTCAAAAGTTCAAAGAAAATATAGAAAATATAATAACTAAAGATAAAAACCTGGTAGATCCCTCGTTGGGGCCCTGATATATTCGACGCTCGCTATACTTTCGCTCGTACGACCGCAGCTCCTTTTCATCGATGAATTTCCACTTCGCACTCGTTTCGACTAAGTATCTGCTACACTGGATCCAATCGTAGAATAAACTTCTCTCCGCATCAGGCGCTTAGAAGATTAAATTATAAAACACTCCTCCAACGATGATCCCAAATCGATAAGTCCACTCCAATTACAATTCTCGTTCGAATTCCGGAAAAAAAGAAATCAGTTAAGTCCTGGCGACCCTCGATCTAATGCACCTCCGAACGCTTACCAATTCCAAATCGAAAAGAAAGTCCCGCCATCAGTTTCAGCGCTCGTGCCCCAAAATTTTCACACTTATCGGGACTTCTCTGACCCGTTGGGTGCACTAACCAGCGTTTCGTTTCGCGCGAGTGGAACATCGCATCCACTTGCCGTCTGCATGTCCCAACTTGGAACAGCCAGATGACCACTCATTTGTCAGATGATTGTTGTGACGTTTCGAGATATCGAGTCAGAGACGGGTGTCAGGCGTGAATGCATAAAACATGCAAATCAGCAACCCATTCCGGAATAGCAGCACACAATCGCCAGGTACGTAAGTAATCTATTTCTATGGTGTATATTCATCTGCCGGCATCAACCATTTTCCCAAATTCGCGTGATTCTCTGATGCCATCGATCGCGTTCTCGTATACATTAATGAGCAGCCGCGAATTCCATCCAATTGGATAAATCGGTAACGCATAATAGTGTCGCGGTTAATATTTGGCCAGATCATAATATCGCCTTCATTCGCATCGCGTGTCAGTTGCTGGTTAATTACGAATTCGCTAGACCAGAGCTAATTTGTGGGTTCGTTCGAGTGTATATTCGATCCCATCTCGATGTAGGTCAAATGTTGACCGTGGTCAGGCATTACTGGGTGAGAGCGCGTCGATCCATGCGCTGCTCTGCGTATTCGCACGTCTGCCATCGGTGGATTCCAGGCTATTTGTTTCGCGCGTCTGATTCGTATCGCATCTTTGATGCGAATATTTTAAAGTTTTTCTTCCTGTGTTGTCGATTTCTGTAGTGAGGTGTTGAGTAGATTACATATTTTGTACCGTCATCCCGTATGATCGATGTTTCGTGTCGTCACAATTTGTATCTTAATAACTAATGGCATACCTATAGTTACACTAAGCTACATTCAGTTGTGCGATCTTGACTAACAATTAGTGTTTGAGTTGCACCTCCATCGGCCTCACTTTCGGAGGGCGATGGAGGTTTTTTTTCCCCGGTTTTTTTTTTCTATACGAACTTACGATTGCAATTCGCGCGTACTGTATTCGACCGTGACCGTGATAATCTCGATGGGAACGTTGGTCGGGAACACAGAAGAATCCAGCGATGGCGAAGATGAGACAGCGAATAATGTCCCGGTGATGTCTCCACCGCAGGCGGCGAGAGTTTCGAGCCTGGCGGAAGTGGCAAAGTGGGGGATTAAATTCAGTGGGGATTCGACAGGGTCAGTGAGTGCTTTTTTGGAGCGCGTGGAGGAGTTACGGCAGGCCAGGGGACTTACAAAGCTGCAACTTTTTAGAGCAGCAGTGGATCTCTTTGAATCGCAGGCTCTCATTTGGTTCCGGGCGAATCGTGACTTGGTCAGTTGCTGGGATGAGCTTGTGGAGGAACTGAAGGCAGAGTTTTTGCCTGCAGATTATGAGGATCGCCTGCGTGATGAGATCCGAAGGCGCACCCAGGGAGAGCACGAGTCAATGGGAGTATACGTGGCGGTAATGGAGCGTCTGTTCAGCCGGTTGAGGACTAACTGCTCGGAAGAGGAAAAGTTAAGAACGCTGCGTAGAAACATTGCCCCTTTCTACCAGCAGCAGTTGAGTCTAACGCCTATCACGTCAGTAGCTGAGTTAGTGAGGATGGGACGGACATTGGATGCCACCAGAGCGTCAGTAGAAGCGTTTGTGCCACCCCATACGCGATCCCGACGCTGTTTGGAGCCAGACTTGGCATACGTGGGAGCAGAGACTTCAGGACAGATAGCCGTACTGACTGGGCACGGGCGGGTGCAATGTTGGAATTGTCGGAAGGATGGTCATCTATCTAGAGAGTGCACAGAGCCTAGACGATGTTTCGGGTGTGGCAGACAAGGAGTGATGCGAGCAGCATGTCCCACGTGCCGATCTAGAGCGAGGGAGCCAGTGGCGCGAGCACGTGTGGACCATCGGGACTCGGGAAACGACCGGCGTGCTCACTAAGCGGCAGAGGGAGCACGAGGATGAGGCCGCCGCAACTGATTCCTTCAGTGGACGTGGATTACGCCTTAGTAAGAAGCGGCGAGGATAGTCGGCCGCACTTACAAGTTGAGGTAGAAGGTGTGGAGATGGAGGGGCTTCTGGATTCGGGCGCGAGTCGTACGATCTTGGGAAAGAAGGGATGGTCACGGTTGGAAGCCAAAGGGTTGATTTTGGACCGAGACAGAGTAGAGGAGGTTCGGCTGGCAAATGGAGGGACGTGCGCTGTGGATGGTGTGGCAAGGTTAGAATTCAGTTTAAAGGGTCGTAAATATGTGATAGAAGTACTGGTGATCGCGGCAATTCCACAAGAGGTAATCCTAGGAGTAGATTTTTGGCAGCTTTTTGGAGTCGTGCTTGATATGAAGGGGCAACAATGGACCTCCGTGGCCACTGTAGAGTCAGGAACCGGGAAAGCGCTACGAGGTTGGTCACACTTGAAGGTGAGGTGAAGATTCTGTCGGAGCTATTAGAGCACCAGTTTGAATTGATGGGGGATGGTTTGGGTTGCGCAAAGTCTGTCAGTCACGTCATAAAGACAAAATCGGAACCAATCAAGCAGCGGTATTATCCCGTTTCCCCCGCAGTTCAAAAACAAATAAACCTGGAATTGGACGACATGTTGCAAATGGGAGTGGTTGAGCCATCGAAAAGTGCTTGGTCCTCCCCGATCTTGTTGGTCCGTAAAAAGGACGGTTCCTACAGATTTTGCGTCGATTTTCGCAAATTAAACGCGGTGTCGGAAAAAGATGCGTATCGGCTACCATATATCTCGGCAACTCTCGACAAGCTTCGAAATGCAAAATATCTGTCGACGCTTGACGTGAAATCGGCGTATTGGCAAGTGCCCATGGCGGAGGAATCTCAACAGTACACTGCCTTTACCGTGCCGGGTAGGGGTTTATTTCATTTTCGGCGCATGCCTTTCGGTCTCCACAACTCAGGAGCCACCTGGAAAAGGTTAATTGATATGATATTGGGGCCTACTCTCGAACCTTTCGTTTTCACTTACCTAGACGATATCATTATTGTCACGGAAACTTTCGAGCGACACTTGGAAGTACTGCGAGAGGTCTTTTCTAGGTTGAGGGAAGAAGGTCTGCGAGTATCGAAAGAGAAATGCCAATTCTGTAGGGCTCAGTTGCGGTATTTAGGTTACCTAGTGGATGAAAGAGGCCTGCATGTAGACCCCGAGAAGGTAGAGGCGATTAAGGGATTCCCTAAACCGACATCAGTTAAACAAGTCCGGCAACTACTCGGTATGGTGTCGTGGTACAGGCGTTTCATCCTGGATCATGCCACTCTTGTCGCGCCATTAAATGATCTTTTGAAGAAAGGACGTAAGTTTATATGGTCAGATATATGTGAGCAGGCTTTTGTCGCGTGCAAACAGAAACTTATGGCCGCGCCGATATTAGCCTGTCCTGATTTCGACCTCCCCTTTAAAGTGCAGACGGATGCATCGGATGTCGGAATAGGGGCTGTTTTGAGTCAGGCTCACCCATCAGGAGAAAAAGTGGTCTGCTATTTGATTCGGGCTTTGTCGAGGCGGGAGAGGAATTATTCTGTCACCGAAAGGGAGTGCTTAGGGGTTGTGTGGGCCATAAAGAAGTTACGGCCATACATTGAGGGTACGCATTTCATCGTGATTACCGACCCTCATTCCCTTGTCTGGTTAAACAAGCTGAAGGACCCGTCTGGCAGGTTGGCGAGATGGGCAGTACCCCTCCAGCAATTTGACTTTGAGATCGTTCATCGGAAAGGGAAGGAGCATTTGGTGCCAGACGCACTGTCTCGAGCGGTTGCGGAGATGGGAGACATAGCGACTTCCCCGGCGCCAGAGCGATGGTTTGTGGAAATGGTGGAGAAGGTTCGGAGCGATCCGCGTAAGTTTGCTAATTGGAAGGTGGTCGAGAATACTCTGTGGAAGCAACTACCGGGCTGTGGGAGCGAGAGGGACGGCAACCCGGTTTGGAAAAGGGTAGTTCCGAAAACGGAAAGGGGTTCCATACTGTACCGGTGTCATGACGACCCGAAGGCGGGACATCTTGGTGCTACTCGAACGTTGGCTCGCGTTGCCCAAAATTTCTACTGGCCCCGGATGCGGAGAGACATACAGAAATATGTACGTTCCTGTAACGTGTGCCAAGCCTGCAAGGTGGAGAGAAAATCACCGATCGGCTTGATGTCTACGAGGGCTGGCGAGGCCAAGTTACCATGGGAACTGGTCAGCGTGGATCTAGTGGGACCATTACCTAGGGCAACGAGAGGGTACACATACATTCTCACAATTGTGGACTATGTCACCAAGTACTCAATAATACTACCAGTACGGACAGCGACGGCATCGGTTGTTTTCCGGTTGTTGGAAGAGAACGTCTTCTTGGTGTATGGAGTACCCAGAGCTCTGATATGCGATAATGGGGTGCAGTTCCGGGGAAAGCAATTCAAGCGGGCGGTGGAAGAGTATGGCGTTAAGATATGTTTCACCGCGCTGTACCATCCCCAGGCTAACCCGGCGGAGCGTAACCGTGTATTCGCCCTTGGCCTCTCTCAGCTTATCCAGCGTGGCTGATACATAGGGGATAGGGTAGGCGTCATGTTCCGTAACTCGATTAAGCTTTCGGTAATCAACACAAAACCGATAGGTGCCGTCTCTCTTCTTCACCAGTAGTATGGGCGAGGCCCAAGGGCTTACTGAGGCTTCTACTATTCCCTGTGCCAACATGTCATTCAGCTCGGCGTCGATGTGCTTCTGAACCGCTGGGGAGACGGGATAGTAGCGTTTTTTTATCGGTGGAGAGTCGGTCTTTATGACATGTTCTACCCGTGTTGTGCAGCCGATCCCTGCCCCCATTAGACTAAATTCCTCTGTCACTAGTTTATGTAGTGTGTCTTTTTCGGCAATAGTCAGTCGATCCAGTGCCTTAAACTGTTCTCCTTCCACCTGTTGCATTGCGCATACGAAGTCTCAACCATCTTCACTCAATCGGACCACCGGCCCGAATCTTTTAGAAAAGTCTACGCCCAGAATTAGAGACTGAGGTAGGGAGGTAACTACCAAAACCCGCAGCCACTCCAACTTTCCCTTCAATCTGAATGGGATAACCGCCGTCCCCGTGACTGGACAACCTTGGTCATTGGCCATGCGTATAGTCCGTTGGTCAGTCTCCAAAAGCTCTACTCCCAGGTTCTCCAAGATCCGCCAACCTTCTGCTCCCACTACTGTGCAAGACGCGCCGGATTATAAGAGTCCTTGGAATCTGTGTCCCAGAATATCCACCGTTAGGTGCGGTCTGTTGTCCCCTTGCTTCTTGTCTAATAAGTAAGTTAAATGTGCGGCCCTTCCCGTCTGGTTCAAAGTGTTCAGACGGCCACCTACTGAACACGCCCCCCGTTTCCCGCAGATTGTTGTTGTAACCCTCGGTTACCAGTGACTCCTTGTTCAGGCCTCTCGTTATGACTCCTCACCATCTGCCCCCTGCTATTACGGTTTGAATCACCTCGACAGTTCGAACAGGTAGCTTTTCGAGCGCCTATGCGACCACAGCCGAAACACCTGAGTGGTTCAGGGCAGTTCCGGGAGAAATGACCACTACGCCGACAATTCCAGCAGTGGCTAACATTCACCTGCATTGAATTACCTCTTTCTGGACCCTCTACGTACAGCCGCTGTGTCCTTCGAGTAGGGGGTGGTAAATATGCCTCCACCGTTACGCGGGTAGCTTCTAAGGTCCGTCCCACACGAACCAAATCAGCCACCGTCCGGACAGGGGTTAAAGCTAGCTGTGTCTGGTAGAACGGGGCGATGTTTCGCCGGAGGATCCTCAGCTTTTCCTCTTCCGAGCAGGGTAGAGCAAGTCATCGGAATAATCTCTCCATAACTGACACGTATACTCCCATTGACTCCTCTGGGCCCTGAGTGCGTCTTACAATCTCAGCGAGCAAGCGATCGTCATAGTCGGGCGGCAGGAATTCCGCCCGCATCTCCTGTACTAGTTCCTGCCATGAACTCACCCTGGAACGATTCGCACGGAACCAGACCAACGCCTTCCCCTCAAACATTTCCACCGCCGATTGAAAAAGTTGCCGAGAGGAGACTCCTCTCGCCTCCCGGAGCTCTTCCACCCGCTCAAGGAATGCACTCAAAGACCCAGAGTCACCACTGTAACGTAGTCCCCATTTGGAGACGTCTTGACCCTTAGTGACCACAGAAGAAGTCCTAGGTGTAGAGAAAAGAGGAGTACCCGGGTCGGCCACCCCTGGTATGGGTTCGTTAGCTATAGCTGCCTCTTGCTCGGCGGCAACACCTCCGCCAAGTGCTGCTGCCCGGTCGCTCACATGACCATCATTTAACGCTCCTCCTGAATCTCCGCATCCGTCCTCTCCCTCTGCTTTGACCAGAAGCTCCCCCATTGCCATTATCAGTTGAGCCCTGATTTTTTGAGCCTCATCGTTCATCTCTCCTCCTTCGTATTGGGCGTTCTTCAATCGTCTCACCCCAAATTCAGTTTTAGACTTGATTTTCAAAAATTCTGACGCCTGTGTATTTCCTGAAAAAATTGCGGTCAGTGCTCGGATCTCGTCCAGTTTCTCCTTCACTGCAGTGATATCTTCGTCTAGGGTATAGGGGTAATCCCGCACTGACACCAGGGAAACATCCATCGATGCCTCCGCTCTCAAAGCCACCCGTAGGGTCTTCCTCATTGTTTCCACGGTACCGACAGGTTGGCCCCGGATCTCCAGCTCGTAGGTCAGCTCGTCTTTGCTCAACCGGTCGATTAGTATTCTCGATGTAGGGGCCATGATTTATATTAGGATATCTAAGGAAGTTTGTTTCACGCTTAAAGAAAGATTGTAAACTTAATTGAAAGGCACTAATTCTTTAAAGTTTATTTAAGTATATTAAGTAATATAACAAATCAAGAAATAATGCGGAAATTGTTTGAGGCTTCTGTGCGGCTCGCTATCTTCCTATTATGACCCAGAGTCCTCTTGATCCGCAACTTGCAACTCCTTCCTGGTACTCTCTAGTCACTCCAGTTCCGTCCTTGTCTATCGGTCAGTCCCTCAGAGTTTGATCACTTTTCACCGGCACTGTCACAGGCACTTTCACTTCAAATCGTGTTAACAGAAAATTGGTGTTGACCAAAGTTATCGAAACAACGTGATTCGATCACCGTTATATTTCCCGTTAGGGCCCCACGCTGGGCGCCAATTTGTTACCCACCCGACCTCTTCGGGGGGCTCCGACTTCGGATAGGTCCACTTGGGTCCCGGGTTCGCTCAATGGAGATTGGGCGTGGGCGCCACTCACTCACCCAGTGGGGGACCTCGAGCCGTGGAGTGAGGTTCGGCTCTCCGATGTCAGTGGGGCCCTGCCTTATTTAAAAACCCGCCCCTAAGCTCTGCTAAACCGGCCTCGACCAATTGTATGGCAGCCTCGATCAAATTCAGAACCTGCCACGGTAGGTTTGACTCGAATCGAGCTCAAGTTCGGATCTTCGTCCCAGATCCCTGGTCGGAATACGCGCGGCCCTTGGCCAATAACTACAATACCCTACTTCCGAACGTTTTTAACTCAGACTCCCGATCGCGGATCTTTCTACCTTCAATTACCGTGCTTAATTCCCCGTATTCGTTTCAGAAGCTCGTTTCACTTATTTTTCACTCTGACTCAATCTGAACTATTCACAATTAAATTTATTTTGAGAATTTTTCTTTTTTTTCATTTCAATATCCCATTTCTTGCATTTCTCTCAAGTCACAAAAGCTAGATCAACATAATAACCCTAATGTTGGGTAATACCACTTTGGATTCCACCACTCAATCTGTACAATTATATGTTACAATTCACTCAATTCTATCAGCTAACCTTTCACTTAGGTACCAATTTTGATGAACATTGATCATTCGAACCGAATTCATATAAAAAATTAAACTAATTTCACTAACCTGTTCTTTTGACAAACCTTTTCCTTTGACAAAAGCACCCGAAAAGTCGAGAAAAGAAGTTCGATCACGCACCTGTGATGTTGTAATTTTTAAGAGCCTTCGTCCGCCCACGCTGTGGTATTATAATCTAAAGAGCCTTCGTCCGCACACGCCGTGATATTGGACTTTTAAGAGCCTTCGTCCGCACACGCTGTGATATTGTAGTTTTAAGAGCCTTCATCCGCACACGCTGTGATATTGTAATTTTAAGAGCCTTCGTCCGCACACGCTGCTGGTCGATTCAAAAAGCCAAGCGCCAGAAAAGTCGAGTATAGAATTTCGCTCACGCACCTGTGATTTTATAATTGTTAAGAGCCTTCGTGCGCACACGTTGCTGGTCGATTCAAAAAGCCAAGCGCCAGAAAAGTCGAGTATAGAATTTCGCTCACGCACCTGTGATTTTATAATTGTTAAGAGCCTTCGTCCGCACACGTTGCTGGTCGATTCAAAAAGCCAAGCGCCAGAAAAGTCGAGTATAGAATTTCGCTCACGCACCTGTGATTTTATAATTGTTAAGAGCCTTCGTCCGCACACGTTGCTGGTCGATTCAAAAAGCCAAGCGCCAGAAAAGTCGAGTATAGAATTTCGCTCACGCACCTGTGATTTTATAATTGTAAAGAGCCTTCGTGCGCACACGTTGCTGGTCGATTCAAAAAGCCAAGTACCAAGATTGCTTTCTCATCCAGCCTCTGACCACCAGTACTTTTTCTCGATTCCAGTTATTTCCCTTTTTCCCGCATGTCACCTGAATTTCCCTTGCATGCGCCACGAGAGTGCGTTCAATGTTATGCCCACATTTGCCACCCGAGACACTCACCAGCTGTCAGTGCACGAACCAGGTCAAAGTGTATAGAAAGCGAAGTAGGTGCACCTTTTCCATTTACATATTCCCGAGTGCTTTTAATAAATCAATTCCTCCGACGTGAACGTCGCCATCATTATTGATTTAATGCGATGAGGCGGAGTGAGGCTGCGCAGTACTTCGGAGCAGCGGGTGTACACGAGTTCGCCGATTGACATGTGGACGCATGTACCCCTTTGTCGTCTTGTTCCTTACGGACTAGCGTCATATTAACCTTAGAAACAAACTTAATCGCCTAGTTGCATATGCTACCTCGTCGGCACCCGGTAAGTATATTACACAAACCGGGTGTGACGATGCAATATCGTCCTATGAGTGGTGGTTACATTCGTACCCTACTAGATTGAGTGGTGGCTCCGCGAAATATATTGGGGCAGCCTTTCTAGTGTATGTTACCCCGTAGCACGGGCCGCCAAAGTCAACTCCCAAGTTAAAAAATGGTCGCGCTGGTTGGACTCTTTCTGTAGGCAAACTGCCCATTAATTGTTGCACCAATCTGGGTTTCACTCGAGCACAATGTATGCATTGATGGATTATGCTTTGAACTAATGTTTTACCTTTCAATGGCCAGAACCTTTGCCTCACGATGACTAATAGTGCTTGTGTTCCAGGATGAAGGTGTTTATTGTGGAAGTGAACCAAAAGCAGACGTGTGACTTTGTGTGAATGTGGCAGGATTATCGGAAACTTGGTGTCGTATGGTAAATTAGACCTTTGCAATCGTCCTCCCACCCGTATCAAACCTTTTTCATCAATGAATGGATTCAATGAGCTTAATTGGCTTCCTGGTGCAACAATTCCTTTGCCATTTTTTCTTTGCTTGATTTCTTCCACAAACTGTTGTTTCTGAATATCACTTAGGATAAAATACAGCGCATTTAGAGAGGAACCTATGCTTCGGTCCCTCTTGTGACACCTTGAGTTTTGTAAAAACCTTTGAATATATGCTACCACATGTTGAAGCCTTTTAAAAGAATTGTGGTGATTAATTGCACTGATGATCGAGGATTTTTTCTTTGTGGCAGCAAGTACTTTCTTTGAAACTCGTGTTTCCTTCATAGTATCGTACTTATTTTTATCGTTGTTTAACTTGTTTGATGGCCATGATTTAGAATTCTTCTGCAAAAATTCTGGACCATTAAACCATATCTTTGATGTTAACAGAGCACTTGCCGTCACTCCGCGTGATAGCAAATAAGCAGGATTTTCCGTTGTTGGGACATGATGCCATTGCTCTGGCTGAGTCTTCTCGTGAATACGTGATATTTTATTTGCCACAAAAGTTTTGAACGACGAGCTAGGCGACTGGATCCATGATAGTGTGATTGACGAATCTGTCCAAATGTGGATTTCACACATGTTAAGAGCATTCTTCACTTTCTCGACTAGCTCTACCATAAGGAAAGCAGCGCACAATTCTAATCGTGGTAAACTAACAGTTTTTATTGGGGCTACTCTAGATTTGGCGCATAGTAATCGAACACTAACGTACCCGTGCTTATCGGTCGATCGAATATAGATGCTGGTACCGTATGCCTTCTCACTGGCGTCAGCGAATGCATGGGTTTGTACTGTAGTTGGACACTGACCTGTATAGATGTGTCTAGGAATTGAAATGTTAGACAATGATTTCAAATCGTTGCGGAATTTGTCCCATTTATCCTTGAAATCGATTGGTAATTCGGTATCCCAATCAAACTCTTTCTGCCATAATTGCTGAACAAAGATTTTTGCCATCGCAATCACCGGATTAATGAGTCCCAATGGATCGTAGATATGCGAGATGTCAGCTAAAACAGTTCGTTTTGTAACCCTTTTTCTGTACGGAGAGCTTGACTTTCACCGTAAATAGATCAGAGTTTGGGTACCATATCAGACCCAATGATTTTGTGTAGCCTTCTTCATCTTTTTGAAAACTTACCAGCATTTCTAAGTCTTCTTTTGCGGCTGTTTTCAGTAACTCAGGGTTATTTGAACATCATTTCCTTAGGTGAAATCCAGCCTCTTCCAGTAACTGTTTTAGTTCTGATTGTATTTCTAATGCCTTCTTTAAACTGTTTGCTCCGGTCATTATGTCATCAACATAAAAATCTTGTTTGGCTGCCTTTGCTCCAAGCGGATACCGCTGCCCATGATGTTCAGTAAGATACTGGAGTGTTTTCGCTGCAAGATATGGTGCACACGTTGTACCATAAGTAACTGTGCATAATTTAAAATATTGCAGCGTCTCATTCGAATTTTCCCTCCAAATTATTAGTTGTAGATTTTGGTCTTCATCATCTACTATAACTTGCCTGTACATTTTGGCTATATCTGCCGTAAAAACATATTTGTGCAAGCAAAATCGTAGTAGTATCGTAAATAAATCATCTTGAATTGTTGGCCCTGTTTGTAGTATGTCGTTAAGTGAAATGCCGTTACTAGATTTGCATGACGCGTCAAATACTACTCGGAGCTTTGTAGTAGTACTTTCAGGTTTTAATACGCAATGGTGCGGCAAAAACTTATGCGTATCAGGCAGCTTATTATACTTAATTGGCTCCATGTGTTTGAGTTGAAGCAACTCTTTCATGAATTTAGCATATCCTTTTTTTAGGGCCTTATCTTTTCCTAATCGACGTTCTAAATTTAAAAAAACTCTAGCGCACCTGAACCGCTAGAAACACTAATGTTCGAAGAACAGTAGAAGAATCGTACAGGTTTTGAGTGCATATTCCACCACATGCGCTGCTTATTACGGCAAAATTGTTTCAAATGCCACGTTTTACTTTTGTCTCAAGAATGCATTATAACTCATATGGTAGAAGGTTTCAGATATTACCACTGGCATGAATTTCAACGTTTATGAGAGCAAAACACGGGTTAATTATATTCGTTATCAATTGCTTATATCACAACATTTTGAAAGCAGCATCTCATATAACATCAATGAAGAAAATGCTCAGTGCCTGCAGCACTGTAACTGAAGTTGGTGTTTGGGGCTGCGATCCGAAAAATTTGCAGAACTTTGCGAATCGTAACATCGGTTATTTATTTTCATTGTAAATGTTTCCGGTATGAATACTAACTGTAAGCATTTATTGATAAAAAAATAGCACAACCGACTCGTGCTGGCAACCTTTTGCCAGTATCAAAGACATGAATATATCACATCTGCTTCACGTTGTTATATTACATTCGAAGTTACAGGAGCATAAAGAATTTAAGGGTTACCTGCAGCGAGTTTTTCAAATAATCTAAAGCTTAATATTTGCTGTTTATTGTCACTACAATATCATAACCTATTGCGGACAGCTGTTTGCCGCCACTCATCGTAAAAGAAAAAAAAAAACTCTAGCGCACCTGAACCGCTAGAAACACTAATGTTCGAAGAACAGTAGAAGAATCGTGCAGGTTTTGAGTGCATATTCCACCACATGTGCTGCTTATTACGGCCAAACTGTTTCAAATGCCACGTTTTACTTTCGTCTTAAGAATGCATTATAACTCATATGGTGCAAGGTTTCAGATATTACCACTGGCATGAATTTCAACGTTTATGAGAGCAAAACACGGGTTAATTATATTCGTTATCAGTTGCTTATTTCACATAATTTTGAAAGCAGCATCTCATATAACATCAATGAAGAAAATGCTCAGTGCCTGCAGCACTGTAACTGAAGTTGGTGTTTGGGGCTGCGATCCGAAAAATTTGCAGAACTTTGCGAATCGTAACATCGGTTATTTATTTTCATTGTAAATGTTTTCGGTATGTATACTAACTGTAAGCATTTATTGATACAAAAGTAGCACAACCGACTCGTGCTGGCAACCTTTCGCCAGTATCAAAGCCAAGAATATATCAAATCTGCTTCACGTTGTTTAATTACATTCGAAGTTATAGGAGTATAAAGAAATTTAAGGTTACCTGCAGCTAGTTTTTTCAAATGATCGAAAGCTTAATATTTGCTGTTTATTGTCACTACAATATCATTACCATTTGAAAATTCTACGATAAAACCGCTTAATAAAGATATTGCAATTAAACACAAAACCAACAATAGCTGGCAACCCTATCGTGTCTTTTCAACCAAATTTGGCCTGAATAATGCTTATGACAGGTTTCATTAATTGTATGAAATTCGTATTGATTTCATGACTGCACTGGAAGTTATAGTGCAAAATGTTTTATTTTCCTGAGCGAATTTTCAAAACCAAAGACACAAAAATTACCATAGCTGGTAGCACCAATCAAATTTTTCAACCAAATTTCCACCAAACAGAGATTAGAGTTAGGTTTAGCTTCTGTGTCAATTTCATGAAAATCTGGTAACTTATTCACATTTCATAGGGCAAAAAGCAGTTTTTTTTCTTTGTAATTTTTCAAGATGGCACCACTGGCACAGAGTTGCCCACAATGCAAAATCGCTTCTATCAAATCTGGTCTTACTTAAGTCCAATGCATTCTGTAAATTTTAGCTGTATCTGATTATTGGTTCGTGAGTTTCCGTGAACAGAAGTTTTTGATGCTAAAAATATAGGTTAACTGGGAGAGGGTTACCGTTCTTGTCCGACATGAAATTTCCAAAGTTTTATTTTGAACGTGTAGATAAAACATAAGATTTATATACAGATTGGTTTTATTGTAAGAAACGGACATTTTATTTGAATATTCGATGGTTTGAATGTTTTCACTTCCAAATTTTTTTTTTCAAAATGAAGACACCAAAATTATCATAGCTGGCAGCTCCAACCGAATTTTTCGACCAAATTTCTATCAAACGTGGCTTAAAGTAAGGTCCAGCAATTGTGTAAGTTTCGTCAAAATCGAACGATTCAATCAGAATTTATAGGGCTAAAAACAGTTCTTTTTTAGTGGTTTTTCAAGATGGCACCACTGGCACAGAATCACCCGCATTTCAAAATCACTTCTATCAGACTTGGTCCTATTTAAGGTCAATACATGCTGTGAATTTCAAATAATTCTGTCCATCGGATCGTGAGTTTCCGTGAACAGAAGTTTTTGATGCTAAAAATATAGGTAAATTGGGCAAGGGTTGCCAGGCGTGCCCGTAATACCATATCTTTTTTTTTTTTTTGGTTATGTAAACAAAGCACAAGATTTACATACGAAAGGCTTATTTTTGAAGAAACGGCATTTTTTCAAGAGAGACGATGATTTGGAGGTTTTCACTTTCAGTACCTACCCTAGCTACAGGGCTGCCAGCACGCTCATTAAAAGCCACACGAATCTACAACTAAATAATATCAATATGTCCTGAAAATTTGGTAATGATTGAATAGCTCTGTCAAAAGTTATCGAAATTTAAAAAATTTTCAAATTTTCCCGTCCTCTTTTTAGGCACCCAGCGCACACATAGGGTTAAAAAATTCCAAAGCATTATCCGATTCATATGTAAAACACGTTAGAAATTTATTTTATTAACTTTATTTTTGCGAAAATCATTTGTGCACGAAATAATAGGTATATTAAAAATATCACTTAAATGCCCGCCGGCGCGAAAAGGTTTACAATAACTGACATTTAAAGAGACCTGGACCTATTCTGCATATACACCAATGTATCCTGAAAGTTTCAGCTCAATCGAATGGCGCGTTCCCGAGATTATCTCACTGAAATTTTTTGTACATATATATATATATATATCTATATATAGAAATATGAATTTTTGGCCGAATCGATTTTAATACTAATGTTCTTCGAACATTAGTAATAATGCATAACCGTATGCAGAGGTGACGACCGGTCGTTGCTGTTCGAGCATCGCAAATCATTTCAGAAGAAAAAAAAACAACAACAATGAAGCAGTGCAGTTCAAATGCAACCGCTTTGAATTTGTGTCATCGACACCTGAATGCATTTGAACTGCATTGATCGATGACCGGGCGATGACCGGTCGTTGCGCGATGTATGTATTGTTACGGGAGATGGCGGCAACGGAATAATATGCGGGTGCTAGGTCAGCTGGCTGGGAAAGAAAAAGAAAAAACGGCATCAGCGGGGATTTGGATTTTTAACGCTGGACCGAGAAGGTTGATTTTTGGAGAGTGTCGCGGGACGGGGTTTTGATTAAGTTTTTGGGCTTTTCGTTGCGATTGAAGTTTATAGATACATTTAAGAAATTGGAGTATTTTCAACCCGGCTGTGCACAGACGTCAGTTTTTTTTTAAGTCAACGGAAATTTAATTATTGTGTTTCCCGAGCAAGAAAGATCATTTGAAGTGCAGTGACTAGTATTTGGGATCTAACTAATTAGTTATGAAACCGTACTCAATTGACAAGTGATCGGAAAGATTTAGTGGAATCAAGGTTCATATTGATTCACCATAAATCAAAAGTGTTGACAGAGCAAAAAGTTGGTGACAGAGATTTTTAAGAATTGAAAGTTTTGGACTGGCACGCTCGAAACTGACAGTGTATTTAATGCTGTGGTTGTATGACAATCTTCTGAAGTGAATTGCAGCTGAGGAACAGTGAAGTTATAATTAAGAGACTTGAGTGATTGACTGATAGAAATCGATGCTGTCGAACTGCCTTGGAAGTCAGAGATTTCAGACTTGTGGTGCATTACGTATTTGAAATTTGGTAGGAAGAGGGTATCAACGCACTTCCAGCTGTGCAAATATTACAAACCAGCAGTAATGATTGGCAAATGGCACTAGGCAACTGTTTTTGAATCATAAAATTCAAACTCAATCTATTTAAAGTGACCAGCAGCGAAGTATTGGCTTGTAGAGCAAGGAACATCAACAAACCCGATCAACTCAACATAAATTCGCGATCTTTTCATTAAATTCTGTTTATTTTTTGAACGTGTAGAAATATTAAAGTAACTCAGATTTGCAGATTCGAATTCCTTAACTCAAATTCAAATTAATATAAAAAAAACTCTTAATAAAAAAAACCAATTAAAGTTGAAGCTAAGTTGTGTAATATTGTAATAATAGTTTACAGTGGTTCCAGAGCACGGTCGACCGTCGTCCGGATCGCACTGGTAAGTGGAAAAATTTTATTTTTATTGTTTTCTTTCATATTCTATATGATTTGTTTTTGTTTTGATGGCATTTATATATATTTCAACTTTTAGTTAGTATTAGTTTTTCTTAAATCAGTAAAATTTTAAATTTTATTTAACGAATTTATATTTTATTGCTGCTGATATGTTTATTTCTATTTGGATTTGATTTCTTTAGTTTCTTTTATGGTACAATATATTTGTTAATTTTCAGTAAATCTTGAGTTTATTTTTTTTATTATTTCGTTAAGTTTTTTTTTGGTTTATTTTTCGTACGGCCGTTGCGTTAGAAATGGGTAACTAACTTTGGCAAACATATAGGTTCAGTGGAGCCATGTGTGGGCTTCCTTCCTTCCATTACGTAGTTTTTTTTGTTATATGTTATATGCGTGACCCAGCTAGGGCTTGACTTGCCCCTCAACCTACCCACGATACCGGTGACTAGCCGGCACCGTAAAGTCACGCGAGGGTAGCAGGCCAGGCTACAATTTCTGTTGTGGTGGCGGCTGTTCACAGCTGTTCCGCAACAAATGGCGCCCAAATTTTTACGGCTTTGGTTTTAGTTTTTTCACTTCATTTTATTGTTAATCATGTTAAAAAATTTTTTATATATCACAGCAAATACGGTTTTATATTTTCGCGAATTTCATTAATTTAATTTGTATTTGATTATTTTATTTTAGCTCATTTTCCGTTAATTTTTGAATTTTCACCTTATCTTGCTCCGAATGAATGATCTGGCAGGCTGGGGTGACACTTGTTCCCGGGAGCACTTGGTTGCCTCAGCCATTTTTTTTTTGTTTCTTTGGCCGTAGTTGGCATTATGTCAAATCATTCATTTTGGATTATATTTATTAAAAAATTTTTTCTCTTTTCGCGTAATTTTCAATTTTTTTTCCTACTTTCTTTCGTTGTGAACGGTCGCTACCACAACAGTGGCGCCTATTCAGCTGTTGTGGATTGTCAATTGTTAGACAGGAAGATTGGGCTGTGGTTCTGGGCCTGATGGGGGTTGTGCGTCACTCATATCCTCGTCTGCGAGTCGCTTAGCTTGACTAAGTATTTTGAATTGAGTGGCGCCTTTACACTCTCATTAGGTTTGGGGTGATTCCGTTGATGCCTTGCGGACCCCATATCCGGCAATAGCTGTCGATGCCTAAATGGCATCTATTTTGAATTGGGTGTTCCCTTCCGGCATCTTCTGGGTCGCTCCACCCGGAATCATGGTGCATCTTTCCTCCATTCTTTTGTTTTTATTTTCCTTTTCCAATTTTTATACCTTTCCTCCCATCCCAAACTGCTCACTGACCCGTGGTTTCACTGAACCTATGAAAAAAATTATTCTAACACATACATATCGGTTTTATCGTTTTTCATTATAATTTTTACATGATTATTTTATGCGGGAGTTTTGCATTGCTTTGCTTGATTTTGGTTGGGTTGTTGAAGCTGAACTTCGTAGTTGATTATTATCGCGTTTATTGGGTGAAAGTTTACTGAAGTCTTTCTAAATTGTAATATATATTTGAATTTTCTATTTCAATTTACCCAAGACCATTTGATTTGATTCAAGTTAAGTTTTTAGATTCCTTTTTTATTTAAAATTTACACATTTATTAACTTTGGAGCTTAGTTGCACTTTGTGCATTAGTGTAGCAATTCCTTGATTTATCAGAAAAAACAGTTTGGGGAAGAATGCCTCGAGCAAAGCGCAATCGTAGGCCGACAGCCAATGATTCTGGGTTTGAACGATTGAGTCGAGCTTTGGAACGGTTGTCAATTACTCCACAAGCAGAACAACATCCGCCTCACAATTTTACTGTCCCGCAACAATTTGTTCCCAGCGCAGTCCCTGGACCATCATCGGCACCTGACCACTTCCACTCTACTGGTCATTTAGAAGGAGATGGAGCAGACATCGAAGGCCCTGCGATCCCACGCAGATTAGACAGGGTCGAATTAGCACACTCTCTCAATTCCAGCAGATCCGCGACCGTGATGCCTCCTTCAAAGTGGTCGATTCGATTTGACGGCACATCCACTGGTCTCAATATTACTCGGTTCTTGTTCCGGATTAAAACCATGGCGGCGAGTTATGGAGTTCCATTGGCTGTACTAGCTCACGACCTGCACTTGCTTTTGCAAGGTCCCGCAGAGGAGTGGTACTGGCGGTATATGGAGCTTCATCGCTCGGTGACGTGGGCGGATCTGGAGCAAGAATTACGAGAACGCTTTGAGGATCGGCGTTGCGACGTGGATATCCGACGGGAGATTGACGCACGCGTCCAGAAACAAGGAGAGTCTATCCAGGTGTTTTTCGATGCGATCGAGGCAATGGCGCTGCAGCTCAGCAATCCATTGTCCGATGTTGACCTGCAGTGCATATTGCTACGCAACATGAACCGGCGCCTACGAGAGCACTTGGCTGGGCTCGAATTCCGAAACGCTCGTGAGTTGCTGCGGCGGTGTGTTGCGACTGAAAGTGTGTGGTATCCGTCAGGCCAACGAACTGAAAGCACACAAAATCGACGAATGGTTCACGAGCTGCAAGAACCTGATAACGACGGCTCAGAGTTTTATGTGGATGCAGTTGCACCACCAACTCGCGCAACTCCAGTCATGCGTCCATTTCGGCAACTGCCTGCGTCAATTTCTCGTCCGGCACCGTCATCCACAGATCTCCGGGTCTGCTGGAATTGCCAAGACCTGGGGCATTCCTATCAAGATTGTCCTGTGCCCCCGACCAGGGTATTTTGTTATGGCTGTGGGACCCCTGGTATTCTTAAGCCTAAATGTGGACGATGTAACAGCTCGGGAAACGTCCGACGGATCGCGACGAATTCGGGGATTCGGAGCGGTCCATCTTATCCATCTTTCAACCAACAACGGCATCCCGAGACTACGGATGTGGCCACCAATGTGGACCCAGAGCTGTGGCGTCGTCAATAGGATGGCAAGAATATTCAGAGGCTGCAATTCAAACATCGAAAACTGCTGACACTGCGACCCAAACATCTTGGTCTGCAAATCAGCCTCTGACCGAGTCCTATAATACCGCCTCTAGTTGGTCGGCGTCCGGGGATGGCCGAACTTCTCGTCGCACACGCTCCTTTACTTGGTCATCGAATTCTACTTTCGGGAGATCATGGAGATACTTTACCTTGCGAAAACTATTGAAGCAAGCTTGCGCAGATTCAATTCTGACACCGTACGGGGAAAACCGGCCTTTTGCTGAAATCGAAATAAAAGGTCGGAAGCTCATGGGGCTCCTTGACAGTGGAGCTAGCGTGAGTATACTTGGAGCGGGATCTTTGGACCTGATTAAGGATCTTGGGCTGCAGATGTCAATGCTGCAGACTGACATCCTTACTGCATCGGGTCAAAGGGCTCCCGTTCTAGGATACGTGCGTGCGCTGGTGCGATTCAACGGCCGCTTGAAGATGGTACGATTTTTAATTGTTCCATCTTTGACCGGTCGCGTATATCTGGGAATTGATTTCTGGAATACGTTTCGGATTGCGCCAGTGCAAGTCTCCGCTGTTGAGGTTTTGCCCGAAACACCCGCTGTTGGTTTTCACCATTTGCTTCCTGAGGATCAGCAACGTTTAGAGCTTGTCAAACAACAGTTTCCATCGTTCAATGTTTTGGGGCTTGGTAAAACTTCTTTGCTAAGTCACCACATTGATGCCGGTTCCGCGAAACCCATCAAGCAGAGACATTACGCTGTCTCTCCAGCGGTCCAGAAGCTGTTGTTTGATGAGCTGGATCGTATGCTTTCCTTGGGAGTGATTGAGGAAAGTCACAGTGCGTGGAGCTCACCCGTAACGCTAGTACGCAAGCCAGGTAAAGTGCGTCTATGTCTCGATGCCCGAAGGTTGAATGAGGTCACCATGAAGGATGCGTATCCGTTGCCCTTGATTGACGGGCTGCTTTCGCGACTTCAGTCCACTAAATTTATCACAAGTCTGGACTTAAAGGATGCCTTTTGGCAAATTCCTTTGGACGCGGAATCTAGGGAGAAGACGGCATTTACTGTGCCTGGCAGGCCCCTGTACCATTTCACGGTCATGCCTTTTGGTCTGTGTAACGCACCGCAAACTATGTGCAGACTGATGCATCGGGTTATACCTCATGAGCTGCATGACAAGGTGTTTGTATACCTTGACGACTTACTTATTACAAGTTCGACATTTGATGAGCACTTGGAACTTCTTTCCACAGTTGCACAGCTGTTACATGCAGCTAAACTCACCATCAATGTCGAAAAAAGTAAGTTCGTTCAAAGGGAAATCAGATACCTTGGATATGTGGTTAGTGACGGTATCCTGAAGACAGACCCCGAGAAAGTGTCTGGCATCGTGTCCTATCCAGTACCAAAAAGTGCGAAAGACGTGAGAAGGTTCATGGGCATGGCAGGTTGGTATCGTCGTTTTGTCCCTAATTTCGCTTCCGTGACAGCACCACTGACAGACTTGTTGAAAAGCAAAAAGGCTTTCCAGTGGACTCAAGGAGCGGGAGTGGCTTTCGATAGAGTCAAGGAACTGTTAGTTTCTGCTCCAGTGCTGGTGAATCCTGACTTCACCAAACACTTTTATATTCAGTGTGACGCTAGCACTACGGGTATCGGGAGCGTCCTGTTTCAGAAGGATGATGATGGTGGAGAGCATCCCATCGCTTATATGTCCTCGAAATTAAATGCTGCGCAGCGCAACTATAGTATCACAGAGCTAGAATGCCTGGCTGCGGTGCAAAGCGTCAAGAAATTTCGGGCATATATTGAGGGGTTGCCCTTTACCATCATCACTGATCATGCTAGCCTTAAATGGCTCATGAGCCAACAGGACCTCTCTGGAAGACTTGCCCGTTGGAGTTTGAAGCTGCAGGGCTTTGATTTTATCATTGAGCATTGCAAAGGGTCACAGAACATCGTACCCGATGCTTTGTCAAGGGCACATGGATGCGGCGGGGAGGTGATGGCCATTTCGGGATGTTTGCCGGAGCACCATCATGTGGCTGCAATAATTCCCGAGTCAGCGTTCCAAGACCCAAAATATGTCGAGTTGGTAAATCAAATCGTAAAACAGCCTGACCGTTTCATGAACGTTTATGTTCGGGATGGGCGGGTTTACATTACCACCAACACGACAGGAACGCTGACTACGGACATTCCCACAACCAAACTATGGGTCCCGGAAGGTCACAAGCAAGAGCTGATTCTCCGTGCTCATGATGATCCATTGGGCTCTCATTTCGGCATTCGGAAAACTATTGAGCTGCTGCAACGCTATTATTATTGGCCTCGTTTAAGGCAAGACGTTGCAGAGCATGTCAAAGCTTGTAACACATGCAAGCAAATCAAGCCTCCGAATGCCGTGACGCGACCACCAATGGGCTCATTTCGAGACACGGATCGACCGTTACAGCGCTTGTTTGTGGATTTCATGGGCCCATACCCACGGTCAAAACAAGGGAATGTGCAGCTACTCGTGGTGCTCGACCACTACACAAAGTTTGTATGGCTCAGGGCCTTGCCAAAAGCTACTGCTGAGGCCGTGATTAAATATCTGAGCGAGATCTTCCTGACCTTTGGAGTGCCTGAATTCCTTCACTCTGACAATGGTGTTCAGTTTACTGCAAAGGCATTGGCTAAATTCTTGGGAGAATATGGAGTCGAGCATATATTCACTCCCTTGTATTCCCCTCAAGCCAATGCCTCAGAGCGAGCAAACCGAAGCATCCTTAACGCAATCAGAGCCTATATAGGGGACGAACACCGGAATTGGGATGAGCATTTAGCGGAATCATGTGCAGCTTTTCGAAATGTTGTACATGAGGCCACTGAATGTTCCCCCCATTTCCTGATGTTTGGTTACCACCCTATCCAACATGGATCTGATTATGCTCTTTTGCGACAATTGAGCGCGTTTGAGGATGGGGAGGTGAAACTGAGCACTCATTGTGATCGACTGCGTCTCATACACGATCGAGTGAAGGAAAAATTAACGCAGGCCTACGCGAAGGGCGCACAGCGGTATAATTTGCGTAGTCAGTTTAAATCCTTTGTTCCAGGGCAGGAGGTTTTCGTTCGAAATCATGCTCTCAGTAGTGCGGCGGACCGATTCGCGGCCAAGCTTGCCCCGAAGTTTGTTCGCGCTAGGGTTCGTCGTCCACAAGGTCTTGTGGCATACGAGCTTGAGGACGAGAAGGGAAACTTGATGGGCGTCTATCAC
This sequence comes from Nemotelus nigrinus, assembly GCA_947369275.1. Taxonomy (NCBI): domain Eukaryota; kingdom Metazoa; phylum Arthropoda; class Insecta; order Diptera; family Stratiomyidae; genus Nemotelus; species Nemotelus nigrinus. The sequence goes on along the minus strand of OX376372.1, from coordinate 124,385,638 downwards.
GCCAAGGATATCCGATAGGATTCCTGGCGCCTCTGTTCCTCGGCGACTAGTTGTTGCCCGGCGTTAAGACCCTTCTCCTGGGGTGAGTCGTCCCCACGCTATTGCGGACAGCTGTTTGCCGCCACTCATCGTAAAAGAAAAAAAATGCATAACCGTATGCAGAGGTGACGACCGGTCGTTGCTGTTCGAGCATCGCAAATCATTTCAGAAGAAAAAAAAACAACAACAATGAAGCAGTGCAGTTCAAATGCAACCGCTTTGAATTTGTGTCATCGACACCTGAATGCATTTGAACTGCATTGATCGATGACCGGGCGATGACCGGTCGTTGCGCGATGTATGTATTGTTACGGGAGATGGCGGCAACGGAATAATATGCGGGTGCTAGGTCAGCTGGCTGGGAAAGAAAAAGAAAAAACGGCATCAGCGGGGATTTGGATTTTTAACGCTGGACCGAGAAGGTTGATTTTTGGAGAGTGTCGCGGGACGGGGTTTTGATTAAGTTTTTGGGCTTTTTGTTGCGATTGAAGTTTATAGATACATTTAAGAAATTGGAGTATTTTCAACCCGGCTGTGCACAGATGTCAGTTTTTTTTTAAGTCAACGGAAATTTAATTATTGTGTTTCCCGAGCAAGAAAGATCATTTGAAGTGCAGTGACTAGTATTTGGGATCTAACTAATTAGTTATGAAACCGTACTCAATTGACAAGTGATCGGAAAGATTTAGTGGAATCAAGGTTCATATTGATTCACCATAAATCAAAAGTGTTGACAGAGCAAAAAGTTGGTGACAGAGATTTTTAAGAATTGAAAGTTTTGGACTGGCACGATCGAAACTGACAGTGTATTTAATGCTGTGGTTGTATGACAATCTTCTGAAGTGAATTGCAGCTGAGGAACAGTGAAGTTATAATTAAGAGACTTGAGTGATTGACTGATAGAAATCGATGCTGTCGAACTGCCTTGGAAGTCAGAGATTTCAGACTTGTGGTGCATTACGTATTTGAAATTTGGTAGGAAGAGGGTATCAACGCACTTCCAGCTGTGCAAATATTACAAACCAGCAGTAATGACTGGCAAATGGCACTAGGCAACTGTTTTTGAATCATAGAATTCAAACTCAATCTATTTAAAGTGACCAGCAGCGAAGTATTGGCTTGTAGAGCAAGGAACATCAACAAACCCGATCAACTCAACATAAATTCGCGATCTTTTCATTAAATTCTGTTTTTTTTTGAACGTGTAGAAATATTAAAGTAACTCAGATTTGCAGATTCGAATTCTTTAACTCAGATTCAAATTAATATAAAAAAAACTCTTAATAAAAAAAACCAATTAAAGTTGAAGCTAAGTTGTGTAATATTGTAATAATAGTTTACAGTGGTTCCAGAGCACGGTCGACCGTCGTCCGGATCGCACTGGTAAGTGGAAAAATTTTATTTTTATTGTTTTCTTTCATATTCTATATGATTTGTTTTTGTTTTGATGGCATTTATATATATTTCAACTTTTAGTTAGTTTAGTTTTTCTTAAATCAGTAAAATTTTAAATTTTATTTAACGAATTTATATTTTATTGCTGCTGATATGTTTATTTCTATTTGGATTTGATTTCTTTAGTTTCTTTTATGGTACAATATATTTGTTAATTTTCAGTAAATCTTGAGTTTATTTTTTTTATTATTTCGTTAAGTTTTTTTTTTGGTTTATTTTTCGTACGGCCGTTGCGTTAGAAATGGGTAACTAACTTTGGCAAACATATAGGTTCAGTGAAGCCATGTGTGGGCTTCCTTCCTTCCATTACGTAGTTTTTTTTTGGTTTTCTTTGTTGTTATATGTTATATGCGTGACCCAGCTAGGGCTTGACCTGCCCCTCAACCTACCCACGATACCGGTGACTAGCCGGCACCGTAAAGTCACGCGAGGGTAGCAGGCCAGGCTACAATTTCTGTTGTGGTGGCGGCTGTTCACAGCTGTTCCGCAACAAACCAATTGAAAATTCTACGATAAAACCGCTTAATAAAGATATTTCAAATAAACACAAAACCAACAATCAACCAAATTTGGCTTGAATAATGTTTATAATAGGTTCCAGTAGTTGTATGAAATTCGTATTGATTTCATGACTGCACTGGAAGTTATAGGGCAAAAAGTTTTATTTTCCTGAGCGAATTTTCAAAACGAAACACACAAAAATTACCATAGCTGGCAGCACCAACCGAATTTTTCAACCAAATTTTTATCAAACAGAATCTAGAGTAGGGTGCAGCTACTGTGTCAATTTCACGAAAATCTGGTAACTTATTCACATTTCATAGGGCAAAAAGCATTTTTTTTTCTTTGTAATTTTTCAAGATGGCACCACTGGAACAGAGTTGCCTACAATTCAAAATCGATTCTATCAGACCTGGCCCTACTTAAGTCCAATGCATTCTGTAAATTTGAATTCTATCTGATTATTGATTCGTGAGTTCCCGTGAACAGAAGTTTTTGAAGCTAAAAATATAGGTTAACTGAGAAAGGGTTACCGTTCTTGTCCGACATGAAATTTCCAAAGTTTTACTTTGACTGTGTAGATTGAGCATAAGATTTGTATACAGATTGGTTTTATTGGAGAAACGGACATTTTTTAGGATATTCGATGGTTTGAATGTTTTCACTTCCAAATTTTTATTTTTTCAAATTTAAGACACCAAAATTATCATAGCTGGCAGCTCCAACCGAATTTTTCGACCAAATTTCTATCAAACGTGGTTTAAAATAAAATGCAGCTACGGTGTGAATTTCGTCAAAATCGAACAATTCAATCAGAAATTATAGGGCTAAAAGCAGTTATCTTTTTTAGTGATTTTTCAAGATGGCACCACTGGCACAGAATCACCCGCATTTCAAAATCACTTCTATCAGACCTGGTCCTATTTAAGGCCAATACATTCTGCCAATTTCAATAAATTCTGTTCATCGGATCGTGAGTTTCCGTGAACAGAAGTTTTTGATGCTAAAAATATAGGTAACTTGGGCAAGGGTTACCAGGCGTGCCCGTTATACCATATCAAATTTTATTTTATATCTATGTAAACAAAGCACAAAATTTACATATGAATGGCTGTTTTTTTTTAAGAAACGACATTTTTTCAAGAGAGACGATGATTTGGAGGTTTTCACTTTCAGTGCCTGCCCTAGCTACAGGGTTGCCAGCACGCTCAATAAAACGTACATTTATCTACAACTAAATAAAACAAACATGTCCTGAAAATTTCGTAATGATTGAATAGCTTTGTCAAAAGTTATCGCAATTTAAAAATTTTCAAATTTTCCTGTTCTCTTTTTAGGCACCCAGCGCACACATGGGGTTAAAAAATTCCAAAACGCTATCCGATTCACATGTAAAACTTGTTCGAAATTTATGTCGTCAACTTTATTTTAGCAAAAATTATTTGTGTACGGAATAATAGGTATATTAAAAAAATCACTAAAATGGCCGCCGGCGCCAAAGGGTTAAAGATTATTAACTTTTTGTGAGACCTGGCACTATTCTGCATATACATCAATGTGTCCTGAAAATTTCAGCTCAATCGGATGGCGCGTTCCTGAGATTTTTTCACTGAAATTTTTTGATGATATATATATATATATATATATATATATATATATATATATATATATATATATATATATATATATGTATATATATATATATATATATATATATATATATATATATATATATATATATATATATATATATATATATATATATATATATATATATATATATATATATATATATATATATATATATATATATATATATATATATAGAAATATGAATTTTTGGGCAAAGTGATTTTAATACTAATGTTCTTCTTCGAACATTAGTAAAAACGACATGTGGCCACTTCCCGTGAATTTTCTAGGCATTCAGGTCTTTTTTTGAATGGAAGGCTTGACCACAAAGCGTCCTTCTTTGTTTCTTTTTACTGTTTCATTGAAAAAATGCTCACAATGTTTTTCTTGAGCCGTCATTGGTCGTCCTACTATCTGACACTCTTCAATAGTTCAAAATTTTTGCAATTGATTATTTAGTGTATTAACACTGATTCCACAGAACTGCGAATCCACTGGTGTAACTTGTTTAGCTTTCCCTAACACAATCCAACCTAACACCGAGTTTTGTAGTGTAGGTAAATCTGGCGCTAATTTAAATTGGCCGTTTTTGGTTAGATTTGCACAAATATCAGCCCCTAGGAGAATGTCTATCCGTTTGGGCTTGTAGAATTCAGGATCAGCTAGTTCAATATGATTTGGTATTGGCCAAGAACTAGTGTCAAATGTTTGAGCTGGTTGGCAGACTGTGATTTCTGCTATGGCAACTGCTTCAAAAGCAGCTGAAAACCTACTTTTATTTGAGCAAATTGTCACATTAATCATACCATGAGTTTGAATAGTCGATGAGCCGATTCCGGTTACTTCTACTAATTGCTGACTGCCTCTTAGCCCCAGCCAAGTAATTAATGCTTCTGTAACGAAGTTCAGCTGTGAGCCAGAATCTAAAATTGCACGACTGCTTACTGAATTCTTTTTGCCTTTGACTGTTAGTATTGCGGTCCCCAAAAACACATAGTTAGCTGAAGTTGTGCATTTGCATTTTTCTTTTGGGATTCAAAATGCAATAAAGAGTTTTGCAGTTTATTGCATTTCAAACATCCGCGATGCTTGCATTCGCTTCGGACATGACCTTTCTGTAGACAATTAATGCAGTAATGGTACTTCTTAACTGTTTCTAGGCGCTCAGGTATGGACAGCTTAAGAAACATTTTGCATTGCCGAATAGAAAAGTGCTGGTTCTTGCATAATTCACATCCGGGCTTCTCATTCGAAAGTAATGTTGAGAGCTTTGGGCGACTACGTGCATCTTTACTAGACTTCTCTCCTAGCGTTTCCAGTAGTTGAAATCTCCCTTCAAAATATTTCAAGAATGCGCTTAGACTCGGAATATCTCGTGGATCATTTAAACTCTGTTCGTAGAGTCTGTGAGTTTCTTTTTCTATTTTTTGTAATAGTAGGTGAATCATTAATGCATCCCAATTGGATGTATTAAGACCTTCATTTCCGATGCCCAACATTGCTTCGCTAACAATGTCATGCAGTTTTTTTAAGGAATGTACTGTATCGGATTGTAGTGTGGCTGGGATCGATAATATGTTATTTAACAATGCCGACACTATCAACCGTTTATTGTTGTAGTGAGTACGAAGTAAGTCCCATGCCGTCTTGTAGTTACTATCGGTAACTTGAAGATGCTGTCTTAGCCGACTTGCTTCACCAACCACGTTGGCTTTTAAATAAAACATCTTCTGTGCATCAACTAGAGGCTGACCATCTATTAAGTTCAAAAATAGATCCCTAAATTGGCTCCACTTTGAATAGTCCCCTGAAAAGGTTGGAATGGTAATTTCGGGAAGCCTTACCGAGGACTGGCGCTGCCGAGCTGATGCTATTTCAATATTGTGGCTTACATCAATGTGCTCCAACAAACTAACGACAATGGCTTTGTAATCTTTCTCCAAGCTGATATATTTCATTTCATCATATCCAGCTGATTCATCTTCCTCCGCCATTATGCTGTGGTTGTAATCGCTTATTTCTTTCCACAGCCGTCCCAGATCGTCTAGATTCTGGTGGTAATATGCTTTAGATTGTGGTGATTCTAAAGAACCTTCCATATCTTGTAGCATCCGCTTTAACGTTGATATGAGTGCCTTTTGAGTTTTTATGGATTTTACAATCCAATGATTTTCTCGAGTCAATGATGATGCATTGTCATGACAACACATATATATCTATATCTTTATATATATTGTTACGGTGTAACAAATTGGGTCACCGGATCTCAATCCAAAGATTATAACTCGTTCCAAGACTCATAATTCGACTCATAATTACGTACCCACCACTCACTTTGTTAGGTTTCCGAATGTAACACCACTCGTAGGGCATTAGGCGTTGTAGTACCTGCCCTGTGTCTTTTACCTGGCGGATATTGCAAGATAGAATTTAAGCTAGTAACGTAGGTTATAGGTCAAGACATTGGAGTCGGCAGGCTGAAGCGAACGAAAACATTCATGTATAGAATGTTGGCGACCGTCGGCTATCGGAATGGGAATAAGTTGTAATAAGTTGGCATAACTGCTGACATCATCGTGCTAATAAACACAAGTCAGCAGATAAATTACAATGAGTTACGTGGAGCAGTTGATGGAGAACAGGGCTGTCACGACAAAGTTGCGGGTTCGAAGCCGATCAGCGTCACTATTATTTGCATCGACCGGAATTAAATTTTTTTTTTCCTATTTTTTTAAAACATTAGCAAAAATCGACGTCCGTGACATTTCCGCAATCAGGAATTGCTAAGAATGCACACTCAGGAAAATTGGCATTCCTTTTATGCCATACGGTAGTTAACGGCTCGAGTGACGTGCAACCATTAAGCATTAATTTTCTTTCTTGCAGTGATTTGCGAGAATCGCACTCTTTCGTTTGATGACCAGAAGATTTACAAAAAAAGCAAATTTCACTTGTTCCTGCAAACAATCCAACTGCAGTTTTAATAAGCTTCGAATTAGCTTGCGAATGTGTGTGTGAACTAGCCTTTGTGTAGCGTAAATTTGAAGCTAAAAATATAGGTTAACTGAGAAAGGGTTACCGTTCTTGTCCGACATGAAATTTCCAAAGTTTTACTTTGACTGTGTAGATTGAGCATAAGATTTGTATACAGATTGCTTTTATTGGAGAAACGGACATTTTTTAGGATATTCGATGGTTTGAATGTTTTCACTTCCAAATTTTTATTTTTTCAAATTTAAGACACCAAAATTATCATAGCTGGCAGCTCCAACCGAATTTTTCGACCAAATTTCTATCAAACGTGGTTTAAATGCAGCTACGGTGTGAATTTCGTCAAAATCGAACAATTCAATCAGAAATTATAGGGCTAAAAGCAGTTATCTTTTTTAGTGATTTTTCAAGATGGCACCACTGGCACAGAATCACCCGCATTTCAAAATCACTTCTATCAGACCTGGTCCTATTTAAGGCCAATACATTCTGCCAATTTCAATAAATTCTGTTCATCGGATCGTGAGTTTCCGTGAACAGAAGTTTTTGATGCTAAAAATATAGGTAACTTGGGCAAGGGTTACCAGGCGTGCCCGTTATACCATATCAAATTTTATTTTATATCTATGTAAACAAAGCACAAAATTTACACCAATATGTCACCAATACATTTCAGCGAAGATGAACACACCGTAACAACAGAAATCGCATCACTTTCATCTTTTTTATTGCTACAACACTCTTCAATTCTCTCATGTAGGTTATCGTAATAGCGATGAAATTCAACTCTTAAATCGTTCAGCAAGCAACGTAAGAGAACACCTTTTAACATGACGAAATAGCTAGATGTTGGTATACCGAGGTTTTCTAACGAGCATGTGGCTGTTATCACTGTATTGTAGAGTTTCCTAAGCCCAGATTTATCAGATTTGTAGGCAATGGAACGAACAGCCAGCAGTTCCTGCATTGTATTATCAACTATTTTTCCTGTATCGCCATATTCTTCTTTAAGCAGCAATATAGCGCTCTCATAGCATGCTCCTGACGGAGTGAAGCCCGATATTGTATCTGCCGCTCTACCACATAGAGCTGATTCCAAATAATTGAACTTATCAATTACTGAGAGCAGGTAATTCTCATGAACCATCGTTCTGAATTGCTCCCAGAACGGGAGCCAGTCTTTATAGTCTCCTGAGAATTTTTTCAGCTGTAATTTTTGCAATTTTGTAGCGTTATTAAATTGTTTCGATATCGATGCAACAGGTTTAGCTGCAGCGTTTTCAGCTGATCCCGTTAGTTTTTCTTGGATTCTATTCACCTTTTTTAAGCGTATTTCGACACGCGTCATGGTAGAAATAGCTTTATCAGAATATTCTGCTGCTGTTTTTGCTTCGTTATCACAATCTTCCGACTTGATGGTGTTTCGTAGCTCCTGATTGGCTTTTTCTAAATTTTCATGCGCTACCTTTAAACGTTCTAGATATACAATCAAGTCTTCGTGGATCGTTTCTAACTTCTCTAAGTCATCATTAGGTATTTCCAGGGATTGAAGGTAGTCTAAAATGTTTTTCGTTCATTTGGTCACTTGGCCACGAAATGCAGCTCGAGATGCGGCGTCCATGACGATCGTTAATCCAACGTCTTCTTTCTTGATTCAACCGTAGCGTTTACTTACGTTTACCGTTCACACCGTATATTCCCGGGAGTTTATCGTTCACACCGTATATTCCCGGGTTTCGGCACCATGAAATAAAACTCGAATACTATTAAGTACCGGGACTATGGTTAAGTAAAACGCAGCACGGTTATAAAACACAAGTTTATTATCAAAGGTTCAAAGAAGACTGAGTAACTGAGTTATGTTAAGTACAATATGAGAGTAGTAGTAGTAATAGTTCAATATAAAATTCAGAGTAGTTTATACATACAATGAAAATAAATACAAACAAAAGTAGAACATTATGATGAATTCATTTACGTATTTACTGGAATACAAAATTAGCAATTTAATTTTGAACAATCACTAATTACAAGCACTACAGCACTATTAATTACATGCACTTACATGCACACTATTAATTACATGCACTTACTAAAAATAATCCCGAAGGCACGGAGAAGAAGATTGGCAGAACGCAGCGACGACGATTATAATTTTCTTTCGGCTCACAATTTCCGCGGCCAGGCCGATCAATCGAGATAGAAAGTTTACAGGGGAAAAATAAAGCAAAACTACTTACCTTCACTCACAAGAATGAAAAACCGTGGTCGGCGAAACAAAACGCAAAATACTACGCCCGAATTAACTTATATTTGGTTGTCGCGGAGTCAGACGATATGATTACATCGAGAAATGTCACGACATGTCAACTGACAGCCGGAATGTGAAGTGAAATGTCCCAAGTCTGACTGTCCCAAATTGGTACGTGTGGTGAATAAAATCGAATTTGGGTGAGTGCACCAAACGGATTTTGAAGATTCCGCTGCCGCCAGGAAAATTTTCCTGTGAGCAGGACTGATGAAAGCGGTCTCTTTTATTGCGAACCCGGTAAGTGGACGGATGTCCAAGGAGGAGTCTACAGAAATTTTGTCGAAAACGCTTGTTTCTTTTTTTGGGTAATTGGAACTGATCGAGAGCTTGAACGAGTCAGCGGAAGAATACTGGAAGTGAAGTTGAATTAGCAGTAAGTTTTCAAATCGGACGGCGTTTGAGAATCAGCAGGAAGATTTCAAATCGGACGGCGGTAATCGGCGGCGTATAGCGGCATTATCGGTTCGGTTCGATATCGGAACAAGAAAAACTTTGAAATCTCTTTGGCGACAGTAGCCGAATGATAAGGCGTTACGAAGTGAAAGTTATACTTATCTAAGTTAAAAAAAAAAAACTAAGGAAATAAAACCCATTTTTAAATTTTTGTTTAATAATTGATTACACAGTGTAGACGGGTGTAATTCGAGGTGGAACTGAGTGACTGTAGTGTATAATAAGTGTAGTATGTAGTGTATGATAAGTGTCTCTTGGGATTAAATTGGATTTTGAGTGCGTGGAAGTGTGTGTTTGAGTTCTTAGGCTAAGAGACAAAATTTTCGGAAGAACTGTGTTTCCTTCGAAGAAATTTTTATTCAGGGAGAGCCGTTTTGTTTTGTACAGTAGTCGGGCGCTGGCCTTGTTGATCATCTTCATTGAGTTAAGCCGGTGCATTTCATTTAATACTGTTGGGTGGGGATCTGAGTAAAGGTCGCCTTAAACGCATCTTGTTGGGTATTGAAACATTTTCTATAGTGAACCACAATGAAGATATTGGTGGACCGGTTGAGCAAAGATGAGCTCATCTATGAACTCGCAATCCGGGGTTTTGCGACAGCTACAGTGGACATCATGCGTAAATCACTAAGGGCCACTCTGAAGGCGGAGTCAGCCCTGGATACGTCCTATGTGGAAGCCGCGTATCCGTTTGATTTCGAAACCGACTTTGCTGAATTAACAGCGAAAGCGTCGGAAATTGAAGAGCTGATTTCGAAAGTGACAGGTGATAAAACTTCGTCGGATTTTTCTTAAAGCTAAAGTTAAAATTGAATTCGGATTCCGTCGACTGAGCAATATGCGAGCAGTCACACCAGAACAGTTGGATTCTGCGAAGAAGATTAGGAATCGCCTAATCATTGCAATGGGGACCCTAGTGGATAAGACCGAGGGAATCAGCGAAGGGGAAGCGGAGCTCGATGACGATCCCCAGATCATGGTTGCTCCGCAGGAGGTGCGGGTGCCCAGTTTGGCCGAAGTGGCAAAAATGGGGGCTGAAGTTCAGTGGGGATGCGTCGGGCTCAGTAAACGCTTTCCTTGAGCGGGTGGAAGAACTGCGAAAAGCAGGGGTCTTACGAAATCGCAACTATTCTGAGCAGGCTGTGGACCTTTTCGACTCGCGAGCGCTGATATGGCTCAGAGCCAATCGAGGGTTAGTCGCGTCTGGGACGAGCTCGTCGAAGAACTTAAGGCAGAGTTCTTACCGACGGACTATGAGGACTGTCTATGGGACGAAATTCGAAGGAGAACCCAAGGTGAAAATGAATCTGTTGGTGTGTATGTGGCTGTGATGGAGCGCCTCTTCTCCCGACTCAAACAAAGCTGCTCAGAGAGGAGAAATTAAGGATTCTGCGTAGGCGCATCTCCCTTTTTTAGCAGCAGCAACTGAGTTTGACGGCAATATCGACAATAGCTGAACTGGTTAAAATGGGACGTACGCTAGATGCCACGAGGGCGTCGGTAGCGGCATTCGTGCCACCCAATCCACGGTCTAGACGATGTTTGGAACCCGATTTGACGTATGTTGGTGCCGAATCAACAGGTCATGTAGCTGTGTTGTCCGGACGGGGCCGTGTACAGTGCTGGAATTGCCGAAAGGAAGGTCACGTTTCGAGGCAATGCACTGAGCCTCGGCGTTGTTTCGGTTGTGGACGACAAGGGGTATTGCGAGCGGCTTGCCCATCGTGTCAGGTCAGGGTGACGGAGCCGAGAACATGAACGCAGTCGGGACGGCAAGTTCCGGGAAACGACCGTCGTGCTCGCTAGGCGGCGAACCGAGCACGAGTAAGAGGCCGCAAAAGCAATTTCGTCGACCAAAAGTAGACTATGCATTGATTCGAAGTGCTCATGATAGTCCGTCCGCACTTATGGGTGGAGATTGAAGACGTTATCATGGAGGGATTGTTGGATTCGGGTGCGAGTCGTACAATTATTGGTGGCAAAGGCTGGTCTCAGTTGAGGGAAAAGGGCTAGGTCTCTTGGTCCTGAGTCGAACCCAGGGTGGAAGAGGTGCGTCTGGCGAACGGAGTTACTTGTGCAGTTGATGGTGTGGCAAAACTGAAATTCGCTTTGAATGGCAGAGAACACCTGTTGGAAACGCTGATAATACCGGCAATTCCTCATGAAATAATTCTCGGTATCGATTTCTGGCAGTGTTTTGAGTCGTCCTGGACATGCAGGGGCTAAAGTGGACGTCAATTGCGTCGACTGAGGTGGCACCAGGCAAAGCGCTGCGGAGTCAGTCTCACTTGTCGGAACAAGAGTCAGAGATCCTACAAAATTTACTGAAGTAACAATTCGAACTGATGGGCGAGGGTCTGGGTTGTGCGAAGTTCGTAGAGCACACTATTAAAACATCAGCTGCTCCGATAAAACAGAGAGTTATCCCGTCTCCCCAGCTGTTCAAAGCAGATAAACGTAGAGTTGGATGAAATGTTGAGTATGGGAGTGGTCGAGCCCTGGTCGAGCCCTTGGTCGTCCCCGATCTTGTTGGTGCGCAAAAAGGACGGGTCATACAGATTCTGTGTAGATTTAGAAGGAAAAGTAATAACGCAGTTTCGGAGAAAGACGCCTACCCCCTGCCCTATATCTCCACGACACTCGACAAATTGCGGAACGCCAAGTATCTATCAACATTGGACGCCAGTCCGCTTATTGGCAGGTGCCAATGGCGGCGGATTCTCGGCAATATACAGCGTTCACCGTGCCAGGGAGGGGACTGTTTCACTTTCTTAGGGATGCCTTTTGGTCTACATAACTCGGGTGCGACGTGGCAACGCTGATCGACATGGTATTAGGTCCTGCGCTGGAACCATATGTCTTCACCTATCTCGATGACATCTTTGTGGAGACGCAAACGTTCGATCAACACGTAGGAATATTGCGTGAGGTTTTCCTGTCGACTGTGGGATGCAGGCTTATGGGTGGCTAAAGAGAAGTGTCAGTTCTGCAGGACAAAACTTCGGTATCTGGGGTACCTGGTGGACGAAGAGGGCTTGCAACGTGGACCCCGAGAAGGTCCAGGGCGGTCAGTGACTTTCCCCGCCCAACATCGGTGAAGCAGGTCAGGCAGCTTTTAGGCATAGTATCCTGGTACCGAAAGTTTATTCCAGATCACGCAACGATGGTGGCAGCACTAAGTGGCCTTTTGAAAAAGGGGCGGAAGTTCGAGTGTCAGACGCGTGTGAGCAAGCGTTCACTTTGTGTAATATGAAACTAACCACAGCGCCGATATTAGCTTGTCCGGATTTTAGCATCATTTAAGATCCAGACTGAATGCTTCGGATGTGGGTATTGGGGCTGTTCTGAGCCAAGTGCACCCGATGTGCGAGACAGTAGTATGTTATCTCAGCGTGCGTTATCGAAGCACGAAAGAAAGTACTCGACAACCAAAAAAGAGTGTCTAGGAGTGTTATGGGCAATTTAAAAATTACGACCGTACGTGGAGGGCACACATTTTGTTGTCATTACTGACCACCATTCGCTAGTATGGTTGAATTCCCTGAAGATCCTACGGGCCGGCTGGCCAGGGTGGGCGGTAAGACTGCAACAATTTGATTTCGAGGTAGTGCACCGTAAAGGGAAGGAGCATCTAGTGCCAGATGCTCTCTCACGAGCTATCAACAGGGTGGATAGCCTATCTACCTCAACCAAAACGGAGCAGTGGCACGAGAAGATGGTGGAGGTCGTGCAAAAGAGTCC
>OX376372.1:124283586-124372315 GCA_947369275.1 Nemotelus nigrinus | reverse complement strand
ATTTTTGACAAATACATCAAATTATTGATAAATTTTTATTTTTGTCCATCGTGTCAAATTAAAAGTTCCAAAATTCCGATTTGCACAAAAACGGCAGCCCATCACCAAATAACCTCTATTTTCAGCACTCGAAACTTCTGTTCACGAGAACTGACGACTGGATAATCCGAGCATAATGAAATTTACAGGATGTGTTAATATTAGCTAGGACCAGGTCTGATAGAAGCTATTTTGAAATGCAAGTTACTATGTAGAAGTGGTACCATCTTGAAAAATCGCTGAGAAAAAAAACCGTTTTTTTGCCTCTAACTTCCGACTCAGACATCACATTTAAACGAAATTCACACAATACTTGGATCTTACTTTAGATAATATCTGGTGAAAATTTGGCTGAAAAATTAGAATAGAATTGCCAGCTATTTTGATTTTTGTCTCCTAAATCTTGCAAATTTGCTCAGCAAAATAAAGCTTTTTTCACTATAACTTCCGGTCCAGTGTAGAAATCAAAACGAAGTTCACGCAGTAAATGAACATTAATGTGAACCAAATGTCGTAGAAATTTCGTACAAAAATCGTGAAAGGGCTGCCAGCTATGACCATTATTGTAATTTTGTTTAATTTCTTTACTGAGCGATTATGTCATTAGATTTGCAAATGGAAATTATCCTGCAATGAAAATTAACGACAAATATTAACGCTTTAAAAATTTGAAAAGTTTTGAGGGTGTTCACCCTTAAATTCTTTTCTCTGATTAACTTCCAGCGCAGTGATTCAATCGAAACGAAATTTACTGGTGGGGTTTAACTAAACGCGAAGCAGATTTGGTATGTATTTTGCTTTGCTAACACAGGCTAATCAGCATAAGCCATTTTCGTATATATTGCACCAACAGATACTTTAAAATACGCTCTCATATGCAAAGCATTTGCAATAAAAATAAGGAATCAATTTTTAAATTTTCCAAGTTTTGAACATATTTCGGATGGCAGCCTAAAACAACGTTTAACCGCTGAAACTTTCGATGAAATCCTGCGATGGTAACGAAATTCAAAGGATAAGTTGATTTGAGTATGAGCTTGTTATGGTAGACTTATTGCTGCTTCATTCGGAAAGTGTTGCCAGCACTGAACATTTTCATCATATGTGTTATAGTTGAGTTTTGTTGCTTTGGATAAGGAATGGTTGATATGATTCTACAAAACAGTGTATTACGTCTTGCCACACTTTTTTGTCACTCAAAGACAATTTCTTCGAAAATTAGTTTTCTAGTGGTTCTGCTGCGCTAGACCTTTTTATCTTAAAACCGATACTTTGTTGTTTTTTCATTTCAGGTTCCCGTGTTGGAGAGGCCGCTGTTGTGTCGCAATATTGTCTCCCAGATGAGGCTTGTGTAGTGCCTCAGTATTATCTGTTGGGCTGACTTCTGAAATGGTAAGTATTAATTGGCTAATCTATTTTGATAAATGTTGTTTGTATGTCAAATGTTGTTTGTATGTTTGTATGTCAAGGAACATTTTGATAGAAGGAATTAAAAGGAGCATTTCTTATGATATATTTTGCGTAAGTACTAGTGCAATTTTTGTGACTGATCGTTTTTTTGTCTTTTCATTTGACCATATGGTTACTACTCGTACTAGGGAATCGTTTCCTGGATAAACCTCTATAATTCTGGCTAATGGCCAAAGATAAGAAGGTAATTTTTCATGCTTTAGTATACACAAATCGCCCACTTTGACATTGTTTTCTGTTGTATTCCATTTGGGCTTAAATTGCAAGCGATGCAAATATTCGGTTTTCCACCGTTTACAGACACCTTGCATTATCTTTTGTGTTGTCTGCCATCTATCGAGATGGTTGATGTTGTCGCCTTCGAAATCTGTTTCGGGTGGTGCTAGTAGTGTATCGCCAATCAGGAAATGTGCTGGAGTAAGTGCCGTCGTGTCTGTTGGATCGTCGTTCAAGGGGCACAGGGGTCGAGAATTGAGGCAGGCTTCTATTCTAATTAAGATGGTGGACAATTCTTCATACGTAAGAGCAATGTTGCCCACAATTCGGCGCAGATGAGACTTTATAGATTTGACTCCGGCTTCCCAGAGCCCACCAAAATGCGGCGAAGCTGGAGGATTGAAATGCCATGTAACGCCATCATTGGCAAGTATTTCGGCAGCCTTTTTGTTGATTTCTGTTAATTTGTTCAATTCAGCATATGCCCTGACAAAATTTGTTCCACAATCGGAATACATATGTCCACTAAATCCTCGTCTTCCCATAAGTCTTCGTAATGCTGCAAGGAATGCTTGTGTTGATAGGTCACTAACAATTTCGATATGTATAACTTTTACTACTAAACAAATAAAGATAGCCACGTAGCCCTTCGATGTTTTATTACCTCTTTCTCTTCTGTCTTTTATGTCGAATGGTCCACAAAAATCATTACCCGTATGTGTGAATGGGCGAGAAATAGTTACGCGAGCTGCTGGCAAGTTTCCCATCAGCTAAGTTGGACCGTTCGCTTTGGCCCGAAAACAGCGGATGCACTTATGTACAAAATGTTTGATTCGGTTGCGACCATCTATCAACCAAAATCTTTTCCTCAACGTGTTCAGCATTAGTTGAGTTTGTCCATGCATGGTTGCTTGATGGACTTGATGCAACATTAATTCAGTGAACCTTCCGTTTCGTGGGAGAATTATTGGATGCCTTTCATCAAAACTCAATGGTGCATTTTTAAGACGACCTAGCACACGTATTAATCCAGTTTTGTCTATGAAGGGGTTTAATTTGATCAATTTACTTTTTTTCTCAATTGGTTTGTTATTCAAAAGACAGGCTATATCTTGTGAGTATTCACTTTGTTGAGCGTGTTTGATCCAGAATTCGAATGAGTGTCACAACTCTTTACCAGTGGCGAAGCGTCCAGTCATCGGTAGATGCGCCGATGACCAAGCGACAATCGTTGCTTTCCACCATACATTTCTTTCACTACTTTAAATCACAGCACACATTCAACGCAGTCATCGGAAAATCAAACGCATCGATTTTTAACAAACTTCGGAGGCTAAAGACAAGTGGAACATATCACGAAAAACTTGCGCATCCGAACTCGCTAATTTTCGTTGAGGCGCTTTTCGTATTGTTTGCACCCACATTAAGTCTTTGCCGCGGACAAGTCATCGGAAAATTCAGCGCATCAATTCGCTTCGAAGTGTGAAAGCAAGAAATTGAACTTCGAAGCAGCCGTATATTCATATTTCCTCTTATGCCACCCATTCGCCTTTTCATGAGGGTTTATGATGATCAACTCATCGGGAAGTTTAGCGCATCGGTCAAAGTAAGCTACGTTATGCGAACAGGGGTAGATGAAAAATTAGATTATCGTTCCTACGCCCTTTCTTCTTCGTTTTCTCCAATCCTGCAAATGATACTATCCGAGTGTAGGAAAAAGTATTCTGCCCTACTGAGCATGAACGTTCTATCTATGTTTTAGTAACTTTCTAGATATTTAATGATTTCTGTTTTTATTTGTGCTGGAAATATATGGAGAAATGCACTCAACTTTGATTTTAACATACTTCCACAAAAGATAGGTTTTTCAAATTTTGTAGGAAGATGTAATGGAGTTTGTAGCTTTTGAATCCGGTGATAGCTCAAAAATGAGAAAAATGCATATAGAACGTTTATGCGTAGTAGGGAAAAGTATTAATGGACTAATTCAGCCAGCTTTTGTATCTATTCGGGAGTAAGCATACAAAAATACATTGCTAGACTTTACAATTAAAATAAAAATGAACTAGGAATATAGCTGAAATGTTTTTATCCCTAACTTGAAATACTTACAGAGATTCTGGCTCACTACTTTTCCCGTTGGGTTTTCCATCGCTACCCAAATCGAATCCATTTCAGTAACGATTGAAAATTATCGTTATATTACTTGTGACCTGTGCTTGTGACCATTGTTCTTCAAAATTCGCAGTTTTTTTTGCTAAGTGAATTTGGTAAAAATAATAGGTACAAGTGTACAAAAAACTCGCTGGAAGAGATTTTTTTATTCTGAGGGTTTTATAGATAAAACACTAAATTAATTAATTTGTAGATTGCTTATGATAAATTTTCTATATCATGACATTAAAGAAAAAACTCATTTACTTGTTCATCCCCATTTAATCGCTTCGCAATGCAGTTTATTTGGAATTTTCGGTACAATATATACTAGTAGATATACCTATATATTTTGTCTTATCAAAACAATGTTTTTGTATTCGATTGCTGCACTTGTGGTTCGTGTAAGTTCATATAATTTTAATTTCAGATTTTAATAGTTGAGTTGCTTGTTCTAGTGGTTGAGTGTTTAAAATCAGTTTCGATTGTTATTATAAAAACAACATATGGAATCTATACAGGAAACTTGTTACTAATTTTCGAAGAAAAGTAGTATTAAACTCGTTTCGCCGAAAATTCATATTTCTTTACATATATATATATATATATATCATCAAAATGATTAAGGGAGATAATCTCTGGAGTGGCCGATCCGATTGAGCTGAAACTTTGAGAAAACGTAGATGTATTTAGTAGGTAGGTCCACGACTTTCTTAAATCCAGATATCCTAAACCTTTTGGCGGCGGCGAGCGTTTTAGTGAATTTTGAGGTACTCCTATATTTCCAAGCAGCGTGAATTTTTGTTCAAAAAAAGTATTGGGAATGAAAACTAACTATGTTCTTAGCTTGTTTATGGTTAAGAATTGGAAATTTTGAGCCGTGTGTGGGTGCAGCGTGCCTAAGAGTAGGCAAGGATTTTTTTTTCAAATTTTGATTTGTCATTACTTCTAAGAAAAACATTGGATCATCGTGAAATTTGCAGAGCGTATTGATGTTGACTTAAGTTTAATACACATTGATTTTCAAGGTCGTGCGGGTTACTCTGTAGCTGCGGCAGGCTCTTGAAAAAAAATCCTTCAAATCATTGAACCTCCTGAAAAATTTTTGATTTTTGACAAAAAATTCAAATCATTGATAAATTTTAACATTTGTGCATCATGTCAATTTAAAATTTTTAAAATTCCGTTTTGCACAAGAACGGCAACCCATCACTAAATTACCTCTATTTTCAGCACTCGAAAGTTCTGTTCACGAGAACTGACGACCGCATTATCCGATCGTAATGAAATTTACAGGACATGTTGATATCAACTAGGACCAGGTCTGATAGAAGTGATTTTTAAATGCGGGCAACCCTGTGGTAGTGGTGCCATCTTGAAAAATCACTTTGAAAAAAACAGCCTTTTGGCCTATAACTTCCGATTCAGCCATCAGATTTAAACGAAATTCACACAATATTTGGATCTTACTTAAGATAACATTTAGTGAAAATTTGGCTGAAAAATTAGAATAGGGTTGCCAGCTATGGTGATTTTTGTCTTCTAAATCTTGCAAATTTGCTCAGCAAAATAAAGCTTTTTTCCCTATAACTTCCGGTGAAGTCATGATATCAAAATGAAGTTTATGCAGTAAATAGATTTTAATGTGAGCCAAATGTCATAGGAATTTCGTACAAAAATCGTGAACGGGCTGCCAGCTATGACCATCTTTGTAATTTTTTGTAATTTTTTTACTGGGCGATTATGTCATTAGATTTGCAAATGGGAACAATCCTCCAATAAAAATTAGCAACAAATATTAACGCTTTAAAAATTTGAAAAGTTTTGAGGGTGGTAACCCTAAAATTTTTTTCACCCGTATAACTTCTAGCGCAGTGATTCAATCGAAACGAAATTTATTGGTTGGGTTTAGTTTAACGTGAAGCAGATTTGGTATATATTTTGCTTTGCTGCTGACACAGGGTAACGAGCTTTAGCCATTTTCGTAACTTTTGCATCAACAGATGCTTCAAATTACATACTCATATGCAAAACATTTGCAATAAAACTAAGAAACCAATTTTTAAATTTTCCGAGTTTTGAACATTTTTTGGATGGCAGCTTCAAACAACGTTAACCGCTAAAGCTTTCGACAAAATCCTCCGATGAGAACGAAATTCAAAGGATAAGTTGATTTAAGTATGAGCTTGTGAAGGTAAACTTATTGCTGCTTCGTTGGGAAAATGTTGCCAGTACTGAACATTTTCATCATTTGTGCTATAGTTGAGTTCTGTTGCTTTGAACAAGGAATGGTTGATATGATTCTAAAAAAAAGTGTATTACGTCTTTCCACATTTTTTTGTCACTCAAAGACAATTTCTTCGAAAATTAGTTTTCTAGCGGTTCAGGTGCGCTAGAGTTTTTTTATTTAAAAACAAAACATTTTGGTTCATTTTTGTTCCAGGAAAAAGGAATAGCTGCTGAAAATAGCCGTCCTTGTCCTCCAGTTCCAAAACTATTTTCAAATGTGTCTGAGAGGGGGAAAACGTATATGGGTCATTTTACAGTTTCAAACTATGAAACTTATGAATGGTGGGGTGGTAGTGTGAAGCTAGGAACATTTTTCTGTTGGCCTTGCATTTTGTTTGGCAAAACCACACCAAAAACGTATGGGTAACTTCTGGATTTTCCAATTTGAGTGGGCTTACGAAATTGGCAAGAGCTCATGAGAAATCTTAAAGCCATCTTCAGTCTGCGATAGCTCTTCATAACTTTGTGAAACAAAGAGTAAATGAGGGACTCGTAAACTCACTGATGATCAGCAATACGTTGCATAACCAGAAAATTATGAAAAACAGGGAAATTTTGAAAAGGATGGTGGATGTTGTATGTTTCCTAGCTTAGCAAAAGCTTCTTTTTCGAGGGCATGACGAAACAAAAGCTTTATCTTAAAAAAGCTTTATCTTAAGCTGAACATTTTGTGAGCGCGACTGTTTATAAAGGAACTTCAAGCGACCTCCAAAATGAGCTTATTCAAATACACATAATGGGTAATTTGATGGTCGAGAAGAATTCATCAGAGATCAATGAAACAGAATTCGTTTCAATAATGCATTTCAGACGTGAAATACCGCTCCCAACTATGAACTGTTTCGAGAAACGTGCATAAAAATGAGGGATACGTTAAGGAGAAGTTTGTTGGCTTTTTGATGTTAGTGCTGATCGAACATCGAACGGATTATATTTGGACGTTACTAAAATTGCCATAGAGTTCAAAATATCAGACAAATTTGTTGTCCAAACTTATAATGGTGCATATGTGATGTCGGATCATTTAAATGGCTTGCAACAAAAATTTCCAAAGGCGTTACTTACTTACTTTTTTTTTAGGCGTTACTTACTTTATCTTAAGCTGAACATTTTGTGAGCGCGACTGTTTATAAAGGAACTTCAAGTGACATCCAAAATGAGCTTATTCAAATACACATAATGGGTGATTTGATGGTCGAGAAGAATTCGTCAGAGATCAATGAAACAGAATTTGTTTCAATAATGCATTTCAGACGTGAAATGCCGCTCCCAACTATGAACTGTTTTGAGAAACGTGCATAAAAATGAGGGATACGTTAAGGAGAAGTTTGTTGGCTTTTTGATGTTAGTGCTGATCGAACATCGAACGGATTATATTTGGACGTTACTAAAATCACCATAGAGTTCAAAATGTCAGACAAATTTGTTGTCCAAACTTATAATGGTGCATCTGTGATGTCGGATCATTTAAATGGCTTGCAACAAACATTTCCAAAGGCGTTACTTACTCATTGTTACGCACATGTGTTGAATTTAGTTTTGTCTTCCCGAATGTAATATATTTTTACTAATGTTCGAAGAACATTAGTATTAAAATCGATTCGGCCAAAATTCATATTTCCATATATATATATATACAGTAAACCCCGTTTAACAACTCCTCGGATAAGTGCACAAATCGCTTTACGGCCCAAGTTCTGCGGGAAGTTTACTTTCGTAATTAGAACACTTATAAAAATCCCCGTTTAAGTGCCTTTCGGATAGCTACCCAGCTCGGCTAACAGCTCATATTGCTAATTAGTCTAGTGAAAATAATGTACCAAAATGTACCCTTTTAAGTACACATTGCCTTATAAATAAAGAGTGCTGAATTTTTAAGGTGCATGTTCGTTACGTCAAATTGCAATCATTCAAATTTCGTGTAGTTTTTCGTATTTCGTGTAGTGTCAATTTGTGTAGTAGCATTTCTGTGACAGCTTCGTTGAATTTCACTTGTACGGAGAATAATCTAATCGAATTTGTGTCCGGTAGCATTTCTGCCATAGTTTCGTTGAATTTAAATCGTGTAAAGAATAACTGCTGCGTGAATTAGAATTAGATGTGCTTACAATCAAACATCAATCAAACAAAAATTGAAGATTCTTAACATGGTTGAAGGAAAAACAAAATCCAGGAAAGAAATAAGCAGTTTCATTCAAGTGTGATGTTTCGACCATCAACAGAATCGCAAGGAATGCGCTAAAACTCAGGGATATCGGCCAGAAAAGTAAAAATTGTAAACGTAAACGGCTGCGCAAAAGTTCATATGAAAGTGTTGAAAAAGCGCTGACGAATTGGTTCGACCAAATTCGCGCAAAAAATACTGTATTTAGCGGGCCAGTACTTTAAGATAAAGCGAAGGAATTTGCAATTAATCTAAATGTTAATTTTGAACCAACCAATGGATGGTTGTGGCGCTGGCAGCGAAGAGAGAATATTAAATTCAAAAAAATACAAGGAGAAGTGGCCGATGCCGATCACGTAGGAGCTGAGCATTATCGTGAAAATATTTTAAAACACTTGATACTAAATTATGAACCTTGCAACATCTTCAATGCGGATGAAAGTGGTTTATACTATAAGGCGTTACCAAGTGGTACATTAGCAAGACAAGATTATTTTGTAACCTTCAGAAAAGTGCAAAAAATGCGACTTACTCTTCTATTTTTATGCAATGCTGATGGTTCGTATAAGAAAGTTTACACAATTGGAAAATCAAAAAGTCCAAGATGTTTTAGAGCGAAAAACTTACCTTTGCCGTACTTTTCGCAGCAAAAAGCCTGGATTACTTGCTCATTGTGGATTAAAATTATGAAAGAATTTGACTTGGAAATGACAAAACAAAATAGAAGAGTTCTGTTATTTGTTGATAATGCTCCTTGCCACAATGTAGACATTCCAAACTTAGAAAGTGTGAGAATTGAATATATTCCACCTAATACAACATCACTTATACAACCTCTTGATCAGGGAATTATTCACTGTTTTGAAGCATACTTTCGTCAAATAATGATAAGAAAGCAGTTGGTTGCCGTGGAAAAGGGGTTAACTTTACAGCAGTTTATCAAATCCATTACCGTATTTGATGCTCTCAACTACACCAAGCGTGCATAGTGGCTCGTCAAACAAGACACTATTAAAAACTGCTTGCAAAAGGTAAGTTCTGAGACAACTCTATAAAGAGAAAATTATTTGATAAAAAATATTTCAGGGCGGGTTTTCCCAAGCGAGACCGAGGATAATATAATGGAAGATGAACAGCTACTGTTGGATGAATTGGATTTGAACACGCAAATTGAACCAATAGCTTTCGAACAGTATGTACTCTGCGATAGAAATGTCGAGTGCTACGGACTTCTTTCTGACGAAGAAATAATTGCAGAAGTAACAGATCTGGTTGCTGCAGCTGAAGATCAGGTTGACGAAGATGATTCTCTGATTGAAGAATATGCAAAAAATGAGCATCCTAGTTTGTCTGAAACGTTGAATGCTTTGACAACTGTAAAAAGATTCTTGGGGTTTAATAACATGGATTGTTATGAGGTAGAATCACTAGAAGAGAAACTGTTCAAAACGAAATATCAAAGCTTATCCCAAACGAGATTAACTGATTATTTCAAATCTGATTAAATGTTATTGAAGTCAAATCAACATTGTAGAAGCTTGTGGATCGACAGTTCTACCAGGTAAAATTAATCAAAACGAATGCGAACGATAACAATAATAACAATCTTTAGTAGCATATGTAAATATGTATAGTTCTTACAGTTTGAAGTAAAGTAGATGTAGTTTTGAATAAAATTCGTGCATATTTCTACCATAATGTACATAGCTGGAAGCAAACTTTTTTTGGATTTTATTTTAAATATCTATATATTATTGTTCATGTTCAGAGATATGTATATGTTTCTTAATTTATATGCAATATATATATATAATATGGTTTATGTACAGCAATGTTTAAGCAAATACGTTTGACCTAAGTGCCTTGGTGAACTTAAAAAGGGAAGTTTGACTTAAGTGCCTTCGAGCACTTAAAGGTGGTTTTCATAAGTGCCCACATCGGATAAGTGCTCAATTAATTGTGTTTTTTTGTCAATGCACTTATCCGGGTTTTACTGTATATATATATATATCTTCAAAAAATTTCAGTGAGATAATTTCGAGAACGCGCCATCCGATTGAGCTGAAACTTTCAGGATACATTGATGTATATGCAGAATAGGTCCAGGTCTCACTAAATGTCAGTTATTGTTAACTTTTTGGCGCGCGCGGCCATTTAAGTGATATTTTTAATATACCTATTATTTCGTACACAAATAATTTTCGCAAAAATAAAGTTGACGAAATAAATTTCGAACGTGTTTTACATGTGAATCAGATAATGTTATGGAATTTTTTAACCCCATGTGTGCGCTGGGTGCCTAAAACGAGAACGGGAAAATTTGAAAATTTTTAAATTGCGATAACTTTTGACAAAGCTATTCAATCATTACGAAATTTTTAGAACATATTGGCATTATTTAGTTGTAGATTTGTGTAATTTTTAATTAGCGGGCTGGCAACCCTGTAGCTAGGGCAGGCACTGAAGTGAAAACCTCCAAATCATCGTTTCTCTTGAAAAAATGCCGCTTCTTCAAAAAAAAAGCCACTCATATGTAAATCTTGTGCTTTGTTTACATAGACAAAAAATAAAATTTGATATGGTATAACGGGCACGCCTGGTAACCCTTGCCCAATTTACCTATATTTTTAGCATCAAAAATTTCTGTTCACGGAAACTCACGATCCGATGGGCAGAATTAATTGAAATTTGCAGAATGTACTGGTCTTAAAAAGGACCAGATCTGATAGAAGTGATTTTGAAATGCAGGCGATTCTGTGCCAGTGGTGCCATCTTGAAAAATCACTAAAAAAGATAACTGCTTTTAGCCCTATAAATTCTGATTGAATCGTTCGCTTTTGACGAAATTCACACAGTAACTGAACCTTATTTTAAGCCACGTTTGGTAGAAATTTGGTCAAAAAATTCGGTTGGAGCTGCCAGCTATGATAAATTTGGTGTTTTAAATTTAAAAAAATAAAACATATAGCTGAAATTTACAGATTGCATTGGACTTAAGTAGGACCAGATCTGATAGAAGCGATTTTGAATTGTGGGCAACTCTGTGCCAGTGGTACCATCTTCAAAAATTACAAAGAAAAAAAACTTGCATTTTGCCCTATAAAATGTGAATTAGTTACCAAATTTTCATGAAATTGACATAGTAGCTGAACCTAACTCTAACCTCTGTTTAGTGGAAATTTGGTTGAAAAATTAGATTGGTGCTGCCAGCTATGGTAATTTTTGTGTCTTTGGTTTTGAAAATTCGCTCAGGAAAATAAAACGTTTTGCCCTATAACTTCCAGTGCAGTAATGAAATCAATACGAATTTCATACAATTAATGGAACCTATTATAAACATTATTCAGGCCAAATTTGGTTGAAAAGCCATGATAGGGCTGACAGCTATTGTTGATTTTGTGTTTAATTGCAATATCTTTATTAAGTGGTTTTATCGTAGAATTTTCAAATGGTAATGATATTGTAGTGACAATAAATAACAAATATTAAGTTTTCGATTATTTGAAAAAACTCGCTGCAAGTTACCCTTAATTTCTTTATACTCCTATAACTTCGAATGTAATATAACAACGTGAAGCAGATGTGATTTATTCTTGGCTTTGATACTGGCAGAAGGTTGCCAGCACGAGTCAGTTGTTCTACTTTTGTATCAATAAATGCTTACAGTAAGTATTCATACCGGAAACATTTACAATGAAAATAAATAGCCAATGTTTCAATTAGCAAAGTTCTGCAAATTTTTCGGATCGCAGCCCCAAACACCAACTTCAGTTACAGTGCTGCAGGCACTGAGCATTTTCTTCATTGATTTTATATGAGATGCTGCTTTCAAAGTTTGGTGAAATAAGCAACTGATAACGAATATAATTAACCCGTGTTTTGCTCCCATAAACGTTGAAATTCATGCCAGTGGTAATATCTGAAACCTTCCACCATATGAGTTATAATGCATTCTTGAGACCGTGGAAAACGTGGCATTTGAAACAGTTTGGCCGTAATAAGCAGCACATGTGGTGGAATATGCACTCGAAACCTGAACGATTCTTCTACTATTCTTCGAACATTAGTGTTTCTAGCGGTTCAGGTGCGCTAGAGTTTTTTACTAATGTTCGAAGAAGAACATTAGTATTAAAATCACTTTGGCCAAAAATTCATATTTCTATATATATATATATATATATATATATATATATATATATATATATATATATATATATATATATATATATATATATATATATATATATATATATATATATATATATATATATATATATATATATATATATATATATATATATATATATGTATATATATCATCAAAAAATTTCAGTGAAATAAACTCAGAAACGCGCTATGCGATTGAGCTGAAATTTTCAGGACACATTGGTGTATATGCAGAATAGTGCCAGGTCTCACAAAAAGTCAATAATCTTTAATCCTTTGGCGCCGGCGGCCATTTAAGTGATATTTTTAATATACCTATTATATCGTACACAAATAATTTTTGCAAAAATTAAGTTGACGAAATAAATTTTGAACGTGTTTTACATGTGAATCGGATAATGTTTTGGAATTTTTTAACCCCATGTGTGCGCTTGGTGCCTAAAAACAGAACGGGAAAACTGGAAAATTTTTAAATTGCGATAACTTTTGACGAAGCTATTGAGTCATTACGAAATTTTTAGGACATAATGATATTATTTAGTTGTAGATTTTCGTAGCTTTTGATGAGCGTGCTGGCAATCCTGCAGCAACGGCAGGCACTGAAAGTGAAAACCTTCAAATCATCGTCTCTCTTGAAAAACTGCCGCTTTTTCAAAAAAAGCCACTCATATGTAAATCTTGTGCTTTGTTTACATAGACAAAAAAATAAAATTTGATATGGTATTACGGGCACGCCTGGTAACCCTTGCCCAATTTACCTTTATTTTTAGCATCAAAAGCTTCTGTTCACGGAAACTCACGATCCAATGAGCAGAATTAATTGAAATTTGCAGAATGTATTGGTCCTATATAGGACCAGGTCTGATAGAAGTGATTTTCAAATGCGGGCGATTCTGTGCCAGTGGTGCCATCTTGAAAAATCACTAAAAGAGATAATTGCTTTTAGCCCTATAAATTCTGATTGAATCGTTCGATTTTGACGAAATTCACACAGTAGCTGAACCTTATTGAATACCACGTTTGGCAGAAATTTGGTCGAAAAATTCGGTTGGAGCTGTCAGCTATGATAATTTTGGTGTCTTAAATTTGAAAAAATAAAAATTTGGAAGGGAAAACATTAAACCATCGAATTTCCAAAAATTGTCCGTTTCTTACAATAAAACCAATCTGAATACAAATCTCATGCTTTATCTACACGTTCAAAGTAAAACTTTGGAAATTTAATGTCGGACAAGAACGGTAACCCTTTCCCAGTCAACCTATATTTTAAGCATCAAAAACTTCTGTTCACGGGAACTCACGAATCACCATTGAAATTTACAGAATGCATTGGAATTAAGTAGGACCAGGTCTGATAGAAGCGATTTTGAATTGTGGGCAACTTTGTGCCAGTGGTGCCATCTTGAAAAATTACAAAGAAAAAAAACTGCTTTTTGCCCTATGAAATGTGAATAAGTTACCAGGTTTTCATGAAATTGACACAGTAGCTGAACCTTACTCTAAACTCTGTTTGATAGAAATTTGGTTGAAAAATTCGATTGGTGCTGCCAGCTATGGTAATTTTTGTGTCCTTGGATTTGAAAATTCACTCAGGAAAATAAAACTTTTTGCCCTATAACTTCCAGTGCAGTCATTAAATCAGTACGAATTTCATACAATTAATGGAACCTACTATAAGCATTATTCAGGCCAAATTTGGTTGAAAAGCCACGATAGAGTTGCCAGCTATTGTTGGTTTTGTGTTTGTTTGCAATATCTTTATTAAGCGGTTTTATCGTAGAATTTTCAATTGGTAATGATATTGTAGTGACAATAAACAGCAAATACTAAGCTTTCCATTATTTGAAAAAACTCGCTGCAGGTAATCCTAAATTTCTTTATACTCCTATAACTTCGAATGTAATATAACAACGGGAAGCAGATGTGATATATTTTTGGCTTTGATACTGGCGAAAGGTTGGCAGCACGAGTCGGTATTATAGTTAGTATAGTTAGTATTCATACCGGAAACATTTACAATGAAAATAAATAACCGATGTTTCAATTCCCAAGGTTCTGCAAATTTTTCGGATCGCAGCCCCAAACACCAACTTCAGTTACAGTGCTACAGGCACTGCGCATTTTCTTCATTGATGTTATATGAGATGCTGCTTTCGAAATTTTGTGAAATAGGCAACTGATAACGAATATAATTAACCCGTGTTTCGCTCTCATAAACGTTGAAATTCATGCCAGTGGTAATATCTGAAACTTTCCACCATATGAGTTATAATGCATTCTTGAGACCAAAGTAGAACGTGGCGTTTGAAACAGTTTGGCCGTAATAAGCAGCTCATGTGGTGGAATATGCACTCAAAACCTGCACGATTCTTCTACTGTTCTTTGAACATTAGTATTTCTAGCGGTTCAGGTGCGCTAGAGTTTTTTCAACTTTAAATGGTCTTGCAACATTTTCTTCTCATTATAGCAAAAGATCATTTACACTCCAGGACTATTTACGGATATCTATTACAGCTTTCGCTCCAACGAGAAGATGTTTCACTTCTCGATTAGTAAACACAATTGAAAACTATAGAATACAAATAATTAATTTCTTTGCTAATATAGTAGAAAATAATGATGGTATCTGGAGTGGAATTGATAAGTGCACAGCAAAAAAATTCATATTATTTTTGGAAAGAAAATTTCGAAACAATATTTCTACTGAATGTATTTGCTCCTTTGTTCGGAAAAACTGATGTTATTTTTAATATTATGCAAAGGGAGAATATTGACATCACAACATGTCTAAATGTAGTTAAAGATTTTCCTCGGGATTTGCAAGGAAGTAGATTGGGCTTGCAGCATTCTGTAAACTGCGAACAAAAAGTTCTTGAAGCGCCTTTTGCAGAAAATGAAAGCTGTGAGTATCGCCAAAAAGTTGATTTCGAGAAATAGTGACAAACTGTTGATATGGTTGGTCGTCCGTAATCTTCACGAAAACAATTAGATTATGAAGCGTTAAAACAGAAATATAGGGTTTTATACTTCTCTTTTGTAGATAATTTAAGCGGCCATATATCTGCGCGTTTTTCTTCAATTGATAAACTTCAATTTTTTGAGCTATTGAATCCAAAACATTCACAAAATATTCAAATTTACATCAATTTCCGAAGAATCTAGTGCATTAAAGAACGAGCTTTAAGTTGTTTACAGAACGGATATTTTTAAAGAAAAGTCTCCACGACAAATGATAAGCTCAACAAAGTTTGACAAATGCTTTTAAAGAAACCTTTTGTTAAGCCAAACTTATTTGCACTATAGTAGCTACAATTGCATCCGTATTGCAATTGCAAACGAATTCACACTTTTCAAAGATCTACACAGAGAGAAGAAATATTAAGCAATCTTTCGCTTATTTCGATTAAAAAAGAACTTTTTGAGTCTATTAGGAAGAAAGATAGCTTCTGTACTCTAGTAATAGAGAAATTTGCCGCCAAGTTAAGAAGAGTGGAAATTTTGTTTAAATAGCTTGCTGGTTGCTTATGCATATAACAAACAGTTTTCCATTGAAGAAATATTTTTCGCTGCCTTATGTATATGTGAAGTCACAATCAAGTTTTAATTTTGCTCACTAATTTAAATAAACACTCATACTTCAGCAGTTTGTGATGGCAAATTTTGAATGGAAAATTAATTTTTCGTAATTTGATTTTAACATACTTCAACAGCAGATAGGTAGAATGATGTAATGGAGTGCGTGGTTTTCGAACCCGGTATTAACTCAAAATAGAGAAAAATGCAGATAGAACGTTTATGCTTAGTAGGGTAGTATGCATGTATATTTATACTATATGAATTTGAGAACGAAAAACTCGATCGAATAAATATGAATACCATTCAGTTTTAATATAACGCTATTTTATAAATTTGTGTATATTTTTTACATGGGATATAAATCAAAGCACTCAAGCGATGACTTAGTGGTTAAATATGGTGGATTCTCTGTTCGATTTATTTTCAATCTGCTAAAATGGAAGCAATAAGCGGTAATTCTAATTAGTTTCGATAATGTTGAATATCTTTGTAACCAAGTGTCTAAGAAACTTTCTGTGTGTATTCCTACATTAACAATGTAATGTTTTCATTTTTGGACTTCAACTGATTTGATATCTCGCATTTTAGGCCATGCATCGATGTCTTCGGATAACCAGCTTGGTCCGTGCCACCATAGCTGATTATGTGTTAAATCGATTGGTTTTACTCCTCTGGAAGCTACATCTGCTGGATTGCATTTAGATGGAACATATCGCCATGGTATGTTATCAGTGTTCTCAAGGATGAGAACTGTTCTGTAAGATACAAATGTAGTCCATCGAGTGGGGTGACCTTTCAGCTATGCTAGCACGATTTCTGAGTCACTCCATAACCAGGTAGGTATGTTTTCAATTTTTAATGATGTTGTAAATTCTTTTAGCAATCGAGACAATAGTACAGCTCCGCATAGCTCCAATCGTGGAATACTAACTGGCTTCATTGGTGCCACTTTGGTTTTAGCCATTAATACATGACTGTTGACAGCCGAGCCTGCACGCACTACCACATAGATTACTGCTGCGTAGGCACATTGAGAGGCGTCACAAAATCCGTGAAGTTCTATTTTCGAGTTTTGTTTGTAAGCTACCCATCTTGGGATTTCAATGTTTTTTATTTCCGGTAATTGGCTCAATAATGTCATCCATTCCGTGTTTAGTGCAGTTAGTATTGGTTCATCCCAATCTTGCCCAGATAACCATAGTCCTTGTAGTAAAATTTTAGCTGATACCATAATAGGTGCTACCCAACCTAATGGATCGTAGAGACGTGCAACGCTCGATAAAATCGAGCGTTTTGTGTAGGTTTCTAATTGCTTATGCCTTTTCAATCGATAGGTGAAGAAGTCTGCTAGCGGATACCACATTATTCCTAGCGATTTGTATCCATTATCCATATCCATGTTGATCGCATCTTGCCTTTCAATGTCTTCAGATGGGATTCCTTCTAAAATTCGTTTGTCGTTTGTTATCCATTTTTTCAATTTAAAACCGCCAAAATTCAACAATTTAATGAGTTCGTTTCTTTTGATAATACATTCTTGTAGACTATTTCCTCCAGATAATAAGTCGTCTAAGCAAAATTCTTCGAAGACTGCTTTACTTGCATTTGGATATCTTTCAATTTCATCGATTGCTAATTGGTGTAAAGTTCTGATTGCTAAAAATGGCGCTAAAGTAGTTTCAAAGGTTACGGTAGTCAGAACATAGTCTTTAACTAGATCAGTTGGCTGTTGCCTCCAAACAATTTTCTGAAACTTCGCATCTTCCAGATGCATATCTATTTGTCGGTACATTTTAGCAATGTCGGCCACCATTGCGACCTGCTTTAATCTCCATCTTATAAGAATTGATGTCATGGTGCTCTGAATGGTCGGTCCTGTCAATAATATATCATTCAAAGACACACCAGAACTCGTTTTCCTTGATGCATCAAACACCACTCTTAATTTTGTAGATGTACTTTCTTTCTACACTGCGTGATGTGGAAGGAAGTTAGCTGTACTGCGTATGTTTCCAAATTCAAACGTGACTTCTCTACAAACGGGAACTTTCTTCATGTGACATAGACTTATATATTCTTGCATTACTGCCGAATATTTTTCTTGAAGATTTCTGTCCCTTTCGAAGCGTTTCTCCATCCGCATTAAACATTTGATTGCATTTTCTCTGGAAAACCCTAGTGAATTTTGACTCTCTGTGTTTCTAAATGGCAGCCGAACTTGATATCGACCTTTTTGCTTTCTTTTGACATTTACCTTATAGTGTTCTTCACATGCTTCTTCTTCTCGAGTAATATTTTTTACTAATGTTCGAAGAAGAACATTATTACTAATGTTCGAAGAAGAACATTAGTATTAAAATCACTTTGGCCAAAAATTCATATTTCTATATATATATATATATATATATATATATATATATATATATATATATATATATATATATATATATATATATATATATATATATATATATATATATATATATATTTGCTCTAATCTTCACCTTTTTATATATATATATAAATATATATATATATATATATATATATATATATATATATATATATATATATATATATATATATATATATATATCATCAAAAAATTTCAGTGAAAAAATCTCAGGAACGCGCCATCCGATTGAACTGAAATTTTTAGGACACATTGGTGTATATGCAGAATAGTGCCAGGTCTCAGAAAAAGTTCAAAATCTTTAACTTTTTGGCGCCAGCTGCCATTTTAGTGATATTTTTAATATACCTATTTTTCCGTACACAAATAAGTTTTGCAAAAATAAAGTTAACAAAAGAAATTTCGAACGTGTTTTACATGTGAATCGGATAATGTTTTGGAATTTTTAAACCCCATGTGTGCGCTGGGTGCCTAAAAAGAGAACGGGAAAAATTGAAAATATTTAAATTGCGATAACCTTTGACAGAGTCATTCAATCATTACCAAATTTTCAGGACATATTGATATTAGTCATTCAATCATTACCAAATTTTCAGGACATATTGATATTATTTAATTGTAAGTTTGTGTAGCTTTCGATGAGCGTGCTGGCAACACTGAAGCTAGGGCAAGCACTGAAAGTGAAAACCTCCAAATTATCGTCTCTCTTGAAAAAATGCCGTTTCTTCAAAAAAAAGCCACTCATATGTAAATTTCGTGCTTATTTTACATAGACCAAAAAAAAATTTGATATGGTATAACGGGCACGACTGGTAACCCTTGCCCAATTTACCTATATTTTTAGCATCAAAAACTTCTGTTCACGGAAACTCACGATCCGATCAGCAGAATTAATTGAAATTTGCAGACTGTATTGGTCTTAAATAGGACCAAGTCTGATAGAAGTAATTTTGAAATGCGGGCGATTCTGTGCCAGTGGTGCCATCTTGAAAAATCACTAAAAAAGATAACTGCTTTTAGCCCTATAAATTCTGATTGAATCTTTCGATTTTGACGAAATTCACACCGTGATTGGAACTTACTTCAAACCACGTTTGGTAGAAATTTGGTTGAAAACTTCGGTTGGAGCTACCAGCTATGATAATTTTGGTGTCTTAAATTTGAAAAAATAAAAATTTGGAAGTGAAAACATTCAAACCATCGAATATCCTAAAAATGTCCGTTTCTTACAATAAAAGCAATCTGTATACAAATCTTATGCTTAATCTACACGTTCAAAGTAAAACTTTGGAAATTTCATGTCGGACAAGAACGGTAACCCTCTCCCAGTTAACCTATATTTTTAGCATCAAAAATTTCTGTTCACGGGAATTCACGAACCAATAATCAGATACCATTGAAATTTACAGAATGCATTGGACTTAAGTAGAACCAGGTCTGATAGAAGCGATTTTGAATTGTGGGCAACTCTGTGCCAGTGGTGCCATCTTGAAAAATTACAAAGAAAAAAAAACTGCTTTTTGCCCTATGAGATGTGAAAAAGTAACCAGATTTTCATGAAATTGACACAGTAGCTCCACCTAACTTTAAATTCTGTTTGGTAGAAATTTGGTTGAAAACTTCGATTGGTGCTGCCAGCTATGGTAGTTTTTGTGTCTTTGATTTTGAAAATTCTCTCAGGAAAATAAAACTTTTTGCCCTATAACTTCCAGTGCAGTCATGAAATCAATACGAATTTCATACAATTAATGGAACCTATTATAGACATTATTCAGGCCAAATTTGGTTGAAAAGCCAGCTATTGTTGGTTTTGTGTTTAATTGCAATATCTTTATTAAGCGGTTTTATCGTAGAATTTTCAATTGGTAATGATATTGTAGTGACAATAAATAGCAAATATTAAGCTTTCGATTATTTGAAAAAACTCGCTGCAGGTAACCCTTAATTTCTTTATACTACTCTTATTTCGAATGTAATATAACAACGTGAAGCAGATGTGATATATTCTTGGCTTTGATACTGGCAGAAGGTTGCCAGCACGAGTCGGCTGTGCTACTTTTGTATCAATAAATGCTTACAGTTAGTATTCATACCGGAAACATTTACAATGAAAATAAATAACCGATGTTTCGATTCTCTAATTTCTGCAAATTTTTCGGATCGCAGCCCCAAACACCAACTTCAGTTACAGTGCTGCAGGCACTGAGCATTTTCTTCATTGATGTTATATGAGATGCTGCTTTCAAAGTTTGGTGAAATAAGCAACTGATAACGAATATAATTAATAAGTGTTTTTCTTTCATAAACTTTGAAACCCATGCCAGTGGTAATATCTGAAACCTTCTACCATATGCGTTATAATGCATTCTTGAGACCAAAGTAAAACGTGGCATTTGAAACAGTTTGGCTGTAATAAGCAGCTCATGTGGTGGAATATGCACTCAAAACCTGCACGATTCTTCTACTGTTCTTCGAACATTAGTGTTTCTAGCGGTTCAGGTGCGCTAGAGTTTTTCATTTCAATTTCCTCAATCTCCCAAAAATGTTTAAGTTACTCACTAATTTTCACGTCCTCCTCTATTTGCACATTAAGTGTGTGCACTACTTGCGAATTGTTGTCGCTTAATTTACCTGATATTATCCAGCCTAGCTTAGTAAGTTGTAACACTGGACCTAGTGTCAATTTTCGAATTTTTCCAAGCAACAACTGAGCGTAAGCTTCAGCTCCCAATAAAATGTCAATCTTACTCGGTTGGCCAGATTTCAATTTCCAATCTGTTCTCGAATTGATGTGGAAATTGTTTGCGATGGGATGAAATTTGTCAACTTTCTCAAAACGAGAGCATTTACTTTCAAATATTTGTTTGTTTTGGTGCGAAGTTTAATTTCCAAATTTCCATTCGTCGAAATACCCTTTGTCTCTTCAATACCGGCTACAGTTATGTTTGTCGTTTGCCTTTTCCCTCCAATTCTTTGAGCTGCACTCTCTGTAATGATTGACGCCTGTGAACCTTGATCCAGCAAAGCGCGTAGTGTTATAAATCCAGTCGAAGTCTCAACCGTTACTAATGCTGTTGCTAAGAATACCGTTTTTGTAGCATTGCTAGTCGAAGAGTTTATCTTCGTGACTGTTGTCACTGAAGTCGAAGGTCTATGATCCAAATAAGTCAAAGTCGATGGTCGAACATTGTGTGAAAAAGAGGTTGAAGGTTCTTGATTGAATTTTAAGATTGGAGGCAGATTATTTTGAGTGAATGAATTCGACGTCTGGTTTCTATGCCAAGATGAAGATTGCGACTGGTGCGGAAGGACTCCAGTTGTAGATACATCGAGTTTATGCAGAAGTGTGTGATGTGCCTTTTTACACTTGAAACATCTTGACGTGCTGGGACAGTTTTCCACTAAGTGTCCTTTGTTCAAGCAATTGAGGCACAAACCATTTCTGTTTACCATATCAAATCTCGTTGCATGATCTGATTGAAGAAAAGTGGTACATTGTCTTAAATGATGTGGTCCCTTACACGAAATACACATAGTATGCTGCTCGTGTTTTGTCAAGAAAACATTATGTGAAGATCGAGTGGATTTATGTTTTTCTACCCCAGCGGCCTCTAATGCTCTAAAACGACGCTGCAAGAAATCTGTGAGGTCTTTAAACGATGATGTTTCTTTGTGCGAAACTTGCTGTTGTTCCCAAATTTGACGCGTCTCAGTTGGTAGTCGTTGAGATGACAAATGCACTAACATTGTATCCCAAATATTCGCTACCTCTAAACTGACGATTGCCTGAACGCTGTCGGTAGTTTTATCGAGTAACATTTTAATAGACGAAGCGGATTTATTTGCGTTATTGATGGCCAGCAACCTTCTTAATTGAGTATGTAATAGAACGCGCTTATCATCATAACGTTCTATGAGCAATCTCCACGCTGAATTATAATTGGATTCAGTGATCGAGTAATGTTTGAGAAGTTGTTCAGCTTCCCCCGAAAGACTGCATTTTAGGTAGTGTAACTTCTGTACTCGTGATAAATTAGATTTGCTATGAATCAAAGATACAAACAAATCTTTAAAAGAAGTCGGTTCCCCATAGTTTCCATTAAACTTTCGGCAAGTTTATACGTGGAAGCCGAACATCCATGTCATCGTTTGATCAACAAGAATGATTTTGTATCTCATTGTCAGCCTGTCCCTTGTTCCAATTTCAGATCTTCTAAATCTGTTTCAAAACTCAAATTGAGTTCTTCGAAAGATAAATACAATTTATCTTTAAAATACTCTAAGTCAAGATCAGTTTGCTCTTTGACTAATGCGAGTATCTTCTGATGCGTTTCCAGAAAAGTTTGCCGAATTTCTTGCACTCGCTGTAGCAATTTCGTGGCATATGCAAGAGTTTTTCGTACTTTCGCATCCTTTCTGAAGTTACTTTGCATTTTATGCAATTGTTCGAGTAACAATTTCTGCTGAGTAAGTAACCGGTCCATTGCGTTAGATTATAATTTTCTCGAGTTTCGATATACTTTCGAGTATATTTTGCACTATAAATATAAATATTGTACACTACAATTGATTACTGACACAATTAGAACTGGATGAATGATGGTGAAATCTTCCTTTCTATCTAGCTACTATGCCTCAATGACTCAGCTTATTGCTTTGCTGATATCACGGCAAAATTGTCCCAAATCTATGCTAAATGATTTAACACCATCAGTTCGCACCCAATTAGCGCTAGTATACTTAGTGTCAGTCAATCACAAATTTGCACTAATCAAATTAACCAATATGCATTCAGTCCTTTGTAATTGAGCAAGACTGATGTGTTTCCAGTATTTGATATGAAATGCGGGATTATGTACATTGGAATAGGTATAAAAGGAAAAATGCAATGGAATATAATAAAAGGATGGAACAAGGACTTACCAGACCTTCTAATTGCCGTTGCACTATTTTCTAGAGTGAATCGCCCGAACCGATGTCTATTTGTTTATTTTGTTACTTCACTACTATTTTCCACAAGAATCACGTGACTGAAGTTTTAAACTGTTTCAAAATGTTCAAATCTAGGAAGTTATCTAGTGTCGAATTTAACGATCCGGTTCGAAGGACCATAAAATGTTCTAACTACAACCAATTGTCCAATTAAACACCGTCACGGTTTATAGTTTAATAATTCTTTATTTCACTGTAACTAGATTTTATAACTAATTTCTATTTTCCATCAACTATTTCAATTTTCTAACGACCGATTCTAATGCACATCATCTCCATTCAAAAATCAACTGTAAAGTGAAAATTTCGGTACTTTCTTTTTGTTATACAACTTTCTCTTAATTCTCTTGTTATATTTCCAGTTTTACCAGTATTCTTCTTCACGGTAAGTATCAAGTAAAAAAAACAATTGTGAATGGACATTTAACATGTAGTGTCAAATGACAAATGTCAAGTGACAATTGTCAAAATCATCAAAACAATCATCAAAATACAATGCTGATCGATAGCAAACTTTAGATAAGTATATATTTTTTATCTTGAAACCGATACTTTGTTGTTTTTTCTTTTCAGGTTCCCGTGTTGAAGAGGCCGCTATTGTGTCGCAACAATCGAAATATTTTGTTGTTTTTGATTGAACGTACTTTGATTTCGAAAAGTATATTCGACAAACTATGTAAAATAATAAATGATTTACTTTAAAGTTCAAAAGATTATTTCGATTTCTGAGTTAGTTTTATTCTTTTCTTTGATTTATTCTCTCATATTCTGCATGAAATTAATGCTGTTTCTCAGCTTGATTTGTAGTTCATTAATGTAATTAAATTGAATGAAGCTTTCAGTTATTCTGTTAGGTATTTTTTAAATGATTATTTTCATCGGTTCGTTTTGTATTTGAATTTTTTGTAGCTTTCTTTTGAGCATGTTTTTGAATTTCTCTA
The DNA here is from genome assembly GCA_947369275.1 of Nemotelus nigrinus. Taxonomy (NCBI): domain Eukaryota; kingdom Metazoa; phylum Arthropoda; class Insecta; order Diptera; family Stratiomyidae; genus Nemotelus; species Nemotelus nigrinus. The sequence continues at coordinate 124,347,894 of OX376372.1, read as the reverse complement.
TATTAGATGTGTTTGGAATTTTTTGGCTCTTGTTTCGGCACACATTTGATATAATATATTCTTTTCAGTTGTTTATGATGTCAGCTTCTCCAATGGCAAAACTAATTTTGATGGATTATCACTGCATCTAACTGTGATTTTATTATTTTCCATTATCACTCTTGAAATGTTCTCTACATCGAATTTTGATTTCATCAAATTTTCTATATCAGCGTTCGAATCGCTGTTGCAAAGGAAGGCTTCTTTAGGTTGGTTTTATTGAATTTTTAATATTAATTGTCGAATTGCTGTTACATAAATCAGCTTTTTTAGGTTTTTTATTGTGGGTTAGATTATGTGCTTTTTCAGGTTTTCTTGTATTTTTGTACTGCCCTGTTTTATTTTGGTTTTTGACTATTTGCCTTCTACATGTTAATACTTTGTTGTCATTGGTATCGTTTTTCTGTGTTGGTTTAATATTTGCCAATGCCTTGTAGCATCCAGTAATTTCAAGCGAAATTACTGGACCCTTACTTCCGACACACACTGTATGTGCTCGGAGTCGTTACAGCAATTTCAAATTGAAAATGAAATTCAATTTGAAACAATAATAAGATCCCGGAAGTCCCCAACGACCTTATTATTGAATTCGTTCAGTAACCAAATTCCTAACGGGATCTTGTTTTGCTGTTCGATCGCACATTGCGACATTGCAACGTTTCGAGACAGTCGATTTCAATTCGTGGCGAGGACAGGAAGGCTGGTTTGGGTCGTCGCCTAGACGAGTGGGCTAGTGCACCGTGCGGGTTTGCGAGAAAGTTACACAATCTGTTCATATTCCAGATTAAGTGTTCGAATGGTTATGGAAGTAAGATCGTTTTGTGATTTGGTGCATCAGAACTTGATTCTCGCGGAATCGGCGGGAATTTTCTGTGGCTTTGGTTTAATTTTGTGAAAGTGGTGATTTCTGAATTCTGTCCGTCATTGGGTTTTGCGAGTGTGGCATCGGTCGCATTATGATCGCGGGCGACCGGGAACACATATTGATTAACGTTTGAAGGAGAAGACCACGAGTCCACAAACGCTGATGCCGCTTTTACCCTCCACGTGGTTTTTCCTTATGATGTGCGACTGGTTACGGCAAGTACGATAACTTTATTTTCTTCTTTTTACATGCTGGGCAGGTTAGGAACTGGCGAACTATATCGCCATACTCGATGAAACTGCATGTTGAGACGTGCTGCATCTTGCCTGTCGGACATTCCGTCGAATGTTTTGGAGTCTGGTGTAAAGCGAGGAAACTCCACGGGCTACTCTGATGAATCGAATCCTATTGCTGAACGGCTATCCAAGTTAGTGTATTCGCTCTTAAGATGGAATTACGTAATGAACTACAAATGGACGTGAGAAAGAGTTTGCGGTACTGTTTGGTGGAACCACCCGAAGTTATTTCGCTTCTGAGCAACAAACGTAAAGTTTTTTTATACAAGTAGCACGTCGATTGGAAAGAACTAACGACCATAATTATAATCAAAACTTTCAAAAGGACTGTATATCTCAAGTCCTCAGTCAGAAAAAAAACAGGACTAAAACTGTATTTAATTTGAATTACTATCTTTGCTATTACGCATCTTATTGTTGTTTCAAACTGTACGAACAGTCAATATGGTACTTATTTGCATGCACATACAGGGATATGTAGGCTATGAATATTTTAAGTACATAATCAAAGTGTAGTTTCAATTTATGAATGATGTTCATTTGACCTGACACAGTCTATTGGCTGGTTAGACACGAGGAAAAAAAGACAAGAAGACGAACAAATTCAAAGTCAAACTTGTTTAACCTTTTCAAAAAGGGAAAATTTCGATAAGCAGACGTATGTATAATGTGATAATACCAACAACTAACAGAATTAGAGGACCTATTTCAAATCCAACGAAAATATCGTAATACAGTCGTACATTTATGCGCGCTGACGGCGACTGATCAATTTAACAGAAAATACATTTGGTGCGTACTTTCCCAGAGTTCTTGTTAATTTACAAACCGTACGAGTGATTTTTTCTGTCAAGCTGTTGGAGTATCACGCTTTTGAAGACTTGAACCTGTAGTAAAGAAGCGAAAGTGTACTTTTCCCAATGTGTCGCATTGACAAGCTCATAGTTTCATATAGAATATCCCAGACTATAAAAGAACATAGAATCAAATTAATTTTTTTGTTGTAACCCACATGGAAAAAAAAATCAATAATGAATTCGTAAAGTTATAGATTACAATAATGTGTAAATTGGAAACTGTTTGTGTTGAGAAGGTTGTGTTGTTACTAGGATCGGTATATGTGCACACATAGTACGAGACTAGAATGAATTCAGATATGTCACGTACATGTATATAATCAAATAACTCTAAGTAAAAGCTGTTCTAGCACCAATATGAGGGTGTCTAAATTTTCACAGAATTGTTGGTTTTGATTATGAGTTCCTATACGAAGTGAAAGAAAAAGAAAAAGGCAATAAAGCGATAATGTATTGTTAAATTTAATCCTTGGCCTTCTTATTGGGCGAAACCCCGAGAAGCTCTTTCTTCTTTCAGGGTCCGCGTATGACCTGGCTGGCCCATGGTTAAATAGTGTGTTTTTCGGTAATTTTTCAGCATTATTTTAGCCTTCTTTAATGGGAGGGATACTGGCCTATCCTGTAGTTTCAGATCCGGAATTAGATTTTTCTTGAATTTTTGAATTTGATGGCCAGTATCAGTGGGTGGAGGACCCCAGACCATTGGGGTCAGGTCTCCACTACCATCGGGGGCCCGGGGCTGTCTGCCTCACCCGGGTTCCTCTGAAAAGAGAGGAAGCCTTTTCCTTTTTTTCCTTTTTGAAGAGTTTTCAATTTTCTGGCTCCGTGCGTTGTCACGAGCACTGGGTCTGCTTAGTCATGTTGCAGAGCCTGGGTGGTTTCCTTTACGGAATTGTGCCCCCTTTTGTCTCTGGATATGTTTACATATCAGTTTGCGGCTACGTATTCATGACGGATGAATATTAAGTAGCATCCCGTTTCTTGGAGAGCAAACCATCCCCATTGTTTAAAGAACCCACCCCAGCCGCAGCGAGCTAGCAAAGCGGCACCCCAGCATCCGTTGGGGCTGGTTAAAGGGTGCTTCGCCAATGCGGACGAGGGGCCTTCACGGCCATTTCTAGGGCACCCTGCTCTCGGGGCAGTTCTTTTTTTTTTGTTTTGCCTCTTGAATGGCATTAGCCATTCCACTTCTGACCTTAGCACTCTTGGTTCTGGACTTCGGTCTGGTTCTTAGTTGTGCTCATCAGCATTTACGCTACAAATGGCGCCCAACGTGGGGCCCAAAAACTTGTTTTTGGGCAACCCACAGAAAGTGAGAAAATAGTTATGAGCTTTCGCTCATACTCCCGTTAAGACTTTACGTCTTCAATCCCTAAAAATTCCATTCTCACTGGCAGGTCTTAGAATCGCCTCCTTTGCGATTCAATACTACTTCGTTCGAGAGAACAAACCCTTTTTGTTAAGACCTGCATTGCTCGCTCTTTCCTTTAGCCGCAAACATCCTTCCCTTCCTATCCTCTTAAAATCATTCCTTATAGTTTACCTCTTGGGCAGCTTCTCGTTGTTTTGTCCATCGAGCTTTTTGGCTCTGGGAGCAACCTGGAGGATGGCCGTGGATAACAGGTTTTGGTGGTTTACCGCCATTTCTGTCCCGGTCATCCGAAGGGCCCCTGCCCCATTTTATGTTGGGAAGCTGACCCGAACTTTGTATCCTTGTTGTCTTGACCCAGCTTCGGCTTTCGGCTTGGGTTTGGTTCAAGCTGCGGTGGATTTCGTGGGGTTGGCGTGGTGCAGCCTACACGTCCCTGCAGCTTGGCCAGACTTGAACCATTTGCTGAAGTTGAGTCAAGCAACATCATAGTTGTTTTGATCCTTTGCTCTTCTCTTTTCGAGCAATTTCGGGTGGGTGCACAGTCCCCCATACTGAGTGATTCCCTTCTGGGATCGATCCAGGTTAATTTTCATAGATCAAGATCGTTCCAAACCCAAGCGCTCAACGCTGATAATGAGAGCCTTCTATTCTCACTTTCGGCATTGGCGTTACCAGCTCAACTGTGCCACTCTGATGGAAGTTCCTTCAGGTGACGTCCGTCCATACGCACAGGTTCTGCTGTTTGGTCAACCAACGGCAGGCTTGATCGACACGGGAGCTTCCGTGAGCGTGATGGCGGCTGACTTGGCAAAGTCATTCCTCGAGAGGAACGCCTTTCAATGGAAAAGAGCTTCTCTCGGGTTGAAGACTGCAGACGGCACACATCATCAAGCCTTAGGCCGAGTGTCAGCCGATATCACGTTCAGGGGAGTTACCAAGTCCTTGACGCTCTGGATGATTCCCACTCTCAGCCAAAACTTATATCTGGGAGTGGATATCGTGCGTCAATTCGCCTTAGCAGCAGACCTGTTTGCGCCATCCCAACAAGTCAACACCACAAGTAGCCTCGAACAACTCGTCGACCACGCCCACCAAAAGCAAGTTTTTCAGTTACCTTTCTCTGAGTCGGTGCGCAAAGTTAAAGCGGTCGACTGTGAAATCGAGAGAAAAACGTGCGGATGCATTTGTTTTGCTATGGAAAACGATTTCGTCGGGTCGACGTGATACCCTTGGTTTAATTTTGTGATAGTGGTGATTTCTGAATTCTGTCCGTCATTGGGTTTTGCGAGTGTAGCATTGGTCGCATTATGATCGCGGGCGACCGGAAACACATATTGATTAACGTTTGAAGGAGCAGACCTTTTACCCTCCACGTGGTTTTTCCTTATGATGTTTTTTTTCCCCTAGTGTAGATGGCAAAAAAAAATCTGCATACCAGATCCCCGGGTAACCTATCACCACGGGGTATGTGAGGTTTGACTCACAAAAAAAAGGACCATTTACAAGCCCACGAAGTTCCGAGTCGAGACCCGCCTAAGCACTGCTTCGACCCGGTCGTGCTGACTCACCCATTGGTAACCACGGACTTCAAGAACTACCACAGCTTATGGGTCGGTGAGGCAACCCTCCTCCCGATTTATACGCAGCACTTTCTCAACGCACGTTGAGACTGCGCGCGAGTTCTCCTCGTTTCGCAACATTGCATCCACGATCGTCTCAGGCGCTACCAGGCCGATCGTGGACTCAATGGTGCGCCTCAAACTTACGAAGCGACTGCACATAAAGAATGTGTGCTGAGCATCATCGAGCTGAGTCATAGAGTACCGGCAGTACGGTGTGACCACCTTACCCATTCTGTTCAGGTATTTCCTGAAGTAACCGTACCCTGTCAAAAATTGACAAAGGTAAAAGTTTACCTCTCCGTGGCTCCGGCTAAGCCAAGGCTCTATAAGACCAATTAGCTTAGCCGTCCAGCGTCCTTTATTACTTTCAATCCAGCGTTGTTGCCAAAGTTGGAGGGTCAGTGTACGCGCGTGCGTCAAAGCCTCAGTTCTGTCCAGCTCTGAGCGAAAGAGGTACCCTTCCTTGCGTTCTCGCGCTAGCAGATCGATCGGGATTACTCCCGATACAACCATCACCCTCTTCTGAGATTGTGCGGTAGCTACACGCAATTCGCAGGGCCCCCCTGCGCTGGACACTGGCAATGCGCTTCCGGAACTTCCTAGTTTTTAGCGCATCTCCCCAAATTTCGGCGCCATATAGCAAGATGGAATTGGTCGTAACCATCAGCAGTCTCCGTCTCGTCTCACTGGGTCCGCCAACGTTGGCCATTAGCCTACTCAGCGAAGTGATGACTACCAGAGCCCTGTCACATGCCCTGCGGATATGATCCCAATATGTCAGCTTGGTGTCTAGTGTCACTCCCAGATACCTGACCGACTTGCTGGTCTGGACCCCGACGGAGCCAACCGTCATGGGTATGAAAGCTGGTATCCTCCGCTTCGTCAGCATGACAATCTCTGTCTTTGAGACTGCCAGCTGGAGGCCGTGCTCAGTCATCCACCGATCCACCCTTCTCATAACTTGGTTAAGTCTAAGTTGAGCGAAATCGGCAGATCTAGAAGTGATTACAGCTGCGACGTCAGCAGCGTAACCTACCAAGAACATATCCGCAGTCATTTCCAAGCACAGCAGATCATCATACATGATGTTCCAGAGGTCAGGTCCTAAGATTGACCCCTGTGCCGCACCTGAGGTGACAGGCCTCCTTCTGACTCCGTCCTCAGTGTCATAGAGCAACAATCGGTCCCTGAGGTAGTCCCGCATCATGGCCAGCAAGTAGCCAGGAATACGGAACCTCCCTTCAAGGGCCCGAAGGATGTCCGTCCACCTCGCCAAGTTGAAGGCGTTTTGCACGTCAAGCATTACCAGCAAGACGACCGGTCTGGCCCGGTAACATGCCTCTTTCACTCTTGCTACAGCCCCAACAACCTCTGAGATGGCATCGATTGTTGAATGACCCTTCCGGAAGCCGTGCTGCCTGCAAGAAAGATCACCGGCTGATCTTCCGTATGATGTGCGACTGGTTACGGCAAGTACGATAACTTTATTTTCTTCTTTTTACATGCTGGGCAGGTTAGGAACTGGCGTACTATATTGTCATACTCGATGAAACTGCATGTTGAGACGTGCTGCATCTTGCCTGTCGGACATTCCGTCGAATGTTTTGGAGTCTGGTGTAAAGCGAGGAAACTCCACGGGCTACTCTGATGAATCGAATCCTATTGCTGAACGGCTATCCAAGTTAGTATATTCGCTCTTAAGATGGAATTACGTAATGAACTACAAATGGACGTGAGAAAGAGTTTGCGGTACTGTTTGGTGGAACCACCCGAAGTTATTTCGCTTCTGAGCAACGTTGTTATATTACATTCGAAGTTATAGGAGTATAAAGAAATTTAGGGTTACCTTTTTTCAAATAATCGAAAGCTTAATATTGGCTGTTTATTGTCACTACAATATCATTACCAATTAAAAATTCTACGATAAAACCGCTTAATAAAGATATTGCAAACAAACACAAAACCAACAATAGCTGGTTTTTCAACCAAATTTAGCCTGAATAATGTCTATAATAGGTTCCATTAATTGTATGAAATTCGTATTGATTTCATGACTGCACTGGAAGTTATAGGGCAAAAAGTTTTATTTTCCTGAGAGAATTTTCAAAACCAAAGACACAAAAATTACCATAGCTGGCAGCACCAATCGAATTTGTCAACCAAATTTCTACCAAACAGACTCTAAAGTTAGGTGCAGCTACTGTGTCAATTTCATGAAAATCTGGTTACTTATTCACATTTCATAGGAAAAAATAGCAGTTTTTTTTTCTTTGTAATTTTTCAAGATGGCACCACTGGCACAGAGTTGCCCAGAATTCAAAATCGCTTCCATCAGACCTGGTTCTACTTAAGTCCAATGCATTCTGTAAATTTCAATTGTATCTGATTATTGGTTCGTGAATCCCCGTGAACAGAAGTTTTTGATGCTAAAAATATAGGTTAACTGGGAAAAGGTTACCGTTCTTGTCCGACATGAAATTTCCAAAGTTTTGCTTTGAACGTGTAGATAAAGCATAAGATTTGTATACAGATTGGTTTTATTGTAAGAAACGGACATTTTTAGGATATTCGATGATTTGAATGTTTTCAATTCCAAATTTTTATTTTTTCAAATTTAAGACACCAAAATTATCATAGCTGGCAGCTCCAACCGAATTTTTCAACTAAATTTCTACCAGACGTGGTCTAAAATAAGGTCCAGCTACTGTGTGAATTTCTTTAAAATCGAACAATTCAATCAGAATTTATAGGGCTAAAAGCAGTTATCTTTTTTTAGTGATTTTTCAAGATGGAACCACTGGCACAGAATCGCCCGCATTTCAAAATTACTTCTATCAGACTTGGTCCTATTTAAGACCAATACAGTCTGCAAATTTAAATTAATTCTGCTGATCGGATCGTGAGTTTCCGTGAACAGAAGTTTTTGATGCTAAAAATATAGGTAAATTGGGCAAGGGTCACCAGGCGTGCCCGTTATACCATATCAAATTTTTTTTTTGGTCTATGTAAAAAAAGCACGAAATTTACATATGAAAGGCTTTTTTTGAAGAAACGGCATATTTTAAAGAGAGACGATAATTTGGAGGTTTTCACTTCCAGTGCTTGCCCTAGTTTAAGGGTTGCCAGCACGCTCATCGAAAGCTACACAAACTTACAATTAAATAATATCAATAAGTCCTGAAAATTTGGTAATGATTGAATGGCTCTGTCAAAAGTTATCGCAATTTAAAAATTTTCAAATTTTCCCGTTCTCTTTTTAGGCACCCAGCGCACACATGGGGTTAAAAAATTCCAAAACATTATCCGATTCACATGTAAAACACGTTCGAAATTTATTTTGTTAACTTTATTTTTGCAAAACTTATTTGTGTACGGAAAAAAAAGGTATATAAAAAATATCACTTAAATGGCAGCCGGCGCCAAAGGGTTAAAGATTTTTAACTTTTTCTGAGACTTGGCACTATTCTGCATATACACCAATGTGTCCTAAAAATTTCAGTTCAATCGGATGGCGCGTTCCTGAGATTTTTTCACTGAAATTTTTTTTATATATATATATATATATATATATATATATATATATATATATACATATATATATATATATATATATATATATATATAGATATATATATATATATATATATATATATATATATATATATATATATATATATATATATATATATATATATATATATATATATATATATATATATATATATATATATATATATATATATATATATATCTATATATATATATATATAGAAATATGAATTTTTGGCCAAAGTGATTTTAATACTAATTTTCTTCTTCGAACATTAGTAAAAACACAAGAAGACGAACAAATTCAAAGACAAACTTGTTTAACCTTTTCAAAAAGGGAAAATTTCGATAAGCAGACGTAATTATAATGTGATAATACCAACAACTAACAGAATTAGAGGACCTATTTCAAATCCAACGAAAATATCGTAATACAGTGGTACATTTATGCGCCCTGACGGCGACTGATCAATTTAACAGAAAATACATTTGGTGCGTACATTCCCAGAGTTCTTGTTAATTTACAAACCGTACGAGTGATTTTTTCTGTCAAGCTGTTGGAGTATCACACTTTTGAAGACTTGAACCTGTAGTAAAGAAGCGAAAGTGTACTTTTCCCAATGTGTCGCATAGACAAGCTCATAGTTTCATATAGAATATCCCAGACTATAAAAGAACATAGAATCAAATTTATTTTTTTGTTGTAACCCACATGGAAAAAAAAAAATCAATAATGAATCCGTAAAGTTAAAGATTACAATAATGTGTAAATTGGAAACTGTTTGTGTTGAGAAGGTTGTGTTGTTACTAGTATCGGTATATGTGCGCACATAGTACGAGACAAGAATGAATTCAGATATGTCACGTACATGTATATAATCAAATATATCTAAGTAAAAGCTGTTCTAGCACCAATATGAGGGTGTCTAAATTTTCACAGAATTGTTGGTTTTGGCTATGAGTTCCTATACGAAGTGAAAGAAAAAGGAAAAGGCATTAAAGCGATAATGTATTGTTAAATTTAATCCTTGGCCTTCTTATTAGGCGAAAGCCCGAGAAGCTGTTTCTTCTTTCAGGGTCCGCGTATGGCCTGGCTGGCCCATGGTTAAATAGTGTGTTTTTCGTGAATTTTTCAGCATTTTTTTTTAGCTTTCTTTAATGGGAGGGATACTGGCCTATCCTGTAGTTTCAAATCCGGAATTAGATTTTTCTTGAATTTTGGAATTTGATGGCCAGTATCAGTGGGTGGAGGACCCCAGATCATTGGGGTCAGGGCTCCACTACCATCGGGGGCCCGGGGCTGTCTGCCTCACCCAGGTTCCTCTGAAAAGAGAGGTAGCCTTTTCCTTTTTTTCCTATTTGTTGAGTTTTCAATTTTCTGGCTCCGTGCGTTGTCACGAGCACTGGGTTTGCTTAGTCAGCCCATGTTGCAGAGCCGGGGTGGTTTCCTTTACGGAATTATGACCCCTTTTGTCCCTGGATATGTTTACATATCAGTTTGCGGCTACGTATTCATGACGGATGAATATTAAGTAGCATCCCGTTTTTTGGAGAGCAAACCATCCCCATTGTTTAAAGAACCCACCCCAGCCGCAACGAGCTAGCAAAGCGGCACCCCAGCATCCGTTGGGGCTGGTTAAAGGGTGCTTCGCCAATGCGGACGAGGGGCCTTCACGGCCATTTCTAGGGCACTCTGCTCTCGAGGCAGTTCTTTTTTTTTGTTTTGCCTCTTGAATGGCATTAGCCATTCCACTTCTGACCTTAGCACTCTTTGCTCTGGACTTCGGTTTGGTTCTAAGTTCTGCTAAGGCAATTCTCATCAGCATTTACGCTACAAATGGCGCCCAACGTGGGGCCCGAAAATTTGTTTTTGGGCAACCCACAGAAAGTGAGAAAATAGTTATGAGCTTTGGCTCATACTCCCGTTAACACTTTACGTCTTCAATCCCTAAAAATTCCATTCTCACTGGCAGGTCTTAGAATCGCCTCCTTTGCGATTCAATACTACTTCGTTCGAGAGAACAAACGCTTTTTGTTAAGACCTGCATTGCTCGCTCTTTCCTTTAGCCGCAAACATCCTTCCCTTCCTATCCTCTTAAAATCATTCCTTATAGTTTACCTCTTGGGCAGCTTCTCGTTGTTTTGTCCATCGAGCTTTTTGGCTCTGGGAGCAACCTGGAGGATGGCCGTGGATAACAGGTTTTGGTGGTTTACCGCCATTTCTGTCCCGGTCATCCGAAGGGCCCCTGCCCCATTTTATGTTGGGAAGCTGACCCGAACTTTGTATCCTTGTTGTCTTGACCCAGCTTCGGCTTTCGGCTTGGGTTTGGTTCAAGCTGCGGTGGATTTCGTGGGGTTGGCGTGGTGTAGCCTACACGTTCCTGCAACTTGGCCAGACTTGAACCATTTGCTGAAGTTGAGTCAAGCAACAACATAGTTGTTTTGATCCTTTGCTCTTCTCTTTTCGAGCAATTTCGGGTGGGTGCACAGTCCCCCATACTGAGTGATTCCCTTCTGGGATCGATCCAGGTTAATTTTCATACTTAAACACTTTATTTTCATTTATCTAATTTCGCACATTTAATTAAATTCATTAACATTTAAAAATCTCAATCACACTTAAACAATTTTTCAAATTTAACTCATGCATACGTAACAATTTCAACATTCTTGCGATTTATTGATTCCAAAAGCCAGCGGACCTAAAAAGTGGGAAGAATGAACCGGATTTCGTTCAGTAAGAAGGCCTACCTTTGAAAAAATAATTTTAGAATTTTCCTTTCTGGAAAACAAGCTAGAAAAGTTATTTTGCTTACTCCGTTTCTTTGGTTAGCTTAACTCTAGCCATCTGACTTTGATTAAGTCTCTTCAAAACTCGATTAGTTAGACACACCACCTGGTGTGCACACACTTATGTTTGGAAATTTTGGCACTTTGGCCAATTAGTTAGTAAGCCTTGATTTTAGCCACTTTGGTTTAGGTTAAGCCTTAATGAAAAGAGTTAGGCACGGTTAGGTTAGAGTTAGGTTAGTATCAGTAACCAACTTTAGTTTTAAGCGTAATCATTCAGTTAGTCACGTCATCGTGCAAAATCCCATTTTTTACATTTTCAGAACACCGTACAGTTTTCGCTAACTTGACACAATGCCACTGAGGCACAACAGAGAGGATTTGGCCAGCGTGGAGGTGGGGGCTCAGTGCTCCATCTGCCAACAAGCATACACCAGCTTTCAAGTCACGCACACAACAAAATGTGAACAAAGTTTCCACCGAAACTGCTTGGAGCAATGGTTGAAGGATAATTCTGGCTGTCCTTTGTGCCGTGGACCACTGAGGCTTCCCCTCGACGCAGGTCAAGCCCCCTCGACGGGCGGGGCCCAGCCGAAAACCTCAAATCTGGAGTTACCACCAGGGGAAGGGGAAGGCAAGTGCAAGGCAAAGTGGAATTAAATTTACAGGATCCGAATGGATTGGGCGTCTAAGACCAGCCACCTGATCCTAAAGGATCGCTGCTGACAACTAGCCCAACGGACGAAGCCGGTTATCAATCCTCATTTCAAACGGAGCTGGGTGGCGTTCAGCACCAGATGGGCACCTTGCGGGATAGCATGCGCTTAATTATGGAACAACTGGCTGATCTGAGTCGGCCGACCCAGCCTGAAGCCGAAATCCCTGCGCCCTTGAACCCCAGGGCGCCAGTCTATGTTCCTGCTCCAAGGCCTCATAATCCCCGCCCACTTCGGGATGATCTAGGCCAGTTGGCTCCTGATAGGGTGGCCAGTATCACGGAGAGGTGGAACCTTAAGTTTTCTGGAAGGGATAACACCTAGCCCGTGGAGGTGTTCACCTAAAGGGTCAGGTCGCTCACCAGGCAAACACTTTCTGGTCGTTTTGATTGGCTATGTCAACACTTATACCTGCTTTTCACCGGACCTACTTCAGGTTGGTATTGGCGGTTCCACCGCACCAGACGGGAAGTCCAATGGCGAGACCTGAAGGCGGCGCTGAGTGATCAGTTCGGAAGTCGTTTCTCGGACGGTGACCTGATGGAGATCATACGAGGACGAAGGCAACGAATAAACGAGACCTTCGATGACTTTAGTGCGGAAGTACACCGCTTAGCGGACCGCTTGCAATGCCCCATCAGTGATAGAGAGTTGGCAGAGATCCTCCAGCGGAATCTGTTACCGGAAATTCGCCGCGGTTTATTGCAGAGTCACTTGCCTACTGTCCGGATGCTCCGTCAGGCCATCCTCCGAACGGAGAATTTCGAGCTGGAGCTCAGAAGCCGCCGCCGGTCTGCGCCAGGAAGGCATTTTCACGAAGCCCTGGAGGAAGAGCCACAAAACCTTGTGGAGGATGACCCCCTAGATACTGAAGTTTGCGCCGCGGCAGTCTTGCCTACCTGCTGGAACTGCAGGAAGGTGAAACATTAGTTTGATGACTGCCCAGAAGAGAGGCGCGTGTTTTGCTACGGGTGTGGCAAAGAAAACACATATAAGCCGCGCTGCCCCGTATGTCAAGCAAAAAAACACGCCCACGAGAGTGCCGGATTCCAACGCGAGCGTCCCAAAGAAGCAAACCCATCCACCTCGTTTCAGCAGGTAGGAGGGAATGTCGCGGTCGACATTCAACAAGGCAGCACCCCGAATGCTGAGCACCCTGAAAGGTTGCCATTACCTGACTTACCCCTACATTCATCCCGTCCCGCACCATTGGCTTTTCTGCCAAACCACCTAAGATGGCAGAAATATACGGCGGTCCGAGACCGAATCTTGAATACCGAAATTGCACGACCGAAACAAGATCGTTCCAAACCCAAGCGCTCAATGCTGATAATGAGAGCCTTCTGTTCTCGCTTTTGGCATTGGCGTTACCAGCTCAACTGTGCCACTCTGATGGAAGTGCCTTCAGGTGACGTCCGTCCATACGCACAGGTTCTGCTGTTTGGTCAACCAACGGCAGGCTTGATCGACACGGGAGCTTCCGTAAGCGTGATGGCGGCTGACTTGGCAAAGTCATTCCTCGAGAGGAACGCTTTTCAATGGAAAAGAGCTTCTCTCGGGTTGAAGACTGCAGACGGCACACATCACCAAGCCGTAGGCCGAGTGTCAGCCGATATCACGTTCAGGGGAGTTACCAAGTCCTTGACGCTCTGGATGATTCCCACTCTCGGCCAAAACTTATATCTGGGAGTGAATTTCGTGCGTCAATTCGCCTTAGCAGCAGACCTGTTTGCGCCATCCCAACAAGTCAATACCACTAGTAGCCTCGAACAACTCGTCGATCACGCCCACTAAAAGCAAGTTTTTCAGTTACCTTTCTCTGAGTCGGTGCGCAAAGTTTAGGCGGTCGACTGTGAAATCGAGAGAAAAACGTGCGGGTGAATTTGTTTTGCTATGGAAAACGATTTCGTCGGGTCGACGTGATACCCTTGGTTTAATTTTGTGATAGTGGTGATTTCTGAATTCTGTCCGTCATTGGGTTTTGCGAGTGTGGTATCGGTCGCATTATCATCGCGGGCGACCGGGAACACATATTGATTAACGTTTGAAGGAGCAGACCACGAGTCCACAAACGCTGATGCCGCTTTTATCCTCCACGTGGTTTTTCCTTATAATGTTTTTTTTCCCCTAGTGTAGATGGCAAAAAAAAATCTGCATACCAGATCCCCGGGTAACCTATCACCACGGGGTATGTGAGGTTTGACTCACTAAAAAAAAGGACCATCTACAAGCCCACGAAGTTCCGAGTCGGGACCCGCCTAAGCACTGCTTCGACCCGGTCGTGCTGACTCACCCACTGGTAACCACGGACTTCAAGAACTACCAATGCTTATGGTTCGGTGAGGCAACCCTCCTCTCGCTTTATACGCAGCACTTTCTCAACGTACGTTGAGACTGCGCGCCAGTTCTCCTCGTTTCGCAGCATTGCATCCACGATCGTCTCAGGCACTACCAGGCCGATCGTGGACTCAATGGTGCGCCTCAAACTTACGAAGCGACTGCACATAAAGAATGTGTGCTGAGCATCATCGAGCTCAGTCACACAGTACCGGCAGTACGGTGTGACCACCTAAGCCATTCTGTTCAGGTATTTCCTGAAGTAACCGTGCCCTGTCAAAAATTGACAAAGGTAAAAGTTTACCTCTCCGTGGCTCCGGCTAAGCCAAGGCTCTAAAAGACCAATTAGCTTAGCCGTCCAGCGTCCTTTATCACTTTCACTCCAGCGTTGTTGCCAAAGTTGGAGGGTCAGTGTACGCGCGTGCGTCAAAGCCTCAGTTCTGTCCAGCTCTGAGCGAAAGAGGTACCCTTCCTTGCGTTCTCGCGCTAGCAGATCGATCGGGATTACTCCTGATACAACCATCACAGCCTCTTCTGAGACCGTGCGGTAGCTTCACGCGATTCGCAGGGCAACCCTGCGCTGGACACTGGCAATGCGCTTCCGGAACTTCCTAGTTTTTAGCGCATCTCCCCAAATTTCGACGCCATATAGCAAGATGGAATTGGTCGTCACCATCAGCAGTCTCCGTCTCGTCTCACTGGGTCCGCCAACGTTGGAGCCCTGTCCCTGTCACATGCCCTGCGGATATGATCCCAATATGTCAGCTTGGTGTCTAGTGTCACTCCCAGATACCTGACCGACTTGCTGGTCTGGACCCCGACGGAGCCAACCGTCATGGGTATGAAAGTTGGTATCCTCCGCTTCGTCAGCATGACAATCTCTGTCTTTGAGACTGCCAGCTGGAGGCCGTGCTCAGTCATCCACCGATCCACCCTTCTCATAACTTGGTTAAGTCTAAGTTGAGCGAAATCGGCAGATCTAGAAGTGATTACAGCTGCGACGTCAGCAGCGTAACCTACCAAGAACATATCCGCAGTCATTTCCAGGCACAGCAGATCATCATACATGATGTTCCAGAGGTCAGGTCCTAAGATTGACCCCTGTGCCGCACCTGAGGTGACAGGCCTCCTTCTGACTCCGTCCTCAGTGTCATAGAGGAACCATCGGTCCCCGAGGTAGTCCCGCATCATGGCCAGCAAGTAGCCAGGAATACGGAACCTCCCTTCAAGGGCCCGAAGGATGTCCGTCCACCTCGCCGAGTTGAAGGCGTTTTGCACGTCAAGCGTTACCAGCAAGACGACCGGTCTGGCCCGGTAACATGCCTCTTCCACTCTTGCTACAGCCCCAACAACCTCTGAGATGGCATCGATTGTTGAATGACCCTTCCGGAAGCCGTGCTGCCTGCAAGAAAGATCACCGCCTGATCTTCCTTATGATGTGCGACTGGTTAAGGCAAGTACGATAACTTTATTTTCTTCGTTTTACATGCTGGGCAGGTTAGGAACTGGCGTACTATATTGTCATACTCGATGAAACTGCATGTTGAGACGTGCTGCATCTTGCCTGTCGGACATTCCGTCGAATGTTTTGGAGTCTGGTGTAAAGCGAGGAAACTCCACGGGCTACTCTGATGAATCGAATCCTATTGCTGAACGGCTATCCAAGTTAGTGTATTCGCTCTTAAGATGGAATTACGTAATGAACTACAAATGGACGTGAGAAAGAGTTTGCGGTACTGTTTGGTGGTTCCACCCGAAGTTATTTCACTTCTGAGCAACAAACGTAAAGTTTTTTTATAAAAGTAGCACGTCGATTGGAAAGAACTAACGACCATAATTATAATCAAAAATTTCAAAAGGACTTTATATCTGAGGTCCTCAGTCAGAAAAAAAAACAGGACTAGAACTGTATTTAATTTGAATTACTATCTTTGCTATTACTCATCTTATTGTTGTTTCAAACTGTACGAACCGTCAATATGGTACTTATTTGCATGCACATACAGGGATATGTAGGCTATGAATATTTTAAGTACATAATCAAAGTGTAGTTTCAATTTATGAATTATGTTCATTTGACCTGACACAGTCTATTGGCTGGTTAGAAACGAGGAACAAAAAACACAAGAAGACGAACAAATTCAAAGACAAACTTGTTTAATCTTTTCAAAAAGGGAAAATTTCGATAAGCAGACGTATGTATAATGTGATAATACCAGCAACTAACAGAATTAGAGTACCTATTTCAAATCCAACGAAAATATCGTAATACAGTCGTACATTTATGCGCCCTGACGGCGACTGATCAGTTTAATAGAAAATACATTTGGTGCGTACTTTCCTAGAGTTCTTGTTAATTTACAAACCGTACGAGTGATTTTTTCTGTCAAGCTATTGGAGTTTCACACTTTTGAAGACTTGAACCTGTAGTAAAGAAGCGAAAGTGTACTTTTCCCAATGTGTCGCATAGACAAGCTCATAGTTTCATATAGAATATCCCAGACTATAAAAGAACATAGAATCAAATTTATTTTTTTGTTGTAACCCACATGGAAAAAAAAATCAATGATGAATCCGTAAAGTTATAGATTACAATAATGTGTAAATTGGAAACTGTTTGTGTTGAGAAGGTTGTGTTGTTACTAGGATCGGTATATGTGCGCACATAGTACGAGACAAGAATGAATTCAGATATGTTTTGTTCATGTATATAATCAAATAACTCTAAGTAAAAGCTGTTCTAGCACCAATATGAGGGTGTCTAAATTTTCACAGAATTGTTGGTTTTGGCTATGAGTTCCTACACGAAGTGAAAGAAAAAGAAAAAGGCAATAAAGCGATAATGTATTGTTAAATTTAATCCTTGGCCTTCTTATTGGGCGAAAGCCCGAGAAGCTTTTTTTCTTCCAGGGTCCGCGTATGGCCTGGCTGGCCCATGGATAAATAGTGTGCTTTTCGTGAATTTTTCAGCATTTTTTTTAGCTTTCTTTAATGGGAGGGATACTGCCCTATCCTGTAGTTTCATATCCGGAATTAGATTTTTCTTGAATTTTGGAATTTGATGGCCAGTATCAGTGGGTGGAGGACCCCAGACCATTGGGGTCAGGGCTCCACTACCATCGGGGGCCCGGGGCTGTCTGCCTCACCCAGGTTCCTCTGAAAAGAGAGGTAGCCTTTTCCTTTTTTTCCTTTTTGTAGAGTTTTCAATTTTCTGGCTCCGTGCGTTGTCACGAGCACTGGGTCTGCTTAGTCAGCCCATTTTGCAGAGCCTGGGTTGTTTCCTTTACGGAATTATCCCATCTTTTGGCCCTGGATATGTTTACATATCAGTTTGCGGCTACGTATTCATGACGGATGAATATTAAGTAGCATCACGTTTCTTGGAGAGCAAACCATCCCCATTGTTTAAAGAACCCACCCCAGCCGCAGCGAGCTTGCAAAGCGGTACCCCAGCATCCATTGGGGCTGGTTAAAGGGTGCTTCGCCAATGCGGACGAGGGGCCTTCACGGCCATTTCTAGGGCACCCTGCTCTCGGGGCAGTTCTTTTTTTTTTGTATTGCCTCTTGAATGGCATTAGTTATTCCACTTCTGACTTTAGCACTCTTGGTTCTGGACTTCGGTCTGGTTCTTAGTTGTGCTAAGCCAATTCTCATCAGCATTTACGCTACAAATGGCGCCCTACGTGGGGTCCGAAAACTTCTTTTTGGGCAACCCACAGAAAGTGAGAAAATAGTTATGAGCTTTGGCTCATACTCCCGTTAAGACTTTACGTCTTCAATCCCTAAAAATTCCATTCTCACTGGCAGGTCTTAGAATCGCCTCCTTTGCGATTCAATATTACTTCGTTCGAGAGAACAAACCCTTTTTGTTAAGACCTGCATTGCTCGCTCTTTCCTTTAGCCGCAAACATCCTTCCCTTCCTATCCTCTTAAAATCATTCCTTATAGTTTACCTTTTGGGTAGCTTCTCGTTGTTTTGTCCATCGAGCTTTTTGGCTCTGGGAGCAACCTGGAGGATGGCCGTGGATAACAGGTTTTGGTGGTTTACCGCCATTCCTGTCCCGGTCATCCGAAGGGCCCCTGCCCCATTTTATGTTGGGAAGCTGACCCGAACTTTGTATTCTTGTTGTCTTGACCCAGCTTAGGCTTTTGGCTTGGGTTTGGTTCAAGCTGCGGTGGATTTCGTGGGATTGGCGTGGTGCAGCCTACACGTTCCTGCAGCTTGGCTAGACTTGAACCATTTGCTGAAGTTGAGTCAAGAAACAACATAGTTGTTTTGATCCTTTGCTCCTCTCTTTTCGAGGAATTTCGGGTAGGTGCACAGTCCCCCATACTGAGTGATTTCCTTCTGGGATCAATCCAGGTTAATTTTCATACTTAAACACTTTATTTTCATATATCCAATTTCGCACGTTTAATTACATTCATTAACATTTAAAAATCTCAATCACACTTAAACAGTTTTTCAAATTTAACTCATGCATACGTAACAATTTCAACATTCTTGCGATTTATTGATTCCAAAAGCCAGCGGACCTAAAAGGTGGGAAGAATGAACCGGATTTTGTTCAGTAAGAAGGCCTACCTTTGAAAAAATAATTTTAGAATTTTCCTTTCTGGAAAACAAGCTAGAAAAGTTATTTTGCTTACTCCGTTTCTTTGGTAAGCTTTACTCTAGCCATCTGACTTTGATTAAGTATCTTCAAAACTCGATTAGTTAGACACACCACCTGGTGTGCACCCACTTATATTTGGATATTTTGGCACTTTGGCCAATTAGTTAGTAGGCCTTAATTTCAGCCACTTTGGTTTAGGTTAAGCCTTAATGAAAAGAGTTAGGCACACATTGTTGTGCACTTGGTTGCTGCCTGAATTATCAGTAACCAACTTTAGTTTTAAGCGTAATCATTCAGTTAGTCACGTCATCGCGCAAAATACCATTTTTGACATTTTTAGAACACCGTAGAGTTTTCGTTAACTTGACACAATGCCACTGAGGCACAGCAGAGAGGATTTAACCAGCGTGGAGGTGGGGGCTCAGTGCTCTATCTGCCAACAAGCATACACCAGCTTTCAAGTCACGCACACAACAAAATGTGAACAAAGTTTCCACCGAAACTGCTTGGAGCAATGGTTGAAGGATAATTCTGGCTGTCCTTTGTGCCGTGGAACACTGAGGCTTCCCCTCGACGCAGGTCAAGCCCCCTCGGCGGGCGGGGCCCAGCCGAAAACCTCCAAATCTGGAGTTACCACCAGGGGAAGGGGAAGGCAAGTGCAAGGCAAAGTGGAATTAAATTTGCAGGATTCGAATGGATCGGGCGTCTAAGACCAGCCACCTGATCCTAAAGGATCGCTGCTGACAACTAGCCCAACGGACGAAGCCGGTTATCAATCCTCATTCCAAACGGAGCTGGGTGGCGTTCAGCACCAGATAGGCACCTTGCAGGATAGCATGCCCTTGATTATGGAACAACTGGCTGATCTGAGTCGGCCGACCCAGCCTGAAGCCGAAATTCCTGCGCCCCTGAACCTCAGGGCGCCAGTCTATGTTCCTGCTCCAAGGCCTCATAATCCCCGCCTACTTCGGGATGATCTAGGCCAGTTGGCTCCTGATAGGGTGGCCAGTATCATGGAGAGGTGGAACCTTAAGTTTTCTGGAAGAATAACACCTTGCCCGAGTAGGTGTTCACCTAAAGGGTCAGGTCGCTCACCAGGCAAACACTTTCTGGTCGTTTTGATTGGCAACACTGATACCTGCTTTTCACCGGACCCGCTGCCGATTGGTATTGGCGGTTCCACCGCACCAGACGGGAAGTCCAATGGCAAGACCTGGAGGCGGCGCTGAGTGATCAGTTCGGAAGTCGCTACTCGGACGGCGACCTGATGGAGATCATCTGAGGACGAAGGCAACGAACAAACGAGACCTTCGATGACTTTAGTGCGGAAGTACACCGCTTAGTGGACCGCTTGCAACGCCCCATCAGCGATAGAGAGTTGGCAGAGATCCTCCAGGGGAATCTGTTATTGGAGATTCGCCGCGGTTTATTGCAGAGTCACTTGCCTACTGTCCGGATGCTCCGTCAGGCCGTCCTCCGAGCGGAGAATTTTGAGCTGGAGCTCAGAAGCCACCGCCGGTCTGCGCCAGGAAGGCATTTTCACGAAGCTCTGGAGGAAGAGCCTCAAAACCTTGTGGAGGATGACCCCCTAGATACTGAAGTTTGCGTCGCGGCAGTCTTGCCTACCTGCTGGAACTGCAGGAAGGTGGGACATAAGTTTGATTACTGCCCAGAAGAGAGGCGCGTGTTCTACTACGGGTCTCGCAAAGAAAACACCTATAAGCCGCACTGCCCCGTATGTCAAGCAAAAAACACGCCCACGAGAGTGCCGGATTCCACCGCGAGCCTCCCAAAGAGGCAAACCCATCCACCTCGTTTCAGCAGGTAGGAGGGAATGTCGCGGTCGACATTCAACAAGGCAACACCCCGAATGCTGAGCACCCTGAAAGGTTGCGGTTAAGGACCGAACTCTTTTGTTCGGCCGCAAGAGTGCGTTTTAGTGCCGACCTTACCATCTTCCACTTTCCTTCTCAAAACCAAAACAACCGTTTTGTTTGGTCTATAACAATTTTATTCGGACGGCATGCGCACAATAATAAAAACAGTACACAATAATAAAAACATAATTCAGAAATCCGATAATTTGAAATAAATTTTCTAATTGTAGATTGAATTCAATTCGAGCTTCCCAAATGATCGCTGACGACTGACCTGCCGCACCATCCATCATTGTCGCAAAACCAAAAAACGTCGACGCATCAAAATTTTCGCGGCCACAGACTGCTCGATACGTTCCCACAGTCGGCAGATACAATGCAAACGTCTTGCTTACATTGCATTCCCGACCATGGGAAAACATCACAGAATGTGACGCGACCGTTTGCTTTGTGTTATGATGCGGTGTCGGTTGACATCGCATAATTATGCTTGTGCATCATTGGCGCGACAAATTCGCACAACCGATAAAATACAATGTAAGTATTTGCTTACATTGCATTCCACGGGCAGGCGAATCCATCGCGCCAACGATGGTTTGTTTGGCTACGGATCAAGTTCCGTAGCTTGCCATGTAGACGGAATCATGTTAGAGATGATCCTGTTTTGCGACAACGACGGATGGAACTATTAACATCCATCCCCCCGTTGAACGGCCTGTTCAACCTCGTCCAGAGTGTGAGGTAAGCTGTGCCTCCGGGGCAGTGGGACAGGTTGTCAAGGGGTTGACTGACAATGTCCACCCCTTGCCTTGCACCAAAGATAGGTGACTAATGCGACGAACATCACGAGACTCAGGTATCCAATAGTGTACTGGTTGACATCATGAGCATCAAGCTGATTATCCCAAGAAAGATCTTGCTCAATTAGCTGCAAGCAATTGAAATTATGTGTGTCTCGATCGCATAGCTGTTGCAGCAAGACCGTACCGTTCTG
Organism: Nemotelus nigrinus; assembly: GCA_947369275.1. Taxonomy (NCBI): domain Eukaryota; kingdom Metazoa; phylum Arthropoda; class Insecta; order Diptera; family Stratiomyidae; genus Nemotelus; species Nemotelus nigrinus. Next base: position 124,325,964 of record OX376372.1, on the reverse strand, counting down.
TAAGGCTGCCAGCTCCGTCCAATAAGGCCCCAAATCGTAGTAGACCAGAATCCTCCATGCGCTCGAAGATAAATAGACCTTGCCCAATGTTTGAAAATGCAAGCCCGGGTGTGGGATTGTTGGCGACACCTTAATGGGACTAGTCCTTGCCAACGGAATCAGCAGGTAAGCCAAAAGAAGCGATACAATAGGAACTCTCCTCCCTTCTTGACGATGTCTTCTCGGAGAATTGTTGGAGTTGATTAGATGAGGTTCTGCCTTGGAGGATCTCGGGACATCGGGCTGTTGTACCTCTTCATCAAAGCGAGTGTTCTCCTGCACTGGTAGCGGAGCAAGCCTGTGGATGGGCCTTCTCCCCGTTCCTGTAGTGGTTTTAACGTCCGCGACTCTAACGTAGCCATCAGCACCTTCATGTACCTTGACGATCCAGCCCAGTGGCCATTTCATGGATGGGATATTGTCTTCCTTCATGATGACGATTGTTCCGGGAACCGCGTTTTGCAGGATCTGTCGCCACTTGACACGATGCTGCAACTGAGCGAGATATTCACGCGACCATCGACGCCAGAACTCGTTCTTGAGGTGGCTGATCAGCTTCCACCGAGTATGAAGACTGCTAGTCACTGGGTCTGCAAGAGCATCCACCATGGCCGTGAAGGGCTCTCCGATGAGGAAGCGTCCCGGTGTCAACGCTGTCAGGTCGTTGGAATCATCTGACATCGGGATCAACGGTCTCGAGTTGAAGATGGCCTCCACTTCAGCTACCAATGTATGCAACTCTTCATAGGTGAGAGTTGCCGCTGAAGCGCCTCGACGGAGCAAGTTTTTGGCCGATTTGACTGCCGCCTCCCACAATCTGCCAAAGTGAGGTGCGCGAGGCGGGATAAAGTGGAAATCGATTCCACGGACACTGCATGCGGTTGTCACCTCGTGCTGCACCTTTCCAGAGTAGAGTGAGGACGAAAGCTCCGTCAGTTGGTTGGGCGCTCCCACAAAGTTGGTGGCGTTGTCACAATATAGATTCCTGCAATGACCTAGTCTACCGATGAATCTCTTCAATGAACCGATGAAAGCTTCGGTGCTGAGATCGCTCACCAACTCCATAGAGACGGCCTTGGTGGCGAAACAACAAAATATGGCTATGTAGCCCTTCTGGGGTCGGATGCCTCTCCCACGATAATGGATCATTATGGGTCCGCAGAAATCAACTCCCGCATTTACAAAAGGGCGAGCTGGCTGAACGCGCGTACTTGGCAGGTTCCCCATAATTTGGGAGAACAGTTTAGGCCTGGCTCGGGTGCACACAACGCACTGCCGTGCAATAGATCTTGCTAATTGCTTCCCCCTGATAGGCCAGAAACGTTGTCTAGCAGTGGCGGGTAAGGCCTGCGGCCCGAGATGGCAGTTGTCGCGGTGAATGTCCATCATCAACAGCTTGGTGATTGGGTGCTTGAAAGACAGCAGCATCGGGTGCTTGGCGTTGAAAGAGAGCTTTGAAGCTTCCAGCCTCCCACCGACGCGTATAATTCCCTCTTGGTCCAGGAAAGGAGCTAGTCCCGCCAAAGGACTGTGCTTATTGATTGGCTTCTCCAACCCAAGGTTGCGTATTTCGTCTTGGAATTCGTCCTTCTGAACGCACTTTACAATGATTCCCAGTGCAATGGAAAGTTCAGTACTGGTGAGTGCTCGGTTTTGCATGTGGGGAGGCTAGGACGCTGGTTTGAGGCGATCGATGAAACGTATCATGTACGCTACTGTGCGTTGCAGCCTTTTGAAGGAGTTCCGGTGTTGAATTTCATTAACAAAATGAACATCGGCAGCGCTTGTCGTAACCACCACTCTTTTGATTCGCCTTCTCTCCAAATCGCAGGTTCCCACACCGTGATACTCTGGAGGCCAGTCCAGTTCCGATTCACCTAGAAACGGTGGTCCATGCAACCACATGTTACAGCTGCTCATTTCCGCCGGTTCCATACCACGTGAGAGAATGTCGGCTGGATTGTCTCCAGAAGCCACGTGGCGCCATTGGTTTGGCCTCGAAAGAGCTTGAATGGCGGCAACTCGGTGAGCAACAAAGGTGTGGTATGAAGATGCTGCCGAGTTGATCCAAGCCAGAACAATTTCAGCATCAGTCCAAAAGACATGGAAAACATTCGGAATGTTGAGCGCAGTTTTGACTCGCTGGGTTAGCTCCGCTCCTAACTTCGCAGCACAGAGTTCCAGGCGTAGAACAGTTATTGTCTTGATCGGGGCCACTCGTGATTTAGCGCAGAGCAACTTGACGGTGGTTTGACCGCTCTTTAATGTTGATTGGACGTATATTGCTGCGCCGTATGCCTTCTCCGAGGCATCACAGAAAGTGTGTAACTGCAGCTGCACGGGTTTTTCGCCTGCGCTAACGTGTCGAGGAAATCGCGCCTGCTGCAACGAAGGCAGGCTGCTACGGAAGCCGGACCATTGAGTGTGTATGCCAGCTGGTAGCGCTGCATCCCAGTCCAACCCCAACCGCCATAGCTCCTGTAGGAATAGCTTGGCAGTTACAATTATGGGCGCCAGAATGCCCAATGGGTCGAACATCCTGGCAATATCGGAAGCGATCGTTCGCTTGGTGAACTTCGCAACGGTTGGGTCCAGATTAATATGAATCTGGAATTCATCGGCCTTTGGACGCCAGATTACACCCAAAGTTTTGATGTAGTCCTCGGAGAGACTACTGAAATCCAGCTGAACCTGCTGGTCCTCTGGTTTGATCCACTGCAACAGTCGCGGGTGATTGGCGTACCATTTGCGCAAATGCATGCCTGCGTTCGAGAGGATAATGTTGAGCTCCGTCTGTTTGCGAGTGGTCTCGTTCAAAGTGTCTGCCCCAGTCATGACGTCGTCGATGTAAAAATCTTTCTGCAACGCGCTGCTGCCTAGGGGACTCTTCTGCTGGATCTCTTGTGCTAGAACCTGTAGACACTTGGTAGCTAAATAGGGGGCACATGTGGTGCCGTAGGTTACTGTGTTGAGTTGATAGTAACGCAATGGTTGCGTTGAATTAGTTCTCCAGATTAGACCATAGTACCGGCGATCCTCGGGATGGAGCATTATCTGCCGGTACATCTTTTCGATAACCGCAATAAAAACGAAGCGAGGCATTCGAAAACGTTGCAAAATCGCAAACAGGTCGTCCTGGATGGTGGGTCCCGTGTGTAGGACGACATTCAAAGAAACATTCGTGGTCGTCTTGTTAGAAGCGTCAAAAACCACTCGCGATTTGGTGGTGCTGCTGTCTGGCTTCAATACGCAGTGATGTGGTAAGAAATATCGCAATTCTTTACGCTGCTGTTGCGGGACTTCTTCCATGTGCCCAAGTCGAATGCATTCCTCCATGAATTCCTCGTAGTGAGGCCTCAACTCTTGGTTTTTCTCCAGGCGACGCTCTATGGCGAGAAATCAGCGTGTGGCAGCCGCTTCTGAGTCGCCTAATCTCTTAGGGTCGTCGGAGAAAGGAAGTCGTACGAGGAAACGGCCATCGGGCTGTCTGCACATGGTCTGGCAAAATTGATTTTTGCATGCCTCTTCCATGGAGATAAACTTGTGGGTTCGGTTTTGCACTTCCTCCACCTCCCGAAAACGCTTAATGCACTCGCACAGTTTGGTGTCCTCCACCAGAATCCCACATGTTAGTGGTGAGGTTTGATTAGTAACCACTCTTCCGGCAACTATCCATCCCAGAAGCGTATTCTGGAGCGCTGGCAATTCCATGCCCAATTTGATTTGCCCAATAGCCAAGATCTCAAAAAACAACTCTGCACCCACTAATAGATCAACTCGTTCGGTCTTGTGGAAATTGGGATCCGCTAGCTTGATATTACTTGGAATGCACCATTTAGAAATGTCGAGCTCCTGCGAAGGCTGAGGTGAAATTATCTTTTCCATCACATGTGCTTCCAATTGTGTGGCGTATCCATTCAATCGGGACTGCAGGCTAATATTCACCGCCTTTTGCGCTCTCTCTGTAGTACCGCCGACCTTTTCAATGAAGGTTGAATTATGTGTGGGGATCAGCCCCAGTTTTCGGACAGTTCGCTCCGTTATTAAGTTAATCTGGGAGCCTGGATCCAGCACAGCTCGACATTCCGTTGTCCTTCTAGTGCTGCCAATCAGCTTAACAACGGCTGTGCTCAGGAGAGCGTATCTTTCTGAGGGTGGCTTCGACACAGTGGTCAGAGAGAGGGCAGGTGTCTCCAGTTGAGGCTTGCAATTATGTTTGAGTGGCGCCGAACTGGGCGGCATCACCTTAGCTGGTTTTGAATTTGCATTCACGCCCAAATGCAGTAAGCTGTTATGGTTTTTGGCACATTCCTTACATCCACGGGAGGCGCAATTGGCGGCTTTATGTCCGTCTCGGAGACAGTTGACGCACAGTTTCTTGGACTGAACGAATTTGAGTCTTCTGGCGACGGTGAGTTTCAAAAACTCCGGACAGTAGTAAAGCGGATGAGTCGCTTTGCACCTGAAGCACGAGGGAGCCGCAACGGTGGCCACTGTAGGTTTCGCACCTTTCTTACGGTTGTCCTCCTGTACTTTCAACTTATTACCAAGCGTTTCGAGTGCCTGAAAGCGCATCTCCAAAAACTACAAGAAACCTTTCAGAGGTGGCAACTCTCGAGGGCTGGATAGTGATTGCTCATAAAGTGCATGAGTGGTCGAATCGAGCTTCTTTATCAAAATGTGCAAAATCAACGGATCCCAGTCGCTCGTGGCAACGTTGAGACCTTCCAGTCCTCTGAGACACTCGTGCGTTGAATCGTGTAAAGACCTCAAGGCATCCGCGGAAGGTTTGCCGCCAGCGTGTGATGGCTGATCCAACAGTTTTTCGATAAGCGCAGTGACCAACAGTCGTCGATTGTCATACCGGTCTCTCAAAGTTTTCCAGGCCGTCTCAAAGTTGTCTTCAGAGAGTGCAACGTTCTGAACGAGTCGCTCAGCCTCTCCTGTGAGGTTGGCCTTGAGATACCACATTTTCTGGCAATTCGACAGGGGCTGATTGTGCACCATTTGACTGAATAAGTCGTGAAAGTGTCGCCGACTTAGATATTTTCCATCAAACTTTGGTAGTGTGAACTTGGGAAGGCGTCTACTGGGGGCCGTCATGTTTGGAGCAGGTGTCGTAGATGCTAGTTCAAATTCATCCAGCTTGGATTCTAGCTAGACCAGCCAGTTTTGAGTAAGTTCCTCCAGCCTGATATGCTGATTGAGGTCGAAACCACTTTCTTCAGGGTTCTCACTGAGCTCGCAAAGCTGGTAATAAAATTCCTCCAACTGCGACCAACATCGTTGTACGGACACAATTTTAGACTTATACCACTGTCGCGAAACCTCGGGCTGATCCACACGCGAGATTAACCGGATCAAGGAATCCGCCATGACCTTATATCGTCGGAGTATCTTTTTCATGCTGAGATCCGTGCGCGACGACACAGCTGCCTTTGTCAACTCACTGACGTCCGCCGTATGAGGCAACACTCTCCCTTCTGCAGGATCACTAGTCCCTACTCTGGGCTGCTTCAGAGCCAGCAGCTGCTCCGAGAAATGCCTCTGGAAGTCCGAAAAATTGGCCTGCGTTGTCTCGTACTACTGGCTGGTGAAATAATCGTGAGTAACTGGCACCTCTGGTAGCGCTCGGATTTGATTGTCCACCTTCTCGAATTCCTCCCAGGTAGTCTCGAGATAATATTCGGCCTTTTGCTTCCGAACCGCAGGATCCTTTTTAAAATTGATAATGATGGTGTCTAACTCTGTGGCTAGCACCTTTTGTTGGTCTGCCAATCGCTCCATATTGACCATGTCGACTCCTGCCACAAAAAACGCCTGTGAATGCCACACACTTTGACTAACTAGCGGCCCGACACTTCCACGAACACACTTATCTGCCGGTAGATGTAAGATACACTGTTCCTAAATCTCGCCGGGGCCTCCAAAATGTTAAGGACCGAACTTCTTTGTTCGGCCGCAAGAGTGCGTTTTAGTGCCGACCTTACCGTCTTCCACTTTCCTTCACAAAACCAAAACAACCGTTTTGTTTGATCTATAACAATTTTAATCGGACGGCATGCGCACAATAATAAAAACAGTACACAATAATAAAAACATAATTCAGAAATCCGATAATTTGAAATAACTTTTCTAATTGTAGATTGAATTCAATTTGAGCTTCCCAGATGATCGCTGACGACTGACCTGCCGCACCATCCATCATTGTCGCAAAACCAAAGAACGTCGACGCATCAAAATTTTCGCGGCCACAGACTGCTCGATACGTTCCCACAGTCGGCAGATACAATGCAAACGTCTTGCTTACATTGTATTCCCGACCATGGGAAAACATCACAAAGTGTGACGCGACCGTTTGCTTTGTGTTATGATGCGGTGTCGGTTGACATCGCATAATTATGCTTGTGCATCATTGGCGCGAGAAATTCGCACAACCGATAAAATACAATGTAAGTATTTGCTTACATTGCATTCCACGTCCAGGCGAATCCATCGCGCCAACGATGGTTTGTTTGGCTACGGATCAAGTTCCGTAGCTTGCCATGTAGACGGAATCACGTTGGAGATGATCATGTTTTGCGAACGACAACGACGGATGGAACTATTAACAGTTGCCATTACCTGACTTACCCCTACATCCATCCCGTCCCGCACCATTGGCTTTTCTGCCAAACCACCTAAGATGGCAGAAATATACGGTGGTCCGAGACCGAATCTTTAATTCCGAAATTGCACGACCGAAACAAGATTGTTCCAAACCCAAGAGCTCAACGCTGATAATAAGAGCCTTCTATTCTCGCTTTCGGCATTGGCGTTACCAGCTCAACTGTCCCACTCTGATGGAAGTGCCTTCAGGTGACGTCCGTCCATACGCACAGGTTCTGCTGTTTGGCCAACCAACGGCAGGCTTGATCGACACGGGAGCTTCCGTGAGCGTGATGGCGGCTGACTTGGCAAAGTCATTCCTCGAGAGGAACGCTTTTCAATGGAAAAGAGCTTCTCTCGGGTTGAAGACTGTCCGAGTGTCAGCCGATATCACGTTCAGGGGAGTTACCAAGTCCTTGATGCTCTGGATGATTCCCACTCTAGGCCAAAACTTATATCTGGGAGTGGATTTCGTGCGTCAATTCGCCTTAGCAGCAGACCTGTTTGCGCCATCCCAACAAGTCAACACCACTAGTAGCCTCGAACAACTCGTCGATCACGCCCACCAAAAGCAAGTTTTTGAGTTACCTTTCTCTGAATCGGTGCGCAAAGTTTAAGCGGTCGACTGTGAAATCGAGAGAAAAACGTGCGGGTGCATTTGTTTTGCTATGGAAAACGATTTCGTCGGGTCGACGTGATACCCTTGGTTTAATTTTGTGATAGTGGTGATTTCTGAATTCTGTCCGTCATTGGGTTTTGCGAGTGTGGCATTGGTCGCATTATGATCGCGGGCGACCGGGAACACATATTGATTAACGTTTGAAGGAGCAGACCACGAGTCCACAAACGCTGATGCCGCTTTTACCCTCCACGTGGTTTTTCCTTATGATGTTTTTTTTTCCCCTAGTGTAGATGGCAAAAAAAAATCTGCATACCAGATCCCCGGGTAATCTATCACCACGGGGTATGTGAGGTTTGACTCAGTAAAAAAAAGGACCATCTACAAGCCCACGAAGTTCCGAGTCGGGACCCCCCTAAGCACTGCTTCGACCCGGTCGTGCTGACTCACCTATTGGTGTGTGTGTGTGTGTGTGTGTGTGTGTGTGAGTTGGGGGAGAGGCGCACTGGCGCCTCTAAGCACTGAGGCCAAAGGACCCATTGTATTCATTTCCCCCTGCCTACCATAGTTTCCCAGACCTCTTGATAAAGTCTAGGATCACTGATAGGGGAAAAGAGGCTATCGTCTGCGTGCGTGCAACATCCCAGCCAAAGCATTGATATCTGAGACGCGCAAACGCTAGGCATTCACAGAGGAAATGCTCCGCAGAGTCAGCCTCTTCTAGACAGGATGAACAGAGGTCATCCTGTGCAACACCTATTCGGTACATATGTCCTCCCAGGCAGTTGTGTCCAGTCAGAATACCCACCATGGCCCTGCAAACTTTCCTGCTCTTATTGAGCAAGAATCCCGCAGTCACATGGTTGGGTTCTGAAAGGAATACCTTCGTGTGCCTGGCCACACCGGCAGCCGTCCATCTATCTTTGTGAGCATCATCTACCCACTTTCGAATAATGGCACGTGTAGATGCGGTCGGCACATCCAAGGCGGGTTCAGGGCCCCGCAGCGGAAGTTCCGAACCTTGCTTTGCAATGACGTCAGCAATTTCATTCCCCTCAACACCACAGTGCCCCGGTACCCAGAGCAGATGCACCCTGTTGAATCTGGCGACAGAGTTCAATCGTGCTCTGCACTCTTGGACAATTTTCGAGTTTGTCAGGGGTCTACGCAGCGCCATCAGTGCAGCTTGGCTGTCACTGCAAATAGCAATGCTCTTTCCCCTCCATCTTTCCTCAATTGCCCAATAGGCAGCTCTCAGGATAGCAAACATTTCTGCTTGAAAAACCGAAGCGTGCTCTCCAAGAGAGAAAGCCCATCTGCCATTCGATGAATGTAGATAGACACCAGCTCCAGATCTACTATCTGACCTCGAGCCGTCCGTGAAGAAGATCTCCGAATATCCCCTCGTACACAGATCCGGATCATCCCAGTTACTTCTGCTTAAGAGGATTACTTCGTACCTTCTTCTGAGTTCAAGGAAGGGCACCCGAGCATCCGAAGGCATCGCGAGAATCAGAGAGATCTCACACATCGACCTCCTAATAGAGCAGTGCCCCACATCGTCTTCACCTACCCATAAGCCAAGCTGAGCTAGTCTATGGGCAGAGCTCATCGCCACACTCTGAACTTGAATGTCGAGAGGAGGCAGATTGAGAAGCACATCAAGAGCCGCACCCGGAGTAGTGCTCATGGCACCACAGATACCCAGGCACACCGTCCTTTGCAGCGTGGCTAACTTTTTCCGAGCATACAATAGCCTCACGATAGTCCACCACACCACCGATGCGTACGTGAACATCGGCCTAATTATTGCTGTGTAGATCCACATCACTACACGAGGCTTTAGACCCCATGTGGTAGCAAAAGCTCTCTTGCACTGCCCGAAAGCTTTTATAGCACGAGTAAGCTTCACTTCCACATGTTTCTTCCAGAGAAGTTTTTTGTCCAAGATTACTCCAAGATATTTGACTTCATCTGAAAGTTGAAGTGTTACACCCTTCATGATTGGAAGCACTAGTCCTCTCAGTTTTCTTTTCCTGGTAAACAAAACAAGTTTCGTCTTACCAGGATTCACTGTTAAGCCGTGCCTCGAACACTAGCTGCCAATCAGATCCAATGCACGCTGTGTATTTCTACATACCACATTCAGATCTTTACCGACAGCCAGTGCGGCCACGTCATCAGCATAAGCTTGTGCATGCAGCCTTTCTTGTTGCAGTTCGTTAATCAGGGAGTCGACTAGCATACTCCACAGGAGCGGTGATAGGACGCCCCCTTGAGGGCATCCATTTGTCGCCTCTGTTCTTAAGTAGCAATCGGATCCAGCTTCCGCCAGCAACTATCTCTGCGTCAGCATGGCATGAATCCACCTAACTAAGACATCATCCACGCCATGCACTTTCGCAGCATCACATAGTTCTACGAAGGGCGCGCAATCAAAGGCCCCTTCAATGTCCACAAACACCCCCAGCGCATACTCACCATTGGAGATCGCTCCCTCAACTCTGGCCACCAAAGAATGAAGGGCCGATTCGCATGATTTTCCTCGCTGGTACACATGTTGCTCATCATTCAAAGGGTTAAACCTAAGCGCCGTAGTTCGTATGTGTCGTTCGACAAGTCTCTCTAGGCATTTCAACATAAACGAAGTTAAGCTGATTGGTCTAAAGTTCCTTGGATCGGAATAGTCATCTCTCCCCGGTTTAGGTATAAAAACTACCTTAACCTCTCAGCAAGGTGACGGAACATACCCCAAGGAAAGGTATGCCCAGAAGATTTCTCTCAGGTCTGCCCCCAAGTGGTCAATTCCCTCCCTAAGCATAACCGGATAGATACCATCCAGGCCCGGCGATTTGAAATTTTCAAAAAACATGATTGCATCCCTGACCTTTTCACTAGTGACCACAGATCTAGTTGTGTACCAGCACTTCCTACTGGTGCGAAGAGCAGGGATTTCAGTCACAGGCGCATTTGCCTTCTGCGACTCAATCACCGGGGCTCCCGGGAAGTGAGTCCCAAGTAAAGTCTGTAAAGACTCCTATTTGGACTTGGTAAAATCACCATCCGAGCGTTTTAGAGAGTCTAGCTTAGCTGATTGATCCTTCTCTAGGACTTCGCAAAGCCTAGACGTCTCCCGTGCGCCTTCCAGTCTTTCACAGTTAGATCTAAATGATTCCCTCTTAGAGGTCCTCACCAGCTTCTTATACGTTCTCTGCAAAGTTCTGTATCCTCATTGTTGCTCTTACAAGCTCTGTTGAGACTTTTCCTGGTACTTTTCCTTAGCTTCTGTAGTTCCCGATTCCACCAGGGAACCGTCTTGCCACATCTGCTCGTACTGATCGTGCAGGCCTCTTCATAGCTACTCATAAGGTTTCTTTTCAGAGTGCTCAACTGGGATTCTATTGACTTTGGCGATTTTATCACCCATTGGTAACCACGGACTTCAAGAACAACAACAGCTTATGGGTCGGTGAGGCACTCCTCCTCCCGCTTTATACGCAGCACTTTCTCAACGTACGTTGAGACTGCGCGCCAGTTCTCCTCGTTTCGCAGCATTGCATCCACGATCGTCTCAGGTGCTACCAGGCCGATCGTGGACTCAATGGTACGCCTCAAACTTACGAAGCGACTGCACATAAAGAATATGTGCTGAGCATCATCGAGCTCAGTCACACAGTACCGGCAGTACGGTGTGACCACCTTACCCATTCTGTTCAGGTATTTCCTGAAGTAACCGTGCCCTGTCAAAAATTGACAAAGGTAAAAGTTTACCTCTCCGTGGCTCCGGCTAAGCCAAGGCTCAAAAAGACCAATTAGCTTAGCCGTCCAGCGTCCTTTATCACTTTCACTCCAGCGTTGTTGCCAAAGTTGGAGGGTCAGTGTACGCGCGTGCGTCAAAGCCTCAGTTCTGTCCAGCTCTGAGCGAAAGAGGTACCCTTCCTTGCGTTCTCGCGCTAGCAGATCGATCAAGATTACTCCTGATACAACCATCACCCTCTTCTGAGACCGTGCGGTAGCTACACGCGATTCGCAGGGCACCCCTGCGCTGGACACTGGCAATGCGCTTCCGGAACTTCCTAGTTCGAAGCGCATCTCCCCAAATTTCGGCGCCATATAGCAAGATGGAATTGGTCGTCACCATCAGCAGTCTCCGTCTCGTCTCACTGGGTCCGCCAACGTTGGCCATTAGCTTACTCAGTGAAGTGACGACTACCAGAGCCCTGTCACATGCCCTGCGGATATGATCCCAATACGTCAGCTTGGTGTTCAGTGTCACTCCCAGATACCTGACCGACTTGCTGGTCTGGAACCCCGACGGAGCCAACCGTCATGGGTATGATAGTTGGTATCCTCCACTTCGTCAGCATGAAAATCTCTGTCTTTGAGACTGCCAGCTGGAGGCCGTGCTCAGTCATCCACCGATCCACCCTTCTCATAACTTGGTTAAGTCTAAGTTGAGCGAAATCGGCAGATCTAGAAGTGATTACAGCTGCGACGTCATCAGCGTAACCCACCAGGAACACATCCGCAGGCATTTCCAGGCGCAGCAGATCATCATACATGATGTTCCAGAGGTCAGGTCCTAAGATTGACCCCTGTGCCGCACCTGAGGTGACAGGCCTCCTTCTGACTACGTCCTCAGTGTCATAGAGCAACCATCGGTCCCTGAGGTTGTCCCGCATCATGGCCAGCAAGTAGCCAGGAATACGGAACCTCCCTTCAAGGGCCCGAAGGATGTCCGTCCACCTCGCCGAGTTGAAGACGTTTTGCACGTCAAGCGTTACCAGCAAGACGACCGGTCTGGCCCGGTAACATGCCTCTTCCACTCTTGCTACAGCCCCAACAACCTCTGAGATGGCATCGACTGTTGAATGACCCTTCCGGAAGCCGTGCTGCCTGCAAGAAAGATCACCGGCTGATCTTCCTTATGATGTGCGACTGGTTAAGGCAAGTACGATAACTTTATTTTCTTCGTTTTACATGCTGGGCAGGTTAGGAACTGGCGTACTATATCGCCATACTCGATGAAACTGCATGTTGAGACGTGCTGCTTCTTGCCTGTCGGACATTCCGTCGAATGTTTTGGAGCGAGGAAACTCCACGGGCTACTCTGATGAATCGAATCCTATTGCTGAACGGCTATCCAAGTTAGTGTATTCGCTCTTAAGATGGAATTACGTAATGAACTACAAATGGACGTGAGAAAGAGTTTGCGGTACTGTTTGGTGGAACCAGCCGAAGTTATTTCGCTTCTGAGCAACAAACGTAAAGTTTTTTTATACAAGTAGCACGTCGATTGGAAAGAACTAACGACCATAATTATAATCAAAACTTTCAAAAGGACTTTATATCTCGAGTCCTCAGTCAGAAAAAAAACAGGACTAGAACTGTATTCAATTTGAGTTACTATCTTTACTATTACTCATCTTATTGTTGTTTCAAACTGTACGAACAGTCAATATGGTACTTATTTGCATGCACATACAGGGATATGTAGGCTATGAATATTTTAAGTACATAATCAAAGTGTAGTTTCAATTTATGAATGATGTTCATTTGACCTGACACAGTCTATTGGCTGGTTAGACACGAGGAAAAAAAGACAAGAAGACGAACAAATTCAAAGTCAAACTTGTTTAACCTTTTCAAAAAGGGAAAATTTCGATAAGCAGACGTATGTATAATGTGATAATACCAACAACTAACAGAATTAGAGGACCTATTTCAAATCCAACGAAAATATCGTAATATAGTCGTACATTTATGCGCCCTGCCGGCGACTGATCAATTTAACAGAAAATACATTTGGTGCGTACTTTCCCAGAGTTCTTGTTAATTTACAAACAGTACGAGTGATTTTTTCTGTCAAGCTGTTGGAGTTTCACACTTTTGAAGACTTGAACCTGTAGTAAAGAAGCGAAAGTGTACTTTTCCCAATGTGTCGCATAGACAAGCTCATAGTTTCATATAGAATATCCCAGACTATAAAAGAACATAGAATCAAATTTATTTTTTTGTTGTAACCCACATGGAAAAAAAAATCAATAATGAATCCGTAAAGTTATAGATTACAATAATGTGTAAATTGGAAACTGTTTGTGTTGAGAAGGTTGTGTTGTTACTAGTATCGGCATATGTGCGCACATAGTACGAGACAAGAATGAATTCAGATATGTCACGTACATGTATATAATCAAATATATCTAAGTAAAAGCTGTTCTAGCACCAATATGAGGGTGTCTAAATTTTCACAGAATTGTTGGTTTTGGCTATGAGTTCCTATACGAAGTGAAAGAAAAAGGAAAAGGCATTAAAGCGATAATGTATTGTTAAATTTAATCCTTGGCTTTCTTATTAGGCGAAAGCCCGAGAAGCTGTTTCTTCTTTCAGGGTCCGCGTATGGCCTGGCTGGCCCATGGTTAAATAGTGTGTTTTTCGTGAATTTTTCAGCATTTTTTTTTTAGCTTTCTTTAATGGGAGGGATACTGGCCTATCCTGTAGTTTCAAATCCGGAATTAGATTTTTCTTGAATTTTGGAATTTGATGGCCAGTATCAGTGGGTGGAAGACCCCAGACCATTGGGGTCAGGGCTCCACTACCATCGGGGGCCCGGGGCTGTTTGCCTCACCCAGGTTCCTCTGAAAAGAGAGGTAGCCTTTTCCTTTTTTTCCTTTTTGTTGAGTTTTCAATTTTCTGGCTCCGTGCGTTGTCACGAGCACTGGGTCTGCTTAGTCAGCCCATGTTGCAGAGCCTGGGTGGTTTCCTTTACGGAATTATGACCCCTTTTGTCCCTGGATATGTTTACATATCAGTTTGCGGCTACGTATTCATGGCGGATGAATATTAAGTAGCATTCCGTTTTTTGGAGAGCAAACCATCCCCATTGTTTAAAGAACCCACCCCAGCCGCAACGAGCTAGCAAAGCGGCACCCCAGCATCCGTTGGGGCTGGTTAAAGGGTGCTTCGCCAATGCGGACGAGGGGCCTTCACGGCCATTTCTAGGGCACTCTGCTCTCGAGGCAGTTCTTTTTTTTTGTTTTGCCTCTTGAATGGCATTAGCCATTCCACTTCTGACCTTAGCACTCTTTGCTCTGGACTTCGGTCTGGTTCTAAGTTGTGCTAAGGCAATTCTCATCAGCATTTACGCTACAAATGGCGCCCAACGTGGGGCCCGAAAACTTGTTTTTGGGCAACCCACAGAAAGTGAGAAAATAGTTATGAGCTTTGGCTCATACTCCCGTTAAGACTTTACGTCTTCAATCCCTAAAAATTCCATTCTCACTGGCAGGTCTTAGAATAGCCTCCTTTGCGATTCAATATTACTTCGTTCGAGAGAACAAACTCTTTTGTTAAGACCTGCATTGCTCGCTCTTTCCTTTAGCCGCAAACATCCTTCCCTTCCTATCCTCTTAAAATCATTCTTTATAGTTTACCTCTTGGGCAGCTTCTCGTTGTTTTGTCCATCGAGCTTTTTGGCTCTGGGAGCAACCTGGAGGATGGCCGTGGATAACAGGTTTTGGTGTTCAGTTAGTCACGTCATCGTGCAAAATCCCATTTTTTACATTTTCAGAACACCGTACAGTTTTCGCTAACTTGACACAATGCCACTGAGGCACAGCAGAGAGGATTTGGCCAGCGTGGAGGTGGGTGCTTCATCTGCCAACAAGCATACACCAGCTTTCAAGTCACGCACACAACAAAATGTGAACATAGTTTCCACCGAAACTGCTTGGAGCAATGGTTGAAGGATAATTCTGGCTGTCCTTTGTGCCGTGGACCACTGAGGCTTCCCCTCGACGCAGGTCAAGCCCCCTCGGCGGGCGGGGCCCAGCCGAAAACCTCCAAATCTGGAGTTACCACCAGGGTAAGGGGAAGGCAAGTGCAAGGCAAAGTGGAACTAAATTTACAGGATTCGAATGGATCGGACGTCTAAGACCAGCCACCTGATCCTAAAGGATCGCTGCTGAAAACTAGCCCTACGGACGAAGCCGGTTATCAATCCTCATTCCAAACGGAGCTGGGTGGCGTGCAGCACCAAATAGGCACCTTGCAGGATAGCATGCGCTTAATTATGGAACAACTGGCTGATCTGAGTCGGCCGACCCAGCCTGAAGCCGAAATTCCTGCGCCCCTGAACCCCAGGGCGCCAGTCTATGTTCCTGCTCCAAGGCCTCATAATCCCCGCCCACTTCGGGATGATCTAGGCCAGTTGGCTCCTGATAGGGTGGCCAGTATCATGGAGAGGTGGAACCTTAAGTTTTCTGGAAGGGATAACACCTAGCCCGTGGAGGTGTTCACCTAAAGGGTCAGGTCGCTCACCAGGCAAACACTTTCTGGTCGTTTTGATTGGCTATGTCAACGTTTATACCTGCTTTTCACCGGACCCGCTTCAGATTGGTATTGGCGGTTCCACCGCACCAGACGGGAAGTCCAATGGCGAGACCTGGAGGCGGCGCTGAGTGATCAGTTCGAAAGTCGCTACTTGGACGGCGACCTGATGGAGATCATCCGAGGACGAAGGCAACGAACGAACGAGACCTTCGATAACTTTAGTGCGGAAGTACACCGCTTAGCGGACCGCTTGAAACGCCCCATTTGCGATAGAGAGTTGGCAGAGATCCTCCAGCGGAATCTGTTACCGGAGATTCACTGCGGTTTATTGCAGAGTCACTTGCCTTCTGTCCGGATGCTCCGTCAGGCCGTCCTCCGAGCGGAGAATTTTGAGCTGGAGCTCAGAAGCCGCCGCCGGTCTGCGCCAGGAAGCCATTTTCACGAAGCCCTGGAGGAAGAGCCTCAAAACCTTGTGGAGGATGACCCTCTAGATACTGAAGTCTGCGCCGCGGCAGTCTTGCTTACCAGCTGGAACTGCAGGAAGGTGGGACATTAGTTTAATGACTGCCCAGAAGAGAGGCGCGTGTTCTGCTACGGGTGTGGCAAAGAAAACACCTATAAGCCACACTGCCCCGTATGTCAAGCAAAAAACACGCCCACGAGAGTGCCGGATTCCACCGCGAGCCTCCCAAAGAGGCAAACCCATCCACCTCGTTTCAGCAGGTAGGAGGGAATGTCGCGGTCGACATTCAACAAGGCAACACCCCGAATGCTGAGCACCCTGAAAGGTTGCCATTACCTGACTTACCCCTACATCCATCCCGTCCCGCACCATTGGCTTTTCTGCCAAACCACCTTAGGTGGTCCGGGACCGAATCTTTAATTCCGAAATTGCACGACCGAAACAAGATCGTTCCAAACCCAAGCGCTCAGCCCTGATAATGAGAGCCTTCTATTCTCGCTTTCGGCATTGGCGTTACCAGCTCAACTGTGCCACTCTGATGGAAGTGCATCAGACGCACAGGTTCTGCTGTTTGGCCAACCAATGGCAGGCTTGATCGACACGGGAGCTTCCGTGAGCCTGATGGTGGCTGACTTGGCAAAGTCATTCCTCGAGAGGAACGCTTTTCAATGGAAAAGAGCTTCTCTCGGGTTGAAGACTGCAGAAGGCACACATCATCAAGCCGTAGGCCGAGTGTCAGCCGATATCACGTTCAGGGGAGTTACCAAGTCCTTGACGCTCTGGATGATTCCCACTCTCAGCCAAAGCTTATATCTGGGAGTGGATTTCGTGCGTCAATTCGCCTTAGCAGCAGACCTGTTTGCGCCATCCCAACAAGTCAACACCACTAGTAGCCTCGAACAACTCGTCGATCACGCCCACCCTCTCACACCGGAGCAGTGTCGCAGGCTTACATCTGTGATTGCTAGCTTTCCGTCGTTTGCAGTAGAGGGTTTAGGGAAAACAGCGCTGATCGAGTATGAAATTGACACTGGCGATCACGAACCAATTAAACAGAGATACTTCTCTGTTTCGCCAGCTGTCGAAAAGCTCTTATATAAAGAGATAGACCGCATGCTCGCGCTGGGCGTGATCGAGGAGTCCAAGAGCGCGTGGTCCTCGCCAGTGACCCTAGTGGTCAAGCCCTCCAAGGTACGCTTCTACTTGGATGCGAGAAAGGTTAACTCGGTCACAGTGATAGACGCCTATCCCTTACCTTTGAAAGACGCCATCTTAAGCAGACTCTCTAAGGCCACTTTTATTACGAGCCTGGATCTAAAAGATGCCTTCTGGCAGATTCCTTTGGAGGATTCGTCATGGGAGAGGACGGCTTTCACTGTGCCTGGGCGACCCCTGTATCATTTTGTCGTGATGCCGTTTGGCTAGTGCAATGCACCCCAAATGATGTCACGACTCATGGACAAAGTTATCCCCCCGCATCTAAAGCACCAAGTGTTCGCATACTCTGATGACTTGCTGGTGATAACCGAGGCTTTCGACGAACACCTGAAGGTTCTGCACCATGTCGCATTCCATCTGCGACAAGCTGGCCTTACCATCAATGTGGAGAAGAGCAAGTTCCTCTTGCGCGAGGTTAAGTACCGTGGCCACATTGTTGGTAATGGGACGATCCGGACAGACCCCGACAAGATGAGATCCATTATGGATTTCCCTCTTCCAACGACCATGAAGCAGCTGCGGAGATTTTTGGGAATCGGCTGGTATTGACGCTTCGTCAGGGAATATACGTCTTTGTCAACACCACTGACAGACATGCTTTCGAAGAGGACTCAATTTGTGTGGACCGACGAGAGGCTAAATGCTTTCAAGCAATTGAAAGTGAGCCTTGCTTCGGCTCCAGTGTTGCACAGCCCCGACTTCAACAAGCCCTTCTCCATCCAATGTGACGCAAATCAACATGGAGTAGGTGCCGTGCTAGTGCAACGGACGAAGGAAGGAGACGCAGCCCCCGTCGCCTATATGTCCCACAAATTGAATCCCGCTCAGCGAAATTACACCGTCACTGAGCAAGAAGTTCCGTGCCTACGTGGAACGTCATGAATTTGAAATCGTGACCGACCATGCTTCCCTAAAATGGCTAATGCACCAACCGGATCTAAATGGTCGCTTAGCCCGGTGGGCCCTTAAACTCCAAGGGTTTAACTTCACCATCACACACCAAAAGGGAAGCCAAAACGTAGTGCCTGACTCCTTTTGCCGCATGTTCTCTGCCGAGGCGTTGACGTCAGCGGAATGCAAGGAGACTCCACTGGAGCTAGATTTGACTCGTCGCATTTCAAAAGTGCTCCTTATATGGAGCTAGCGGCGAAAGTTCAGGCAGAACGACACCAACTGCCGGACCTTAAAGTAGTAGAAGGGTTCGTACACAAGCGAACCGAATATGCGGCCGGAAACGGACTTCAAGACCAGTTGGCTTTGAAGTTGTGGGTGCCATCAGAAATGATGGAAGAATTAATGAAGAGAGCTCATGGCCCACACTTAAGCGCGCATGGTGGCGTGGGCAAAACCCTCGGCCGATTACGATAATGTTTTTCCTGGCCACGGATGGCCGCTGAAGTTAGTGAATATGTGGGATCATGCCTCATATGTAAAACCACCAAAGCTCCTTCACACCCTTCGACCACCAATGACGCTTCAGTCCGTACCCGAGCGCATATTCCAACGCTTGAATATAGACATTATAGGCCTCTACCCTAGGTCCAAATCTGGCAACAAAGGAGCTCTCGTCATCCTAGACCCCATTTGTCGAGCCGCTTCGAAAATTCACAGAAAAGGCAGTAGTGGAAATCTTAAGGAAGAAAATATCCCACCTTGTCGGAGTTCCAGAAACCATCGTGTCGGATAACGGCGTGCAGTTTCGGTCGCACATTTTATATGACGTACTGCAGGAATTCAGAATCGCACACACATTTACAGCTGTATACTTGTCACAGGCAAATGCTTCAGAACGTTCAAACCGTTCAATCCTCGCTGCCATTAGAGCCTTCATCGATCCCGCACAGACCACCTGGGACGACAAACTCTCGGCTATCACTAGCGCCTTACGCTCCGCACCTCACGCGTCTATAGGGATTTCACCTTATCAGGCAGTCTTCGGGCAACCAATGGTCACACATGGCCGCACTTACGACATACTGCGGCAACTCCATCTTTTGAATGACTCCGAAACCACTCTGACCACCTGGACCTTATCCGCGAGACCATCCGCAACCTCACCACTCAGGCCCAGTCTCGTAATGCAAAGGCCTGTAACCTTCGTTCCAGATTGGTTACATACCAGCCTGGCAAAGTGGTCTACAGGCGCAACTTCCGGCAAAGTGACGCAGCCGCGCACTACAATGCAAAACTGGACCGGAAGTTCTTACCTAGTAAGGTAATAAAGAAGATAGGCGGTGCTTATTACCAGCTGGTCGATCAAAATGGACGATCAGTGGGCGTCTTTCACGCAAAACACGTCACTAAGTGATATACCCACTGAGCTCACAAGTTCACGATCAGTTTCCAAATATTATTTGGAGATCGTCCATTTGCGCCTATTTCAGGTGTCACTCCTGCCCCAATTAGAAAGCATCTAGAGATGTTCACCTGGTTCACCATTTCCTCTACCAAAGATACTTTCATCATCAACTCAGTATAAGTGTTCACGATATTTCCTTTAATTACATTTTCCCCTTTAATTCGCTCACTTGTTCACGCGATATGTATAAAGGATTGGATAGTAAACGACATGATCACCTGTTCACGTCATTGTCTTCTACATCTTACATCCATCCTTCAGCTTTTTCCACGCACTTGCCCTTGTGGAAAGATCTGTGTTGTAGCATCCAGTAATTTCTAATGAAATTACTGGACCCTTACTTCCGACACACACTGTATGTGCTCGGAGTCGCTACAGCAATTTCAAATTGAAAATGAAATTCAATTTGAAACAATAATAAGATCCCGGAAATCCCCAACGACCTTATTATTGAATTCGTTCAGTAACCAAATTCCTAACGGGATCTTGTTTTGCTGTTCGATCGCACATTGCGAGACGCATTGCAACGTTTCGAGACAGTCGATTTCAATTCGTGGCGAGGACAGGAAGGCTGGTTTGGGTCGTCGCCTAGACGGGTGGGCTGGTGCACCGTGCGGGTTTGCGAGAAAGTTACAAAATCTGTTCATATTCCAGGTTAAGTGTTCGAATGGTTATGAAAGTAAGATCGTTTTGTGATTTGGTGCATCCGAACTTGATTCTCGCGGAATCGGCGGGAATTTTCTGTGGCTTTTAGTGCGCTCCTTACGATGCTTGTAAATTTACTCATTTCAAGTGTAAACTTTGTGGAACATATTGCAATTTCGTGCAAAGTTATTAGGTGCTTAGTTGGTGGTTTTCCCTTCCCGGCTGCTAAGGCTACAATTGATTCCACCATATCGTGTGCGATTATCATCAGACTTTTGCTCGAAATATGTGGTCTTACCGAAAACATTGTGGAGTGCTGGCAGTGATAGTCAAGTCATAAGCTAAGTGATCTGAGTTTAACAGTATTTTCAAACCATCTATTTGGTTCTATGTAGCTGTGCCGTCGACCCATTTTTGCATTTAACAGTTCAAGTGACATCTGTTGGGATCAAAAGCAAGTTTTTCAGTTACCTTTCCCTGAGTCGGTGCGCAAAGTTTAAGCGGTCGACTGTGAAATCGAGAGAGAAACGTGCGGGTGAATTTGTTTTGCTATGGAAAACGATTTCGTCGGGTCAACGTGATACCCTTGGTTTAATTTTGTGAAAGTGGTGATTTCTGAATTCTGTCCGTCATTGGGTTTTGCGAGTGTGGCATCGGTCGCATTATGATCGCCTGCGACCGGGAACACATATTGACTAACGTTTGAAGGAGCAGACCCCGAGTCCACAAACGCTGATGCCGCTTTTACCCTCCACGTGGTTTTTCCTTATGATGTGCGACTGGTTACGGCAAGTACGATAACTTTATTACTAATGTTCGAAGAACAATAGTATTAAACTCGTTTCGCCGAAAATTCATATTTCTTTATTTATATATATATATATATATATATATATATATATATATATATATATATATATATATATATATATATATATATATATATATATATATATATATATATATATATATATATCAGCAAATCGGTTAATAGAAGTAATCTTTGGAGTGGCCGATCCGATTGAGCTGAAATTTTCGGATGTCGTAGATGTGTATAGTAGGTAGGTCCATGACTTGTTCGAATTCAGTTATCTTTAACCTTTTGGCGGCGGCGGGCATTTTAGTGAATTTTCAGGTACTCCTATATTTCCAAGCAGTGTAAAATTTTTGTAACAAAAAGTATTGGAAATAAAAACTTATTATGTTTAAGGTTTGCTCATGACAAAGAATTGGAAATTTTGAGCCGTGTGTGGGTGCTGAGTGCCTAAAAGTGGGCAAGGAATTTTTCTCAAATTTTGATTTGTCATAACTTCTGACAGGAACATTTGATCATCGTGAAATTGATAGAGCGTATTGATGTAGGCTAGAACTTAGCACAAATGGATTTTAAAGACAGTGTCGGTAACCCTGTAGCTATGGCAGGCTCTTAAAAAAAATCCTTCAAATCATCGACCTTCCTGAAAAATTTTTGCTTTTTGCCAAAAAACTCAAATCATTGATAAATCTAAATCTTTGTCCATCACGTCAGATTAAAATTTTCCAAATTCCGATTCGCACGAGAACGGCAACCCATCACCAAACTACCTCTATTTTCAGCACTCGAAAGTTCTGTTCACGAGAACTGACGACCGGGTTATCCGATCATAGTGAAATTTACAGGACATGTTAATATTAGCTAGGACCAGGTCTGATTGAAGTGATTTTAAAATGCGGGCAACCCTGTGCCAGTGGTACCATCTTGAAAAATCACTGAGAAAAAAAACCGGTTTTTTTCCTATAACTTCCGATTCAGCCATCAGATTTTGACAAAATTCATACAATACTTGGCTCTTACTCTATGTAACATTTGATGAAAATTTGGCTGAACAATTAGAATAGAATTGCCAGCTATGGTGATTTTTGTCTCCTAAATCTTGCAAATTTGCTCAGCAAAATAAAGCTTTTTCTCCTATAACTTCCGGTCCAGTGTAGAAATCAGAACGAACTTCACGCAGTAAATGAACCTTAATATGAACCAAATGTCGTAGAAATTTCGTACAAAAATCATGAAAGGGCTGCCAGCTATGACCATTTTGTAATTTTGTTTAATTTCTTTACTGAGCGATTATGTCATTAGATTTGCAAATGGAAATGATCCTGCAATGAAAATTAACAACAAATATTAACGCTTTAAAAACTTGAAAAGTTTCGAGGGTGGTAACCCTAAAATTCTTTTCACCCGTATAACGTCCAGCGCAGTGATTCAATTGAAACGAAATTTACTGGTTGGGTTTAACTTAACGTGAAGCAGATTTGGTATGTGTTTTGCTTTGCTGCTTACACAGGGTAACCAGCATTAGCCATTTCCGTAAATATTGCACCAACAGATGCTTCAAATTACGTTCTCATATGCAAAGAACTTGCAATAAAAATAAGCAACCAATTTCGAATTTTTCCGAGTTTTGAACATTTTTCGGATGGCAGCCTCAAACAACGTTTAACCGCTGAAAATTTCGATAAAATCCTGCGATGAGAACGAAATTCAGAGGATAAGTTGATTTGAGTATGAGTTTGTTATGGTAAACTTATTGCTGCTTCGTTCGGACTGCCGAACGGACGCTTCGTTCGGACTACTTCGTTCGGGTTGCCAGCACTGAAAATTTTCATCATTTGTGTTATAGTTGAGTTTTGTTGCTTTGGATAAGGAATGGTTGATATGATTCTACAAAACAGTGTTTTACGTCTTTCCACTCTCTTTTGTCACTCAAAGAAAATTTCTTCGAAAATTAGTTTTCTAGCGGTTCAGGTGCGCTAGAGTTTTTTTTTCTTCTTTTTACATGCTGGGCAGGTTAGGAACTGGCGTACTATATCGCCATACTCGATGAAACTGCATGTTGAGACGTGCTGCATCTTGCCTGTCGGACATTCCGTCGAATGTTTTGGAGTCTGGTGTAAAGCGAGGAAACTCCACGGGCTACTCTGATGAATCGAATCCTATTGCTGAACGGCTATCCAAGTTAGTGTATTCGCTCTTAAGATGGAATTACGTAATGAACTACAAATGGACGTGAGAAAGAGTTTGCGGTACTGTTTGGTGGAACCACCCGAAGTTATTTCGCTTCTGAGCAACAAACGTAAAGTTTTTTTATACAAGTAGCACCTCGATTGGAAAGAACTAACGACCATAATTATAATCAAAACTTTCAAAAGGACTTTATATCTCGAGTCCTCAGTCAGAAAAAAAACAGGACTAGAACTGTATTTAATTTGAATTACTATCTTTGCTATTACTCATCTTATTGTTGTTTCAAACTGTACGAACAGTCAATATGGTACTTATTTGCATGCACATACAGGGATATGTAGGCTATGAATATTTTAAGTACATAATCAAAGTGTAGTTTCAATTTATGAATTATGTTCATTTGACCTGACACAGTCTATTGGCTGGTTAGAAACGAGGAAAAAAAAACACAAGAAGACGAACAAATTCAAAGACAA
This sequence comes from Nemotelus nigrinus, assembly GCA_947369275.1. Classification (NCBI taxonomy): domain Eukaryota; kingdom Metazoa; phylum Arthropoda; class Insecta; order Diptera; family Stratiomyidae; genus Nemotelus; species Nemotelus nigrinus. The sequence goes on along the minus strand of OX376372.1, from coordinate 124,302,162 downwards.
ACTTGTTTAACCTTTTCAAAAAGGGAAAATTTCGATAAGCAGACGTAATTATAATGTGATGATACCAACAACTAACAGAATTAGAGGACCTATTTCAAATCCAACGAAAATATCGTAATACAGTCGTACATTTATGCGCGCTGACGGCGACTGATCAATTTAACAGAAAATACATTTGGTGCGTACTTTCCCAGAGTTCTTGTTAATTTACAAACCGTACGAGTGATTTTTTCTGTCAAGCTGTTGGAGTATCACAATTTTGAAGACTTGAACCTGTAGTAAAGAAGCGAAAGTGTACTTTTCCCAATGTGTCGCATAGACAAGCTCATAGTTTCATATAGAATATCCCAGACTATAAAAGAACATAGAATCAAATTTATTTTTTTGTTGTTACCCACATGGAAAAAAAAATCAATAATGAATCCGTAAAGTTATAGATTACAATAATGTGTAAATTGGAAACTGTTTGTGTTGAGAAGGTTGTGTTGTTACTAGGATCGGTATATGTGCGCACATAGTACGAGACTAGAATGAATTCAGATATGTCACGTACATGTATATAATCAAATAACTCTAAGTAAAAGCTGTTCTAGCACCAATATGAGGGTGTCTAAATTTTCACAGAATTGTTGGTTTTGGCTATGAGTTCCTATACGAAGTGAAAGAAAAAGAAAAAGGCAATAAAGCGATAATGTATTGTTAACTTTAATCCTTGGCCTTCTTATTGGGCGAAAGCCCGAGAAGCTCTTTCTTCTTTCAGGGTCCGCGTATGGCCTGGCTGGCCCATGGTTAAATAGTGTGTTTTTCGTGAATTTTTCAGCATTTTTTTAGCTTTCTTTAATGGGAGGGATAGTGGCCTATCCTGTAGTTTCAAATCCGGAATTAGATTTTTCTTGAATTTTTGAATTTGATGGCCAGTATCAGTGGGTGGAGGACCCCAGACCATTGGGGTCAGGCTTTTTTTCCTTTTTGTCGAATTTTCAATTTTCTGGCTCCGTGCGTTGTCTGGGTCTGCTTAGTCAGCCCATGTTGCAGAGTCTGGGTGGTTTCCTTTATGGAATTATGCCCCCTTTTGTCCCTGGATATGTTTATATATCAGTCTGTGGCTACGTATTCATGACGCATGAATATTAAGTAGCATCCCGTTTCTTGGAAAGCAAACCATCCCCATTGTTTAAAGAACCCACCCCAGCCGCAGCGAGCTAGCAAAGCGGCACCCCAGCATCTGTCGGGGTTGGTTGAAGGGTGCTCCACTAATGCGGACGAGGGTCCTTCACGGCCATTTCTAGGGCACCCTGCTCTCGGGGCAATTCTTGTTTTTTTGTTTTGACCCTTGAATGGCATTAGCCATTCCACTTCTGACCTTAGCACTCTTGGTTCTGGACTTCGGTCTGGTTCTTAGTTGTGCTAAGGCAATTCTCATCAACATTTACGCTACAGTCTCTGTACTCAATTGATTCATTTCAATGCTTTTTATTACATTTTTATTTTGCTTTTTATTACATTAGTTTATCGTTAAATTTTTCGTTTTTTGGTCTCTCGACTTCGACTGATCGGTACTTTTGCAATGGCTCAGTTTCTTTTTTAATATTACAGATCAATGCTTGTACTTTATTTATATTTAGAACTTCGATGTGCTTTATGCTTTTTTCTTGTATTATTGAATGTTCTATGTAAGTTCCAGGTGCAATTTCTTTCTTAGTATTTTCAGTTCTCTGGTTTACAGTATTTTTCTCAATCGTTTCTGGATTATTGTTATTTCTGTAAGAATTTCTGCAATTATTCTTTTGGTTTCCTATAATGTTTCGGGAATTATAGTTGTTTCCATTATTCCTGTTGTTATTTCTATAATTATTGCTTTGGTTTTGACTATAACTATTATGGTTCCTATGTGTGCTATAGTAGTTTCTTTGACAGTTGCTATTGCTTGGGCAGATGCTGTAATTATTATTCAATTTTTGATGTATATTGTTTTTCCTATTTGCAAGTATAATATTCTCTGTTATATTTATGCTTGATTCTAAATTCAACCGCTATTTGAATTTCTTCTGCAAATGTTTTGGGCTGTGCCGCAAAAATTGTAGGTTTGAGTGATTCGTCTTAACCATTTAAAAAAATAGTAAGTGCGTACGAGTCATTTGACTTTCGTATTGCTACTTTCTCTGCTGGAGATGGGTTCTGACCTTAGCTAGTAATTTGAATATTGCTCAATTCGTTAATAAGCTCAGATAATGTTTCGCCATATTTCTCAACTGTTCCGTACTGGCGCAATTGGGATAGTTGTGTATGAATTTGTTGTTGATTTTTATGATTTTTAAATCTATTTTCTAGAGCTTTTTCTAGTTCAATGTAGTTATTTATATCCAATGATAAAAGTTGTGTTTTAACAACTGTTCCTTATTTTACATGTTTTGTAAATTTTAATAATTTGTTTGTCCCGTCTTCATTAAGGCTCGCATTTAGTAAACTAACTATTGTTAGGAAAGCTTCAAGTTCATTCGGATTGCCAATAAAAATTGGTATGTACTCTAATGCTATCTCTATATCAAAGTTACTCATCTTGTTAACTTTTCACTTTTCCAAATTTAAAAAAAATAGAGCTTGCTTGTTTCAAATTTTAAATTAGAATAGTTTTTCTTTTATTTTTAAATGCGGTACTAGGACTAATTTTTATAAAAATCTATTTTACTTGCTCACAAACTTAATTTTCATACCACAGACGATGCATTTTTTGTTATTCTACTGTATTTGGTTTATTGTAACTCGTTTAAATCATTTTGTCGTTCTTTAATTTTGTTTAATTAAACAAATAAATTTAATTTTTATTTTGTCTACGAAAAACCATTATATTTTGTTCGTCAAATCTATTCGATATCATTTAATTTGCTTTCTATTTGAAGAATTACATTACTTGATACTATGTCTTACAGTTCCAATATTTATTCAATTGCTTTCATCATGTAAATTTGTTTACAGTTTCATTTTCGTTGCTACAATAATTTTATATGCTTTGATGTATGTTATAGGATTATAGTTTTTAATATTCTTGAAAATCCTATTTTTAATTTTTGAAGGGTTCTATTTTGTTCGCAAAATTTAATTTCCGTGTTTGGTATTCATATTTTCTGTTTCATAATTTTCGGTATAGTATTCTTTTTCAAACTGCTGTAGTTTATGTTTTTTTTATTATTATTAATTCATAATGATTTTATTAATATTAATTAATTAGTTGATCTGAATTTACTTTATTAACACTAATAAATTAGTTGATCTGAAGTTCGAAGCTCGTCAAATTTAAAATTCTCATCGCTCGAAACTCGTAATGTCCGCTTTTCGTAGGTTTCAATGTCTGCAGGCTTTGGAATTCGCAAAAACATGGCTCCGAGCTGAAATCAGAATCTGCTGCGTCCGACAATGATAGCAGTGCTATTCGTAACGTCCAAATATCACAGCTATCCATTATAAACTGTAAGCTCCAATTATAAAAGCTTCTTAATGTTCGCAGGATCGTGAGTTACAGGATCGCCATGAAATGGTACGCTATGCGCAGTTTGAGTATATTTGCTCGATGTGCAATAACTGCCAATAGTGGCTACCACTACGTTGGGCAATACTTAAAAAATGAATAGTGTGATAATATTCAAAACGAATAGTATGGTAATTTTCAAAAAAGAATAGGTTGGATATGACGTGAAAAATTCCTCTCAGAACAATCCCAGCTTCAGCGTGGCGAATTCAACCGCCCCTACTAGCGTCAGCTGAGATGTGTTCGAATTTAAAAAGAAAAACGACGATATCTGCTTGAGATGTCTTTTTGGTCGCAGACCGATCTTGGCATACCGAAACAGACTGTTTTTATTATCTCATGTTTCGCTCTTAAGTAGTGAAATTTTAGTAAATGAAAAATATAGGTGCTAAAATGTATGGACTTGGTTTTTAATGTTGTTTTTAATATAAAGTATATTTGTTCGTGTCTTCGCTAAATTAAATCTGCTGCTCATCTTAGTTCTCACCACTTTCTTGGGATGTCGCTAAACTCGCAAAGTGTATATATTGAACATGTTAGGACATTTTATGTGTTTACGTTTTATTTACACTACACCATGATCACTAATCAATAACCTTTATGAGTAAATTATGTCGATGGATGTAAGTCGGAGATGTTAAAATTTGTCAAAACTATCGTAAATAAAAATTGATGATTTCCATTTGCTAGTAAGTGGTCAAGTATTCACTGTGAGTTGGTATCTGATGAGAATCACTGTATACTTTCGTAGCCACTTTGTCAAAAAAAAAGTTTTAAGAAAATTTTCAATTTGAATCATCCCGCAAAACAATTGCACTTTGATTCTGCTTTCTGAGACTTATTCCGCTAAACGACGGAGATCCCGTGTCAATTGTTCTCTGCTTTTATAAACTTAAGAGACGATTAATCTAGTCTGTGATTGTTTGTTTGTGGGATGGTGGCGCGTGTGAGGAAAGTAAAGGATGAGATATACGCTTACCGCTGGGCTCCTGCTGATATCACCTCGTGCTTAGACAAATTATATTTCTTCTTCTCGTAAGGTTAACTGGATGTGCTGCCACTTTAGATACCGTAAGGCTCGTGCCCGCACCACCTCGTGCCTAATTACCTTGTAATTGCAGCTTGCCGGTGTCCTATTATTGCTCGAGTGGATTGTAAAACGTAGTTATAAAGCAACTCGTTCAATTCGATACGATTTAATTAAATTAGATATACAAATTAAATATCCACTGTTAAACAGAATATTAATGTCGCGATGCTGGTGGTCTGAGTGCTGAACTGCAAGTGCACTGCAATCGTCCGCTCGCTGCCCAAAACCGGTCCTCTCGGTCGGCCACCGAAACCAGTTGATTTTGAATCCAACATAGCGGCCCCGTTGATAGCTCGGAGAGGCTGTCAATTTTGTCTGACATAGATTAAACCAAGTTAAATCTGATGGTCTTCTTGGCTGTGGACAATACTGCTTGATGGCGACAATAGCGGGCTTTGACGTCGTTGGCTGAGTATGGCTTGCTTTGTTCTTTGAACCAAATATTCTCTTCAAGGGTTAGGGGGGTAGGAAGTAGATGATGTGGATTCGATACAGGTGGTACGAAACAAACAAAAACAAACAAACGTTTGGAAACCATTTGGTCGGAATGCATTTAATCAGTTCGATCAATTGGTAGCCGGCAAAGCTTTGTTATTGGTCTCGTTAACGTTCCGGTGAGAGTCTGAACAGAAGCAACACGAACTAGTCCATCTTTACCGGGATGAATCTTAACTACGCGACCAGTTAGCCAGTTCGACGATGGCAAATTTTCTTCTTTAATTAAAACAAGATCGTTTACTTCTAAGTTCGGTGAAGTTTCAAACCATTTCGGACGGGTTTGCAATTGATTAAGATATTCTGCGCTCCAACGTTTCCAAAATAGCTGCTTTATCTGAATGAGATCACGTAAACGATTAGGAAGTTTTATTTCATCATTATTAATATCCGGTTCAGGTAAAGGATGAGCTATTTCACCGTTTAGAAAATGGTTTGGCGTGATGGGAGTAAGATCGTTTGGATCGGTGCTATACGGACAGAGTGGTCTGCTATTTAGAATTCCTTCTATTCCCGTCAACATCGGCGACCATTCTTCAAAGGTGAATGAACGCGTCCCACAATTACGCTTGATGTGGTGTTTTACGGATTTCACTCCGGCTTCCCATAGCCCTCCAAAGTTTGGGGCTCGAGGTGGAACAAAATGCCAATTAATAGACCGATTTTTGAGGTACGGGATAATATGCTCCCTACTCTCGCGCAACCAGACCGCTTCTTGCGATTTCAGTCTAGCAGCTGCTCCCACGAACGTTTTACCATTATCACTATAGATATCCTGGCAAGCTGTACGCCGTGCTAAAAAACGTTTTAGTGCGGCTAGGAAAAAGGGTGTAGTTAAGTCACCCACTAGTTCTTAGTGTATTGCGCGAGTTGAAAAGCAAACGAAAAGAGTGATGTAGCCCTTGTATGCTACTTTACCCCGACATTTGGAAGCCTTCACTTCAATTGGTCCTGCAAAATCAACCCCCGTCGAAGCAAATACTGAAGAGGGAACCACGCGTGGTGACGAGAGTGTCCCCATCCTTTGCTCGCCAGCTTGAGCTCTAGCTTTACAACAAGTAATGCACTTTAAAAGTACAAATGTTACAGTATTACGAGCTCTCAAAATCCAATATCTCCTACGAAGCCAACTTAAAACTAACTGACAACCGCCATGTAGTGTAATCAAATGATATTCTTTGATCAGAATGGTGGTAAAGTGATGTGACGCAGGAAGTATAATAGGAAACTTTTCATCATATGATAGGTGTGAATTCTCCAGGTGACCCCAGACTTTCATTAGGTTGTCTGTGTCGAAAAAGGGATTAAGATTAATGATTTTACTCTTGTGCGAGATGGGATATTTGTTTTGCAAAGCCCGAAATTCCTTTGAAAAGACCTGCGATTGTACCACTCAAATCCAAAATTTTCGAGCTTGTAATAAATCCCTTGTAGTCAACGGAAAAATAGGAACTCTGTGGAGAATTTTTCCGGGTATCTTTTGAATTACTGCTGTAGTTCTTATCAATCGATTGAAAGGCAAAAATCTGTTCAAAATATCAAGCAGAGATGAGTTAATACGTACTTGATAGACATTCACTCCTCGAAGCCCAAGGTTACCAACATTTTGTGCGGCTAAAGTGATCTTGGGCCATAAAGTGATCTTGGGCATTTTTTTGCAAAAATTGGGGTCCATGCCACCAAAGAGAACTAACGAGTAGCTCAGATACCGAGATACCTCGGCTGGCAAGGTCGGCAGGATTCTCTCCTGAAGGAATATGTCGCCATCGACACACGGGGCTAGTGTCCTTGATTTTTTGCACTCTATTAGCAACAAAGGTTTCCCATCTCTTGGGATCTCCTTGCAACCAGTAAAGAACTATTTCGGAGTCCGTCCAATTTACGTTGGTGGGGATTGGTGAACATTTCCAATTCAACAGAACCCTTTGCACTAGCTCCGACAATAAAACCGCTCCTAAAAGCTCCAAGCGAGGTATTGTTGCCGGTTTGACGGGTGCCGGCCGTGTTTTTGATGTCAGTAAATGGCAATGATAGTTTCCCTCTTGATCGTGCAGTCTAATATAAAGAGAGGTATGCTTCCTGCGAAGCGTCGCAAAATCCATGCAACTCTATCTGTTGAGTATCTACTGATGTTCCTAGCCATCTTCTGATTTTCAGTTGTGACAGGAGTTGGAGTTGCTTTTTGTACGCTTCCCATTTCTCTACAAAGTCATCAGCGATTGGATCGTCCCAATCCAAGTTTGCAAGCCAAAGCTCTCTCATAAGCAGCTTAGCCCTGATAATCGTTGGTGCGATAAATCCCATAGGGTCAAATAAGCGAGATATAATGGATAAAACTTTCCTTTTTGTTAAGGGTAATTCCGATGGCTGTGAGGTGTCAAAGTTGAATTGGAATCTAAATGTGTCTTCATTGGGTTGCCAATAAATTTCAAGAGTCTTGACGGTATCGTCATAGTTTAATGACATAAGTGATTGAATTTCTCTGTCATCTGGAGCGACTGCTTCTATAATTTTATCATGATTGCTTACCCACTTTCGCAAATGAAATCCACGCTTTTGGAATATTCCCACTAGCTGCCGTTGTAACTCTAGTGCACTGCTAATAGTGCTTGCTCCCGCGAAGATGTCGTCGACGTAAATACAATGCATTAGAAAATGGTAGGCCAGTGGATATTCCGATTGGAAATCTTCCACCAATTGCTGTATCGTACGTATGGCTAGAAAGGGAGCGCATGTAGTGCCAAAGGTAACGGTTTTTAAGAAAAAGTCCTTGATTGGCTCGGACGGGTGGTTACGCCATATAACCCTCTGAAACTGCGCATCAATTATATGTACTAAAATTTGTAAAAACATTCTTTTCAGATCTACGGCGAACGCGATTTGATAGAAACGCCAGTTGGTCAGAATTGATGGTAAGTCATTCTGCAAAGCCGGACCTGAGTGTAAGATGTCGTTTAAGGAGTTGCCGTTACTTGTCTTTCTCGCAGCGTTAAACACAATACGTAAATTAGTGGTGCTGGAGTTCTTAAACACCGCATGATGCAGTAAATAGCAACATTTCACATCAATTTGCCCATTTTGATACGCAGTCATATCATCCTCTGATTCAGTAACTAGCCCTACCTGATCACCATTTATATATTCATTGAATGCTTTAGAATATTCCATATGATATTCTGCGTTACGAACAAATTTCCTTTCGAGCTGGGCAAACTGTCTGATAACTATTTCCCGCGACTTGCCCAGTACCCGCTGCGGATCTGTATAGCTTTTAAATGGTAGTCGAACCTGATATCGACCATTAGAACTAGAAAGAGTGTCGAGGTAAAATTGTTCGCACCATTTATCCTCTGAACTCAGCGCTCGTGCTTCTTGCAGTGTTTCGATTTCCCAGAAACGACGCAAGAGCCTGTCCACTTCGACGCGTGTGACCATGGCAAATATTTCCTTTGGGATCTGCTGCTCGTATATGATGGAGCCCAACAGAATCCACCCAAACAACGTATTCTGCGCTGTTGGGAACCCCTTTCGCTTTTCAAGCCCGTTAATGACAACGTCTGCATATACGTCTGCCCCCAGAAGAAGATCAATCTGCCCCGGTTGATGAAAATGAGGATCACCCAAGCACAAATTTTCGATATGTGGCCATTTGGTATGGCTCAGAGGTCGTGCAGGAAGAATACCTGTGAGCGTTTTGATGACGTATGCCAATACGTCAATTTGGTAATCTCTCATATAAGATTGAATTGTAAACTCAGCTACTTGCTCACAAGACTTTGCGACGTTATTACCTACGCCTGTAATGTAGGTTTTGCCCGGTGATGTGGGTAACTTTAACAAGGTTACAGCACGTTCAGATATAGGCCTCACTACCACTGTCAAGGAGGGCTCTCATTCGTATAAGTTTTCCATTAGAACTTCTCACTCTAATTACTGCTGTCGATAATAGCACCCGGAGTTGAAACACTCTCGCAATATGCGATCTTAGTGGATCTGAGCTTGGCGTTTGTTGCCATTTAGACGATTGAGAAGGTTCATCGTGCAATAGCGTATGATGTCTTGCGCCACAATGACAATTGCGTTTGCTTGAACAATTCGCAACTAAGTGGTCATCAGCGAGGCAATTGAAGCATACTCGTTTACTTTGAATTATACTCCGTCGCGCTGCAGTGGTCATACCCAGGAACCGAGCACAACGTCGTACGTAATGGTTTCCCAAGCAAATGCAGCACTGTGGTGAACTGTCCGTATGTTGGGACCTTTGTTTCCCGTTGAACTGCACATAGTGTGTTTGTTACTGTTAGAAGAGTGTTTCGTTTTAGGAACAATAGGGGTTGCAGTCTTACTTTCCATAATAGCATCTAAAGTTTTAGCACTGGTGACTAAAAAGGTTTCAATCATAGCGAACGTAGGAAGTGTAGAAGTATCTCCCAGCTTAGTTTCCCAAAGGCCAGCAGTTTGTGGTGGCAGCTTCTGTGCCATAAAATATACCAGAAGGGGATCACAGTGCACTAGATCCAGTTCAAAAGTTTGTAGAGCTTGTCTACATTCTCGGGCAATATTCAGAAACGAACGTATTACATGCGAATCTTCCTTCTCGATCTTAGGTTGAGATGAAAACAAATTCATCTGTGATTTGAAGAGCTCCCGGGGGTTTTCATAGTGGGCTGATAGAAGTGACCAAGCCGCGTCGTAATTCCCATCGGTAGTTAATACGTGTTTAATCATATCGAATGGCTCACCTTTCAGACTACCTTTCAGATACCAAAACTTCTCGATGTTACCTAAACCGTTATTATTATGAACGAGAGAAAAAAAGAAATCTCGAAAGCAAGGCCAATCGGTATATCTACCTTCAAACGTAGGTATATTGATTTTATTAAGTCGAATTGGGTTTGAATGTCCCACAACAGCCTGCTCTACTGCTGTGATCTCTGGGGCAGTTTCACGCAACGGCGGCTTTAAGCAAGGAAATTTTAGATCACGATCTTCTTCAATCACACAAACCGTCTCTAAATACATCTCTTCGAACATGTCATTTGTACCGTTTTTTAAATAATCATCACTATCCGAAATACCGCTCATTATAAGCTTTCTATCATTTTCGCGAAATTCAGCAGCGATAAAAGAAATTCGCTCAAGACGCTTTTCATAATACGTGCACGACTAACGAGACACGGGATCTTTCTTGAAATTAGTAATGACTCTCGAAAGAGACTCTAACAAGGCATTCTGCCGATTAACGAACGCGCCAACATCTACCGCGGTATCATTTTCACTCATTCTTCACGCCCGTGTATTTTAGAATATGTGTATCTAAAGTAATGTACAAAGCGTACCTGTAATGCACGTGTTGTAATTGTTCCCGGGTTTCGGCACCAAAAATATGTTTGTTTGTGGGATGGTGGCGCGTGTGAGGAAAGTAAAGGATGAGATATACGCTTACCGCTGGGCTCCTGCTGATATCACCTCGTGCTTAGACAAATTATATTTCTTCTTCTCGTAAGGTTAACTGGATGTGCTGCCGCTTTAGATACCGTAAGGCTCGTGCCCGCACCACCTCGTGCCTAATTACCTTGTAATTGCAGCTTGCCGGTGTCCTATTATTGCTCGAGTGGATTGTAAAACGTAGTTATAAAGCAATTCGTTCAATTCGATACGATTTAATTAAATTAGATATACAAATTAAATATGCACTGTTAAACAGAATATTAATGTCGCGATGCTGGTGGTCTGAGTGCTGAACTGCAAGTGCACTGCAATCGTCCGCTCGCTGCCCAAAACCGGTCCTCTCGGTCGGCCACCGAAACCAGTTGATTTTGAATCCAACAGTGATGATTTATAGACGAGAGGGGAATCATGATCGTAAATCAATAATCTTTATGTCAATGGAGATGTTAAAATTAGTCACAACTAACGTTTATAAAAACTCTAGCGCACCTGAACCCCTAGAAACACTAATGCTTGAAGAACAGTAGAAGAATCGTGCAGGTTTTGAGTGCATATTCCACCACATGAGCTGCTTATTACGGCCAAACTGTTTCAAACGCCACGTTTTACTTTACTCAAGAATGCATTATAACTCATATGGTATTACCACTGTCATGAATTTCAACGTTTATGAGAGCAAAACATGGGTTAATTATATTCGTTATCAGTTGCTTATTTCACAAAATTTTGAAAGCAGCATCTCATATAACATCAATGAAGAAGATGCTCAGTGCCTCCAGCACTGTAACTGAAGTTGGTGTTTGGGGCTGCGATCCGAAAAATTTGCAGAACTTTGGGAATTGGAACATCGGTTATTTATTTTCATTGTAAATGTTTCCGGTATAATTTTATTGATACAAAAGTAGCACAATCGACTCGTGCTGGCAACTTTTTGCCAGTATCAAAGCCACGAATATATCACATCTGCTTCACGTTGTTATACTACATTCGAAGTTATAGGAGTATGAAGAAATTTAGGGTTACCTGCAGCGAGTTTTTTTCAAATAATCAAAAGCTTAATATTTGCTATTTATTGGCACTTCTACGATTAAACCGCTTTATAAAGATATTGCAAACAAACACAAAACAAACAATAGCTGGCAGCCCTATTGTGGCTTTTCAACCCAATTTGGCCTGAATAATGTTTATAATAGGTTCCATAAACTGTATGAAATTAGTATTGATTTCATGACTGCACTGGAAGTTATAGGGCAAAAAGTTTTATTTTCCTGAATGAATTTTCAAAACCAAAGAGACAAAAATGCCCAAAGCTGGCAGCACCAATCGAGTTTTTCAACCAAATTTCTACCAAACAGAGCTTAGAGTAAGGTTCAGCTACTGTGTGAATTTCATGAAAATCTGGTTACTTATTCACATTTCATAGGGCAAAAAGCAGTTTTTTTTCTATGTTATTTTTCAAGATGGCACCACTGGCACAGAGTTGCCCAAACCTGGTCCCACTTTAGTCCAGATCTGGTCCTATTTAAGTCCAATGCATTCTGTAAATTTCAATGGTATCTGATTATTGATTCGTGAGTTCCTGTGAACAGAAGTTTTTGATGTTAAAAATATAGGTTGACTGGGAGAGGGTTACCGTTCTTGTCCGACATGAAATTTCCAAAATTTTACTTTGAACGTGTAGACAAAGCATAAAATTTGTATACAGACTGGTTTTATTGTAAGAAACGGACATTTTTAGGATATTCGATGGTTTGAATGTTTTCACTTCCAAATTTTTATTTTTTCAAATTTAAGACACCAAAATTATCATAGCTGGCAGCTCCAACCGAATTTTTCAACCAAATTTCTATTAAACGTGGTTTGAAATAAGATCCAGCTATTGTGTTAATTTCGTCAAAATCGAACGATTCAATTAGAATTTATAGGGCTAAAAGCAGTTATCTTTTTTAATGATTTTTCAAGATGGCACCACTGGCACAGAATCGCCCGCATTTCAAAATCACTTCTATCAGACTTGGTTCTATTCAAGACCAATACATGCTGCAAATTTCAATTAATTCTGCTCATTGGATCGTGAGTTTCCGTGAACAGAAGTTTTTGATGCTAAAAATATGGGTAAATTGGGCAAGGGTTACCAGGCGTGCCCGTTATACCATATCAAATTTTTTTTTGTCTAAGTAAAAAAAGCATGAGATTTACATACGAGTGGCTTTTTTTTGAAGAAGCGGCATTTGTTCAAGAGGGACGATGATTTGAAGGTTTTCACTTTCAGTACTGCCCTAGCTACCGGGTTGCCAGCACGCTCAGTTGAAGCTACACAAATCTACAACTAAATAATACCAACATGTCGTGAAAGTTTCGTAATGATTGAATAGTTTTGTCAAAAGTTATCGCAATTTAAAAATTTTCAAATTTTTCCGTTCTCTTTTTAGGCACCCAGCGCACACATGGGGTAAAAAAAATTCCAAAAAATTATCCGATTCACATGTAAAACACGTTCGAAATTTATTTGGTCAACTTTATTTTTGCAAAAATTATTTGTGTACGGAATAATAGGTATAATAAAAATATCACTTAAATGGCCGCCGGCGCCAAAGGGTTAAAGATTATTAACTTTTTCTGAGACCTGGCACTATTCTGCTTATACACCAATGTGTGATGAAAATTTCAGTTCAATCGGATAGCGCGTTCCTGAGAATTTTTCACTGAAAATTTTTGATGATATATATATATATATATATATATATATATATATATATATATATATATATATATATATATATATATATATATATATATATATATATATATATATATATATATATGTATATATATATATATATATATATGAATTTTTGGCCAAAGTGATTTTAATACTAATGTTCTTCTTCGAACATTAGTAAAAAGTAATGATTTCCAACTGCAAGTGGTCATTTCAGTCAACTGCAATTGGTCAGATCCGTAAAATATGCACTGTAAGCTGGTGTCTGATGAGAATCAGTGCATATTTTCGAAACCACTTTGCCAAAAAATGTTTCAATAAAGTTTTCAATTTTAATCATCCCGCAAAAACAAATTCCACTTTGATTCTGCTTTCGGAGGCTTGTTCCGCAAAATGATCGATATCCCGTATACATTATTTTCTGCTTTGATAAGCTTAAGAGACGATATACAGTGTCTTTGTCAATTTATAGACAAGAAGGCAACCTTGATCACATAGTAATGACTTTTATGTTTAAAGTATGTCGATGGATATGAGTCGGAGACGTTAAAATTTGTCACAACTAACGTAAATGAAAATTAATGATTTCCTGCTATAAGTGGTCAAATCAGTCGAGTGTACACTGTGTGCTGATGAGAACCAGTGCATACTTTTGAAAGCACTTTGTCAAAAAAAATTTCAATAAAATTTTCAATTTCAATCATCCCGCAAAAACAAGTCCAGAGTTATTTTTAATTACAATTGGAATTTAATTTGCTAAACCAAAACAAAACCTGTTATAGTCATTAATCAAAATGTGGGCAGTTTAAGACATCATATCCAAGGTAAGAATAGATTTTGATTAAATACGACTTGCGATCTTTAAATGTCAAGAAATTGATTATTGAAGTGACAAAGTTAACCGTTTTTTGGTCATTTATTGGGGTATGAATGTAGAACCAGATACAATTGTTTTTTTCATATTTTGCTAAGGTTATACTAACTAACAGAATCCAAAATCTATAAGTATAATTCCATAGCAAAATACATTGTTGGCTACGGTAAGTAGCCTCGAATGATATGAATAATCGATTCATTAATCGAATACCGTATTCTCATTTATGTAACTAAAGTTGAATACAATCCGTCTTCTACACTTGTTATATTAAAGGAAACTACTATACAACTAAACAGATGAAAACGTGCACTTAAGGGGCCCAAGGGTTAAGAATAAGACACAACATCATTTATAAGGTGTAAAATCCCGATCGGAGCCACTTGCTGCGCGATCGGAGCATGTTTATGACTCGGCGCGATGCGCTGCGATCTGTTATGTATTTTTATTTTACTTGCTTTTTCTGGATTTGATTTTATATGACTTTATTTTTGCTTACATCTAAGACTAGTGTAAATACTGAGTTAGGTGTTATTTACCGCATTTCACTGTTATTGCTAACCGTAAATGTACTTTGTACACCATATATCTGCGTCAAAGTTCTATGATTTTTCACAAGAAAAACTTTACACGCGTTTTTCTCAAAACTGTTTTTTTCGGTACGGTTGAAAACATAGCTCGCCCAGTTCTTTACCGACTGACTTGAAATTTTGACAGTACCCTTCAAACACGATTATCTATAGAAAGACGTTGGGATTTCTTTTTGTTTCATATTTCATTTGATTTAAACATTTTGAGTGCACATTTAAAGGCAAAAAAACATTATTTTTTTAAAATGTCCACCATTTTTGGGAAAAATGATATTAAAAATATCCTTACGTCTTTCTCGAGCTTTTTGTATGATAAATTGAAATTATTTTGGTTTTGTATTCTAGAGTCACAATTGGTGGAGAAACTTTTCCGGCCGCGAAGCCTTACATTGATGATGGGCGTTCAGTCAACTACGTGCTCATCCGCCATTTCGTTTTCGATCACCAAAAAAAAATTTATATAGATACTTTCATGTATAGACAATAAAGACTGTGAAGCACAATATTCATTTTTTTCGTTGTTTCCCCGGAAAAAATTTTGAGATTAGGCTATTTTTCGACGCTCTTCAGTGGTGTTACTCCTTAACTGCTACTATTCCAATGTAAACATTACAAAACATAAGACTGGTTCAGTCTTCCACAAACTACGATGTTTACGTGAACGCTGCAGTAAAATTTGAACATATGACATAATTTTGCAACTTTGGCGTAAATATGCATAGCGGAATTGGAAATTAGCACCCTTTTTGCTTAGATTTACAAAAGACTGTATTGGTACTGCAGACACGAAATAATAAATATCCGATGAGTGTAAATTTTGTGATTTGTTATTTTAAATAGAAAAATAGATATGTTTCTCATAATGAAAGAATTAACTATAGACTTACTTTTAAAAGTGTACAGGCAAACACAAAGGACCATTACTGTTTTCCTTTCCGAGCGAAAATTCTTCCAAGAAGATATGTTTACCTCATTGGTCTCTCTGACCAGACAAATCTCAAAGACCTCACTATCCTTGGACTCGCAGAAGCTCATAAAATTGACCACATTGCACACCAATTTTACAACTTGCCACAAATATTGCTCAGAGTACATTTGCGTCAAAATTTAAAATACTAGTAGACTTGCAAAAAATTATTATTGAGATCAGATTTTGAAAGCGGAAAAGATTGAAATTAAATAAAAAACATGTCCTGCAAACCAAGAATTGATGAATTAGGCATGAAAATGTTATAGGGAGTTGGCCAACCTTCCAATAAAAGTAGATTATCTTAGGACAATATTCCACTACAAACGTTATGCCGGTGAACACGTGTGAACTACTACCACATGTGTTTAATGTGCATAGTCCGTAATCATTCCAAATGCATTCCACACTACCGCTCAACATGAATTACACATGAATAATCTACGACCACTCAGGAATGAACGCTTTAATGAATTACATGTGAATCGAATCAAAGTAATTAAAAATACAAGACCAATTATTCCTCTGGAAGCTAGGTTAGGTAAGGTTAGTGAAGAAGGCTACCGGGAACGCGGCCAGCATTAAGCCACCAGTTTGGGCCCATTTGCCACCCTCATAGACAATCACGCACATTCACACTTAGAGCCATGGCACTGGCGGGACTCAAACCCGCAGGCCCCGTAGGACGCCGCTGAGAGAGTGTAGGGGCGCTACTTAATTCAAATAGCTTTGTCAAGCTAAGCAACTCACAGACGAGGATATGAAGGACGACTTTACTCCTACCAGGTCTACAGCCACTGTACAGTCTTCCTGTCTAAACACCTAAAAAACGCAGCAGCTGTATAGGTGCCACTTCTGTGGTAGCGACCGTTCACACAGAAATAAGTAAAAAGTCTAGCACATCAGAACCACTAGAAGGCTAAATTTCGAAGAAATTGCCTTTGAGTGACAAAAAAAATGTGGAAAGACGTTATACACTTCTTTCTAGTAGCCAGAGCAATAAAACCCAATTATAACAGAGATGATGAAATATACGAAGCATCAATGAGTTTACCATACCAAGCGCATCAGAACCGCTAGAAGACTGAATATCGAAGAAATTGCCTTTGAGTGACAAAAAAATGTGGAAAGACGTTATACACTTCTTTCTAGTAGCCAGAGCAATAAAACCCAATTATAACAGAGATGATGAAATATACGAAGCATCAATGAGTTTACCATACCAAGCTCATGCTTAAATTAACTTATCCTTTGAATTTTGTTCTCATCGCAGGATTTCATCGAAAGTTTCAGCGGTTAAACGTTTTTTTTTATGCTGCCATCCGAAAAATTTTCAAAACTCGGTAAATTGAGAGATTGTTTCTCTATTTTTATTGCAAATGCTTAACATATGAGTATGCAATTTGAGGCATCTATTGGTGTAATATTTGATGAAAATGTCTGATGCTGGATACCCTGTGTTAGCAACAAATCAAAATATCCGTACATACCAAATCTGCTTCACGTTATGTTAAACCCACCCTGTGAATTTCGTTTCGAGTGACAAAAGTTTTTGGGTTACCGCCCTCAACACTTTCCAAATTTTCAAAAAGTTAATAATTGTTGTTATTTTTCATTGTAGGATCATTGCCATTCACAAATCTAATGGCATAATCGCTTGGTAAAGAGATTCCAAAAAATTACAAAAATGGCCATAGGTGGCAGTTCTCTTATGATTTTTTATGAAATTCATACGACATTTGGTTTACATTAAGGTCCATTTACTGAACGAATTTTGTTTTGATTTCATGACTAGACAAGAAGTTATAGCGAAAAAAGCTTTATTTTACTGAACAAATTTGCATGATTTAGGAGACAAAGATCTCCAAAGCTGGCAACTCTATTCTAATGGTTTACTTTAAGGTCCATTTACTGAACGAATTTTGTTTTGATTTCATGACTAGACAAGAAGTTAAAGGGACAAAAGCTTTATTTAGGAAACTAAAATCACCATAGCTGGCAACTCTATTCTAATTTTTCGACCAAATTTTCATCAAATGTTGGCTGAAGTAAGGTCAAAATATTGCGTGAATCTTGTTCAAATCCGAAGAATAAATTGGAAACTAAAGGCCAAAAGTGATTTTTCAAGATGGTACCACTGCCACAATTTAGCCTGCATTTCAAATTCAGTTCTATCAAACTTGGTCCTAGTTAATTCTAATATGTATTGTAAATTTTATTATCATTGGACAAACCGGTCGTCAGTTGTTGTGAGCAGAAGTTAGAAAATACAGGTAATTTTGTGATATTTTGCCGTTCTTGTGCAAGTTGGAATTTTGAAATTTTTAATTTGACATGATGGACAAAGGTTAAAAGCTTTCAATAATATAACGTTTTTGTCAAAGATCAAAAATTTTTCAGGAATGTTGTTGATTTGAAGGATTTTTTTTCAGGAAGCTGTCGTTAAATCTATATGTGTTAAGTCTTAATAAACATCAACACGTTCTGCAATTTTCACGATGATCCAATATTTCTGTCAGAAGTTATGACAAATCAAAGTTCTAAAAAAACTAGCACACCTGAACTGATAGAAACACTAATGTTCGAAGAACAGTAGAAGAATCGTGCAGGTTTTGATAACATCTTCTACCACACGAGTTGCTTATTACAGCTAAAACGTTTCAAACACCACGTTTTACATTGGTCTCAAGAATATATTATAACTCATATGGTGGAAAGGTTTCAGATATTACCACTTTCATGAATTTAAACGTTTATGAGAGCAAAACACGGGTTAATTATATTCGTTATCAGTTGCTTATTTCACAAAATTTTGAAAGCAGCATCTCATATAACATCAATGAAGAAAATGCTCATTGATT
>OX376372.1:124212570-124283386 GCA_947369275.1 Nemotelus nigrinus | reverse complement strand
TTTGTGTACAGATTGGTTTTATTGTAAGAAACGAACATTTTTTTGTATATTCGATGGTTTGAATGTTTTCACTTCCAATTTTTATTTTTTCAAATTTAAGACACCAAAATTATCATAGCTGGCAGCTCCAACCGAATTTTTTGACCAAATTTCTACATCACGTGGTTTGAAGTAAGGTCCAGCTACTGTGTGAATTTGGTCAAAATCGAACGATTCAATCAGAATTTATAGGGCTAAAAGCAGTTATCTTTTTTAGTGATTTTTCAAGATGGCACCACTGGCACAGAATCGCCTGCATTTCAAAATCACTTCTATCAGATCTGGTCCTATTTAAGACCAATACATTCTGTAAATTTCAATTAATTCTGCTCATCGGATCATGAGTTTCCGTGAACAGAAGTTTTTGATGCTAAAAATATAGGTAAATTGGGCAAGGGTTACCAGGCGTGCCCGTTATACCATATCAAATTTTATTTTTTGTCTATGTAAATAAAGCACAAGATTTACATATGAGTGGCTTTTTTTTGAAGAAGCGGCATTTTTTCAAGAGAAACGATGATTTGGAGGTTTTCACTTTCAGTGCCTGCTCTTGCTTCAAGGTTGCCAGCACGCTGATCAAAAGCTACACAAATCTACAACTAAATAATGCAAATATGTCCTGAAAATTTCGTAATAACTTAATAGCTCTGTCAAAAGTTATCGCAATTTAAAAATTTTCAAATTTTCCCGTTCTCTTTTTAGGCACCCAGCGCACATATGGGGTAAAAAATTCCAAAACATTATCCGATTCACATGTAAAACACGTTTGAAATTTATTTCGTCAACTTTATTTTTGCGAAAATTATTTGTATACGAAATAATAGGTATATTAAAAATATCACCTAAATGGCCACCCGCGCCAAAAAGTTAATAATAACTGACATTTAGTGAGACCTGGACCTATTCTGCATATACACCAATGTATTCTGAAAGTTTCAGCTCAATCGGATGGCGCGTTCCCGAGATTATCTCACTGAAATTTTTTTATGATATATATATATATATATATATATATATATATATATATATATATATATATATATATATATATATATATATATGTATATATATTTATATATATATATATATATATATATATATATATATATATATACATATATATGTATATATATATATATATACATATCTATATATATATATATATATATATATATATATATATATATATATATATATATATATATATATATATATATATATATATATATATATATATATATATATATATATATATATATATATATATATATATATATATATATATATATATATATATATATATATGGAAATATGAATTTTTGGCCGAATCGATTTTAATACTAATGTTCTTCGAACATTAGTAAAAATATATACTTATCTAAAATCTGCTATCGATCAGCATTGTATTTTGATGATTGTTTTGATGATTTTGACAATTGTCACTTGACATTTGTCATTTGACACTACATGTTAAATGTCCATTCACAATTGTTTTTTTTACTTGATACTTACCGTGAAGAAGAATACTGGTAAAACTGGAAATCTAACAAGAGAATTAAGAGAAAGCTGTATAACAAAAAAAAAAGTACCGAAATTTTCACTTTACAGTTGATTTTTGAATAGAGATGATGTGCATTAGAATTGGTCGTTAGAAAATTGAAATAATTGATGGAAAATTGAAATTAGTTATAAAATCTAGTTACAGTGAAATAAAGAATTATTAAACTATAATTCGTGACGGTGTTTAATTGGACAATTGGATGTAGTTAGAACACCGATTAAAAATGAACTCGTTGAATTTTATAGAAATTTTAAATGAAAACATAAAATAAAATTAAAACAAATAAAATGCCACAAACCATACAAAATGTTAAAAAGAAATGTTAATTTATATATACTAGCAAACAGAAAATGTCAAAATAATTGATTAAAGCCATATAATTAAAGTACTACAAATATGAAAATATTATACCAAAAACAAACACAATAAAAACGTATTTATACATAAGTATTGTAAGTACATTGTTATTTAATACATTATTGATGAAGATCTTCATACATGCACCCATTAATTAGCATTTATGAAAATTATTATTTTTTTACAAAAACAAATACTAAATTACAAAAATAACATAAAAAAAAGCTTTAAGAAGAAAATCACACATACATATATTATAAGTTGAAACTAAAAGAAATTAGGCTATTTATGTACGTTAACAAAAACATTAATGAACAACATTGTAATCAAAATTGTAAAGCATGGTTTTGAGTTCAAAAAATTCCCTTTCCTACAGAAACGAAATTTTTTTTCCAAAGGAGGAGGGTGTATTGTAAATAAAACGTAAACACATAAAATGTCATAACATGTTCAAAATATACACTTTGCGATTTTAGCGACATCCCAAGAAAGTGGTGAGCACTAAGATTAGCAGTAGATTTAATTTACCGAAGATACGAACAAATATACTTAATATTAAAAACAACATTAAAAACCAAGTCCATACATATTAGCACCTATATTTTTCATTTACTAAAATTTCACTACTTAAGAGCGAAACATGAGATAATAAAGACAGTCTGTTTCGGTATGCCAAGATCGGTCGGCAACCAAGCAGATATTTAATATCGAAAAACGATTGTTTCATTTATTTTTAAAATAAATAATCATTTCACTTGACGAGTGTATTTCAAGCTGAGGCTAGTAGGGGCGGTTAGATTCGCCACGCCGAAGCTTAAATCACTTGCATTCATAAGAGCGATATTCATTCTAATATTTCCTACCACGTCTCTAATTTGTGTTTGTAATTCATTTGACAAGTCTCTAAAGATTAAAGAAGCGTAACTTTGACTCAAGAATCTTCTTTTATATATAAAAAAAAAAAAACTCTAGCGCACCTGAATCGCTAGAAAACTAATTTTCGAAGAAATTGTCATTGAGTGACAAAAAAAAGTGGAAAGACGTAAAACACTGTTTTGTAGAATCATATCAACCATTCCTTATCCGAAGCAACAAAACTCATGTTCGAATTAAAACCTAAAAGGAAATTTATTAGTGAAATAAACTTAAAATAAACAAATTGACTTACCTGCTGTCACCGTCGCTGTCACCGATTGTACACAATGGAGACTTGTCAAATTGTCAATTCGCCTGATGTTCTCGTCAACTCTTGTTATCTCTTTTACTCTTACTAGTCAGCAATTGTAAAGTAATTTGTAGTATTAGTTCGCAAAGTAAAACTTGAAGTTTGTTAAAATGTTACAATTTGGATTGAAACTTGAAGTTTGTTAATATGTTAAACTTTGGATTGTAATTGATAAAATGTTGCTTACAACTGTAAATTTTCGGAAACATCGTATAAATAGCAAAACTAACGGATTCTCGCTCTCTTTGTCTGAAAAACTTCTTTGGAACAAGATAAGTTTTGTAGTTTGTGAATAATTTAAATAAAATAAGAATTTTCTAGAAATTTGGAGGTTTTGAAATTTACACATGGTCCTTCGAACCGGATCAATTGTCGGATCTTCTGGTTTTGGATAAATTGTCGAATCTGCTGGTTTGGATAAATTGTCGGATCTTCTGGTTTTGGATTCATTGTCGGATCTTGGTGGAAATATTGTTGGAGTCATTTGATAACGAAGTTCTGGTTTTGGATTCATTGTCGGATCTCGGTGGAAATATTGTTGGAGTCAATTGATATCGAAGTTCTGGTTTTCGGATGAATTGTCGGATCTTGGTGGAAATATTGTTGGAGTCATTTGATAACGAAGTTCTGGTTTTGGATTCATTGTCGGATCTTGGTGGAAATATTGTTGGAGTCAATTGACATCGAAGTTCTGATTTTTGGATGAATTGTCGGATCTTGGTGGAAATATTGTTGGAGTCAATTGATATCGAAGTTCTGATTTTCGGACGAATTGTCGTATATCTTGGTGGAAATATTGTTGGAGTCATTTGATAACGAAGTTCTGGTTTGGATTCATTGTCGGATCTTGGTGGAAATATTGTTGGAGTCAATTGATATCGAAGTTCTGATTTTCGGATGAATTGTCGTATATCTTGGTGAAAATATTGTTGGAGTCATTTGATAACGAAGTTCTGGTTTTGGATTCATTGTTGTATATCTTGGTGGAAATATTGTTGGAGTCATTTAATAACGAAGTTCTGGTTTGGATTCATTGTCGGATCTTGGTGGAAATATTGTTGGAGTCAATTGATAACGAAGTTCTGATTTTCGGATGAATTGTTGTATATCTTGGTGGAAATATTGTTGGAGTCAATTGATATCGAAGTTCTGATTTTCGGATGAATTGTCGTATATCTTGGTGAAAATATTGTTGGAGTCAATTGACATCGAAGTTCTGGTTTCGGATTAATTGTCGGATCTTGGTGGAAATATTGTTGGTGTCAATTGACATCGAAGTTCTGGTTTCGGATTAATTGTCGGATCTTGGTGGAAATATTGTTGGAGTCAATTGATATCGAAGTTCTGATTTTCGGACGAATTGTCGTATATCTTGGTGGAAATATTATTGGAGTCAATTGATAACGAAGTTCTGATTTTCGGATGAATTGTCGGATCTTGGTGGAAATATTGTTGGAGTCAATTGATATCGAAGTTCTGATTTTCGGATGAATTGTCGGATCTTGGTGGAAATATTGTTGGAGTCAATTGATATCGAAGCTCTGATTTTCGGATGAATTGTTGTATATCTTGGTGGAAATATTGTTGGAGTCATTTGATAACGAAGTTCTGGTTTGAATTCATTGTCAGATCTTGGTGGAAATATTGTTGGAGTCAATTGATATCGAAGTTCTGATTTTCGGATCTATTGTCGTATATCTGGGTGGATACATTGAGGAGCATCGTTCATCGCTCTTGGAAGTTGGGCAAGTCCACATGTAGGTTCCTTATTTGCATGTTATCTATGTGTGTTAAATGTGTTCGTAATTTTAATTTTTCAATCATACTTCAAATGAACAAAATTCATTCGCGTCATGCATCGTGATTAAAACCGTTGGTTACGGCAAAGTTTACGGTATTATCGTTCGTTTATAGGTAGGAGGACAGTTGGTTAACTGTTCGTCAATAGGCTGCTCATATCGCACATATCTACTTATATTACTTATATCTATAATTCATATCGCACATATCGTGGACAGTGAATTCATTCGTTATCAAAATTCATTCGCGTCATGCATCGTGATTAAAACCGTTGGTTACGGCAAAGTTTACGGTATTATCGTTCGTTTATAGGTAGGAGGACAGTTGGTTAACTGTTCGTCAATAGGCTGCTCATATCGCACATATCTACTTATATTACTTATATCTATAATTCACATCGCACATATCGTGGACAGTGAATTCATTCGTTATCAAAATTCATTCGAAATCGTTCAAGGCCAACGTTGAGCAACAGGGTGATTTCTGAGCTCGTCAAATGGCTCTTGCAATTTCAAATTTGGTTTTGCAGCAAAGGCTGCTTCGGGATCAGTTGGGTAAAATGAATACCAACTTTCGTAAAGACTCAAAGTCAAGAAAAACTGTATCGTATCTGCAAAACTTGCTATCAAACCTGCTGACACTATACAGTAAATTCATTTCTAATCATGAGAAAATTACCGATCAATTAAGTGATGAAAAGGAGTTAAATTCACCATATTTCACGCAAGATCACGATCAATTTATTACAACTCACTTGAATTTTAAGTCAGAATTAGAAGATTTGTTACAGGGAGCACTTGGGTCGAGTCTTCAAGAGGTTGATGGCAAGTCTGAAGTCAAAGTTGACGAACCAGAACTTAGACTGCCACGAATCACTCTTCCTACATTTAAGGGAGATTATGAAAAATGGGTTACTTTTCGGGATCTGTTTGTGTCTCTCATTCACTCCAGAACCACTTTATCGAAAGTGGAAAAACTGCATTATTTGAAATGTAGTCTTTCTGGAGAAGCTGGAAATCTTTTGCAACATGTGGCTGTATCCGAAACCAATTACGATTCAGCGTGGAAATTGTTAAGTGATCGCTACGACAACCCACGTGTGCTGCTCAATGCAAAATTTAAGGCTTTATTTAATATAAAAGGTGCTTCAGAATCAGCTTCAGAGTTGAAAACATTATTAGGTTGTACAGTAGAATGTGTACAATCCCTAGAAGCTATGAAGCTAGGAAACTTAGGAGAGTCGATGATAGTTTATTTGACAGCTCAAAGATTGCCGCAAGAAACACGACAATTGTGGGAGCAAGGGCAGGCGTTAAAGAAAGATCTGCCAGCCTTTGAAGAACTAAAAACATTCCTGCATCAACGTTTTCGGGCGCTCGAAGCGTCAGGGATTTGGAAGACAAAGTTTGTAAAGAACAGTGCACAAATTCGAACTGTTCATTTGTTAGAAACACAAACACCCATCCTTTGTAATCAGTGCAAATCACCACATAGATTGACAGCTTGCGATCAATTTCGGCAGGCGTCACACACAAGTAAATTTGAACTAGTAAAAATAAATGGACTTTGCTTGAATTGTTTGAAATCGGGACACTTTGTCCGCAATTGCCCCAGCAAGTTTAAGTGTGCACGTTGTGGAAAGGCCCATAATACCATCTTGCATAGAGATCGGTCGGAAAACGGGAATAATTTGAGTCAGCAACCTAATTATTCACAAATTCGGGAGGTGCATGTTTCATCTGCCATCGACCGACGTCGAGAAGTTTTACTAGCCACTGCTATGGTCACGTTGATTTCGCAGAGTGGTCCTATTCAATTGCGTGCGCTTTTAGACCAAGGATCACAAGTTAGCTTGATTACTGAAGCAGCAGCTCAGCAGTTGGGAATAAAGAGAAGGTCAACAAACGTTATAGTGTCGGGTATCGGACATTCAAGTGACCATAAAGTCAAAGGTAAAATACAGCTTCAAATGAGGATTTCAGGAAATAAGATCTTAGAATTTAATTCATTAATTATGGATAGGTTGACAAATATGATTCCACCTCGTGCAATGTACACGGGGGATTGGAATGAATTAAAACAGCTTAATTTGGCTGACCCATTTTTTGATCGCCCTAGTCGGGTCGATATCCTGTTAGGTGCAGATGTAGTGTCTAAAATTGTGGTTGGACGGTTCAAACAATTAGCAGCTGGACCAATAGCTCAGGACACTCAGTTAGGTTGGTTTATATTTGGGCAAGTGGATGAAGGGTACACGCGCAACACTGTACAAAGCTTCAAGGTTGAAATTAGCGAAGATTTGGAACTCAACGCACAGTTGCGGAAATTCTGGGAACTAGAGGAAGTTATACCACAGGTGGTCCAATCTCAAGATGACGAATTGTGTGAATCGCTATATACGAAAAATGTTCGGCGAGATGAGTTAGGAAGATATACAGTGCGATTACCATTTAAGAGTAAAGAATTAAAAAATTCATTGGGTAGCTCGAAAGCCATTGCTCTTTCAAGCTTTTTATCATTAGAAAAACGCCTTGAAAGGGACAAGCAATTAAAGGCAAAATACAATCAATGCATGAAAGAATATTTAGATCTCGGACACATGCATCCTGTCGACATTATGCAAGAGCATATTATAAGGAATGGTAAAATTGAGTGTTTAGCTCACTATCTGCCGCATCATCCAGTCTTTAAGGAGAGCAGCACAACCAGTTGCAGAATAGTGTTTGATGCGTCAAGAAAAACAAACTCAGGAGTTTCACTTAATGATGTACTGCTAACAGGACCGGCCATACAAAATGACTTGTTAGCAGTCTTAATGAATTGGCGACGTTATCGGTTTGTTTTCATGGCTAACATCGCGAAGATGTATCGGCAAATAAAGATACACCATGAAGACGCTCAATATCAAAGAATCTTATGGAGATTCAATAAGGAGGATGACATTCAAGAGTACTTGCTTACTACAGTTACCTTTGGAGTGACTTGTGCGCCTTTTTTAGCAATTCGAACCTTAAAACAATGAGCTGAAGACGAACGTCAAAATTATTCTAATGCGTCTCATTCTATAAACCATGAATTTTATGTTGATGACCTGCTCTCCGGTGGACAAAGTTTACAGGAAACTATAGACATAAGGAAGGAGATGCATGATTTATTAGCTGCTGGCGGATTCCCACTTCGAAAATGGGTAAGCAATGATGTGAGAATACTTGAAGGAATAGCACAAGAAGATATTGAGATGCAAACGTCACTTGATTTAAACTTAGATTTGAATTATAAATCGTTAGGAATTATGTGGCATCCTTTGTCAGATCATTTGCGAATACCTCGCTGGATAAATTACACAAAAGAATGTAAATTTGAATTGCACGGCTTCAGTGATGCGTCAATTAAAGCGTATGCTGCGGCAATATATCTAGTTTGTAGAAATGGTAATAGTACATGTTCACATCTCATAGTCTCAAAAACTAAGGTTGCTCCTATTCGTCCGGTATCGATTCCACGGTTAGAATTGTGTGCAGCCGTTTTATTATCGAAGTTGATGGCAAAAGTGAAAACGACAATCATCTTGCCAAACGTTAAAATCTGGCTTTGGGCGGACTCTGAAATTGTTTTAGCGTGGTTGCGTGGACATTCAACCCGCTGGACAACGTTCGTCGCAAATCGAACTACGGTCATTTTCGAATCTGTCGGAAATACTACATGGCAGTATGTTCCTTCAAAACAGAATCCGGCCGACTTAGCATCTCGAGGCATAGAGTGTGAGAATATATTAAATAATCGTTTATGGTGGAATGGTCCTGCCTGGCTAGTGCAGACAGCAGATCTTTGGCCTAAAATAGCTAGTGTTCCTGATGTTAACTTAGAACTTAGAAAAACAACATTAGTAAGTGTAATTAGTACTGTCAATATCGAATTGAATGACTTATTGAATAAGTTTTCGACCTTGAATCGTTTGATACGCGTGACTGCATGCTGTTTTCGTTTTTTCGACCATACATCGAAACGATATCAAGGTCAAGATTTCTTAACTACAATGGAACTTAGTCGATCAATGGAGTTTTGGATCAAATATGTACAACAAACAGAATTTAAGTTAGAAATAGGAAGGTTAAAGAAGGGTGAGCAGGTGAGCAAGGATAGCAAATTAATAAAATTGAATCCATTCTTAGACGACAAGCATATATTGCGAGTTAGACGACGTCTTACAAACGCCGATTTAACT
Source organism: Nemotelus nigrinus (assembly GCA_947369275.1). Lineage (NCBI taxonomy): Eukaryota > Metazoa > Arthropoda > Insecta > Diptera > Stratiomyidae > Nemotelus > Nemotelus nigrinus. The sequence goes on along the minus strand of OX376372.1, from coordinate 124,274,179 downwards.
TATGATGCGAAATTTCCTATCATTTTACCTAAAAATGGAAAATTTGTCGAACTTTTGATAAGGGAAATTCATTTTACTACACTCCACGGTCAAACCCAATTGGTATTAAATACGTCTAGGAGACGTTATTGGATTTTAGATGCTCGCACCAGCATTAAAAGGGAACTGCATAAATGTATAAGATGTATTCGAGCAAAGCCAGTTTTATTGAGACAGTTGATGGGCAACTTACCTTCTCCCCGAGTTAATATATCTAGGCCTTTCACGCACACCGGTGTGGATTATTGCGGCCCTATTGAATACCGTGACCGTCGGGATCGAGGTGGTAAAAGGTTTAAAGGTTACATCGCCATTTTTATCTGCCTTGCTGTTAAAGCCATTCATATCGAGTTTGTTAGTGATCTCACTACGTCAGCCTTTTTGGCTGCCTTCCGGCGTTTTACAGGAAGACGAGGACTCTGCAGTCACGTTTATAGTGACTGCGGAACCAATTTTGTAGGGGCAAATATTGAATTACTTATGATAATAGAGAAAAATAACAAGCATGCTGCAGAATTAGTCGCTCATGATAATATTACATGGCATACATGGCAGCTTCTCCTCATTTCGTGGGGTTATGGGAAGCAGTGGTAAAGTCGATCAAAGCACACTTACGTCGAGTTGTCGGAGAAGCCGCACTTACATTTGAAGAAATGTCAACGGTATTAATCAGAGTAGAAGCTTGCTTGAATTCTCGACCTTTGTGTCCCCTGTCAGATGATGCTATGGATGTCGAAGTTCTCACTCCGGCACATTTTCTTATCGGTGGTCCCTTATTGATGCCACCAGAACATGATTTGTTAAACGAAAAAATTGATTATATTAATAGATGGAAATACACGCAGCGAATGATCCAAAGTTTTTGGAAACGATGGAAAGATGAATATCTATCGCGTCTGCAGGCTCGTCCAAAATGGCTTGCTAAAGAAGTTGAACCTTGCGTTGGTGATATATGTTTAGTTAAAGGTGAAAATTTATCGTCCTATAAATGGCCGCTGGCTAGAATAGTAGAATTGCATCCGGGAAAGGACTCGTTGGTCAGAGTAGTGACAATACTTTCTAACGGGAAATTATATAAACGTCCAATCTCAAAAATTGCACTGTTGCCAATATCTAAACAAAACTCTTGAACGAATTCAGAATGCATATTTCAACGAGCATTTTAATGAGCATTGGATATTGAACTTAATTTGTACTTGAACATATTCGTAAATGGAAACTCGAAAATAGACTTTACTAAACATCATTGTACTTAGAGACTTTTGAATTAATTTCTTAACGTCGATCTAACGAATTGTGAAACTATTAAAGACAAATTGTTAATAAATTCGGTCACTGAATAACCGTGAATCGGAAATAATAATACTTAAAAAATATTCATCTTAATGTGTTGTACGTATCGTCAGAGCCCCCCTGTCAATCCTTATATCTAGGCACGTCCTCTCCTGATCCTAGCTCCCATCGGCCTCCCAGCTTACCAAGTTGCGTACTGTCACTGGATCATACAAACAATGGGTAACGAGTGAATGCAGTTCTGATCTGGACAGACCAGCGGGGGGAGTGTGTTCGAATTAAAACCTAAAAGGAAATTTATTAGTGAAATAAACTTAAAATAAACAAATTGACTTACCTGCTGTCACCGTCGCTGTCACCGATTGTACACAATGGAGGCTTGTCAAATTGTCAATTCGCCTGATGTTCTCGTCAACTCTTGTTATCTCTTTTACTCTTACTAGTCAGCAATTGTAAAGTAATTTGTAGTATTAGTTCGCAAAGTAAAACTTGAAGTTTGTTAAAATGTTACAATTTGGATTGAAACTTGAAGTTTGTTAATATGTTAAACTTTGGATTGTAATTGATAAAATGTTGCTTACAACTGTAAATTTTCGGAAACATCGTATAAATAGCAAAACTAACGGATTCTCGCTCTCTTTGTCTGAAAAACTTCGTTGGAACAAGATAAGTTTTGTAGTTTGTGAATAATTTAAATAAAATAAGAATTTTCTAGAAATTTGGAGGTTTTGAAATTTACACACTCAACTATAACACAAATGATGAAAATGTTCAGTGCTGGTTACACTTTCCAAACAAACCAGCAATAAGTTTACCATAACAAGCTCATACTTAAACCAACTTATCCTTTGAATTTAATTCTCATCGCAGGATTTCATCAAAAGTTTCAGCGGTTAAAAGTTGTTTGAGGCTGTCATCCGAAAAATGTTCAAAACTCGGAAAATTTAAAAATTGATTCCTTATTTTTATTGCAATTGCTTTGCATATGAGAACGTAATTTGAAGCATCTGTTGGCGCTATATTAACGGAAATGGCACATTGCTGGTTAGCCTGTGTCAGCAGGAAAGCAAAATATATACCACATCTGCTTCACGTTAAGTTAAACCCAACCAGTAAATTTCGTTTCGATTGAATCACTGCGCTGGAAAGTATACGAGTGAAAAGAATTTTAGGGTTACCACCCTCAAAACTTTTCAAATTTTTAAAACGTTAATATTTGTTGTTAATTTTCATTGCAGGATCATTCTCAATTGGAAATCTAATGACATAATCGCTCAGTAAAGAAATTCCATAAAATTTACAAAAATGGTCATAGCTGGAAGCCCTTTCATGATTTTTGTACGAAATTCCTACGACATTTACATCATACTAAGGTCCATTTCCTGCATGAACTTCGTTTTGATTTCTATCCTGGACCGGAAGTTATAGGGAAAAAAGTTTTATTTTGCTGAGCAAATTTGCAAGATCTATGAGACAAAAATCACCACAGCTGCCAGCCCTATACTAATTTTTCAACCAAATTTTCACCAAATGTTACACAAAATAACATCCAAGCATTGCGTAAACTTTGTTAAAATCTGATGGCTGAATCGGAAGTTATAGGCCAAAAATATGTTTTTTTTCTAAGAAGTTTTTCAAGATGGTACCACTGCCACAGGGTTGCCCGCATTTCAAAATCACTTCTATCAGACCTGGTTCTAGCTAATACCAACATATCCTGTAGATTTCATTATGATCGGATAATCCGGTCGTCAGTTCTCGTGAACAGAGCTTTCGAGTGCTGAAAATAGAGGGAGTTTGGTGATGGGTTGCCGTTCTTATGCAAATTGGAATTTGGAAAATTTTATCTTAATATGAAGGACAATGGATACAATTTATCAAAGATTTGAAATTTTTGTCAAAAATCAAAAAATTTTCAGGAAGGTCAATGATTTGAACGATTTTTTTCAGCAGCCTGCCACAGCTACAGTGTTACCCGCTTTATGCTGAAAATCTATATGTGCCAAATCTTAGTCAACATCAATACGCTCTGTAATTTTCACGATGATGCATTGTTTTTCTTACAAGTAATGACAAATCAAAATTTGAAAAAAATTCCTTGCCTACTTTTAGGTAAGCAAGCTAAAAACATTATAAGTTTTAATTACCAATACTTTTCTTAAACAAAAATGTACACTGCTTTGAAATAAAGGAGTTCCTCAAAATTCACTAAAACGCTCGCCGCCACCAAAAAGTTTAGGATATCTGAATTTGAGAAAATCATAGACCTACCTATATTATACATCTACGTTCTCCCAAAATTTCAGCTCAATCGGATCGGCCACTCCAGAGATTATCTCCCTTAATCATTTTGCTGATGTATATATATATATATATATATATATATATATATATATATATATATATATATATATATATATATATATAAATATGAATTTTCGGCAAAACGAGTATACTACTATTGTTCTTCGAACATTAGTAACAAGAAAAACTTGACTTAAAAAACTTTTCTTAGAAGAACAACTTGGCTTAGAAGAACTACTTGCTTTACTATTCCAAAGGTTCCCTTCTTATCTATAAATCAGCATAGAACACGTATATCGTCTCTAGAGCTTATCAAAGCAGAAAATAATTGAAAAGGGAACTCGATCGTTTGCGAAATAAGCCTCTGAAAGCAGAATCAAAGTCGAATTGTTTTTTCGGGTTGACTGAAATTGAAAATTTAATTGAAAAAACTCTAGCGCACCTGAACCGCTAGAAACACTAATGTTCGAAGAACAGTAGAAGAATCGTGCAGGTTTTGAGTGCATATTCCACCACATGTGCTGCTTATTACGGCCAAACTGTTTCAAATGCCACGTTTTACTTTCGTCTTAAGAATGCATTATAACTCATATGGTGCAAGGTTTCAGATATTACCACTGGCATGAATTTCAACGTTTATGAGAGCAAAACACGGGTTAATTATATTCGTTATCAGTTGCTTATTTCACATAATTTTGAAAGCAGCATCTCATATAACATCAATGAAGAAAATGCTCAGTGCCTGCAGCACTGTAACTGAAGTTGGTGTTTGGGGCTGCGATCCGAAAAATTTGCAGAACTTTGCGAATTGGAACATCGGTTATTTATTTTCATTGTAAATGTTTCCGGTATGTATACTAACTGTAAGCATTTATTGATACAAAAGTAGCACAACCGACTCGTGCTGGCAACCTTTCGCCAGTATCAAATCCAAGAATATATCAAATCTGCTTCACGTTGTTTAATTACATTCGAAGTTATAGGAGTATAAAGAAATTTAGGGTTACCTGCAGCGAGTTTTTTCAAATGATCGAAAGCTTAATATTTGCTGTTTATTGTCACTACAATATCATTACCATTTGAAAATTCTACGATAAAACCGCTTAATAAAGATATTGCAATTAAACACAAAACCAACAATAGCTGGCAACCCTATCGTGTCTTTTCAACCAAATTTGGCCTGAATAATGTTTATGACAGGTTTCATTAATTGTATGAAATTCGTATTGATTTCATGACTGCACTGGAAGTTATAGTACAAAAAGTTTTATTTTCCTGAGCGAATTTTCAAAACCAAAGACACAAAAATTACCATAGCAGGTAGCACCAATCAAATTTTTCAACCAAATTTCCACCAAACAGAGATTAGAGTTAGGTTTAGCTTCTGTGTCAATTTCATGAAAATCTGGTAACTTATTCACATTTCATAGGGCAAAAAGCAGTTTTTTTTCTTTGTAATTTTTCAAGATGGCACCACTGGCACAGAGTTGCCCACAATTCAAAATCGCTTCTATCAAATCTGGTCTTACTTAAGTCCAATGCATTCTGTAAATTTTAGCTGTATCTGATTATTGGTTCGTGAGTTTCCGTGAACAGAAGTTTTTGATGCTAAAAATATAGGTTAACTGGGAGAGGGTTACCGTTCTTGTCCGACATGAAATTTCCAAAGTTTTATTTTGAACGTGTAGATAAAACATAAGATTTATATACAGATTGGTTTTATTGTAAGAAACGGACATTTTTTTGAATATTCGATGGTTTGAATGTTTTTACTTCCAAATTTTTTTTTTCAAAATGAAGACACCAAAATTATCATAGCTGGCAGCTCCAATCGAATTTTTCGACCAAATTTCTACCAAACGTGGCTTAAAGTAAGGTCCAGCAATTGTGTAAGTTTCGTCAAAATCGAACGATTCAATCAGAATTTATAGGGCTAAAAACAGTTATCTTTTTTAGTGGTTTTTCAAGATGGCACCACTGGCACAGAATTGCCCGCATTTCAAAATCACTTCTATCAGACCTGGTCCTATTTAAGGTCAATACATGCTGTGAATTTCAAATAATTCTGCCCATCGGATCGTGAGTTTCCGTGAACAGAAGTTTTTGATGCTAAAAATATAGGTAAATTGGGCAAGGGTTGCCAGGCGTGCCCGTTATACCATATCTTTTTTTTTTTTTTGGTTATGTAAACAAAGCACAAGATTTACATATGAAAGGCTTATTTTTGAAGAAACTGCATTTTTTCAAGAGAGACGATGATTTGGAGGTTTTCACTTTCAGTGCCTGCCCTAGCTACAGAGTTGCCAGCACGCTCATTAAAAGCCACATAAATCTACAACTAAATAATATCAATATGTCCTGAAAATTTGGTAATGATTGAATAGCTCTGTCAAAAGTTATCGAAATTTAAAAATTTTCAAATTTTCCCGTCCTCTTTTTAGGCACCCAGCGCACACATAGGGTTAAAATATTCCAAAGCATTATCCGATTCATATGTAAAACACGTTAGAAATTTATTTTATTAACTTTATTTTTGCGAAAATCATTTGTGCACGAAATAATAGGTATATTAAAAATATCACTTAAATGCCCGCCGGCGCGAAAAGGTTTACAATAACTGACATTTAAAGAGACCTGGACCTATTCTGCATATACACCAATGTATCCTGAAAGTTTCAGCTCAATCGAATGGCGCGTTCCCGAGATTATCTCACTGAAATTTTTTGTACATATATATATATATATATAAAGAAATATGAATTTTTGGCCGAATCGATTTTAATACTAATGTTCTTCGAACATTAGTAAAAATTTGTTGACACAGTAGTTTTGGAAGTATGCACTGTTTCTCATCAAACACCAGCTCACAGTGCAAACTTTACTGATGTGACCACTTGCATTTAAAAATTATTACTTTTTATTAACCTTAGTTGTGGCAAATTTAAGCATCTTCGAATCATATCCATCGACATAATTAACTCATAGAGGTTATTGATTTGTCTTCATGGTTCCTTTCTTTTCTACAAATCAGCGTAAACAACGTATATCGTCTCTAAATCTTATCAACGCAGAGAATAGTTGATACGAGAGCTCGATTGTTTTGCGGAATAAGCCTCCGAAAGCAGAATCAAAGTGGAATTGTTTTTGCGGGATAGTTGAAATTGAAAATTTAATTGAAAATATTTTTGACAAAGTGGTTTTTAAATTATGCACTGATTCTCATCAGGCACCAGCTCACAGTGCATACTTGACTGATGTGACCACTTGCAGTTGAAAATCATTCATTTTTATTAACGTTAGTTGTGACAAAGTTAATCATCTCCGACTTACATCCATTGAAATAATTTACTCATAAGGGTTATTGATAAGTGGTCATGGTTCCCCTCTTGTCTATAAATCAGCGTAGACAACGTATACCGAATAAGCCTCCGAAAGCAGAATCAAAGTGGAATTGTATTTGCGGGATGATAGAAATTGAAAATTTTATTGAATTTTTATTTTCAATAAGTGGTTTCGAAAGTATGCACTGAATCTCATCAGACACCACATTCAAAAAAAAAAATACATTTCTGTCAGATTTAAAATGACGGAAATATAATATATCTCACATAAGTATATGGGTGTATTTAGAAAAGCGTAATATTTTTTACGGCAGATATAATATAATTATTAATCGTAGGTACGCAGAAGGATATATTTAGCTGGAACAGAAATTTAATTATATACTGCAGCTATAGTCGATACTCATGAAAGAACTCATATTATATATATTGTAGATATATCAGTATTTATACTTTAATCTAATAATTTGGTTAAATTAGGAATACTGATACATCGATAAAAGATATAATAAAAATTCTTTCTTTGTATCGTTGTTGTCTTTGCTAGAGTTGCGGGCTTTATGAATTCGCTGTAGTTGTACCGAGTCGTTGTTATTCCTTTTTATGCGCTTATATAAAAGCAATCTGTGTTTACAATCAAGTGTGAATTTTCACCAAAAGACAATCAAATTTGACAGCAGCAATATATGTATATAAAAAAAGGAATTTTTCATTATTTGCCTATAATAAATTGAGTAAACTCTCACTGATTATTTTTGGGTTGGAATTTATTAGTTGGTTTTAATGCTTATTTATCGCATTTCACTCACTATAAGCGTAGTCTCAAACTATAAATAAAAAAGGCCCAATAGTAAGAAACGAAACATAATTAAATCATCTTGTTATAAAACAAATATTTCCTCACCATTCAAATTTAAATCAAAATAACTTATTTCATTCAACAGTTATCTATTTCGATCCACTTAAAATACAAAATTTTCACACCATTGAAATGTGCGACTTTATTTTTTTTGTTTTTCGTTCAAAAAGTTTTCTTTTACTTATTGTGAAATAATATGAGCATTACTTATGGCTTCAAACAAGTAATAAACTTCGTAAAAAAAAATTTCACATGGTACAAGGGGTAAATCATTAGTTTTTTCTACTCTTAGTCCAAAATTACGATTGTTGAAACCTATGTTGTCAAGGCAATTACACCCAAAGTATAATTTATCATTAATACGAAAATTTCAAATATTTCACAAAACTCTGGTAATTCATCGTTTGTGAAGCCTGTTTTAGTTACAGTGCCCTTTCTGAACTTGACATTATTAAAAACCACACACTTACTGGTTTAAATTTTGCCAGCATTGAAATTTATTCCATATTTTTCGTTTATGTTTTCAAAGCTAGTTTCTTTACTCAATCCATATTCCATTGGATCACAAAATGATTTGAAATTCATCACGAAGTTCGCAAATTGAAATTTAGATACATATATATATATATATATATATATATATATATATATATATATATATATATATATATATATATATATATATATATATATATATATATATATATATATATATATATGTATATATATATATATATATATATATATATATATATATATATATATATATATATATATATATATATATATATATATATATATATATATATAAATATATTTATTTATATATATATATATATATATATATATATATATATATATATATATCTGCAAAATGGTTAATAGAGATAATCTCTGGAATGGCCGATTCGATTGAGCTGAAATTTTCGTAGAACTTAGATGTATATAGTAGAAAGGCCCATGATTTACTAAAATACAGATATCCTAAACTATTTGGCGGCAACGAGTGTTTTAGTGCATTTTCAGGTACTCCTATATTTCCAAGCAGTGTAAATTTTTGCTAAAATAAATGATTGAAAATGAAAACTTATTGTGCTTAAAGCTTGCTTATTTTAAAGAATTGGAAATTTGGAGCCGTGTGTTAGTGGAGGGTGCCTAAGAGTAGGCAAGGAATTGTTTTCAAATTTTGATTTGTTATTACGTGTGAGAAAAACAATGAATCATCGTGAAAAGAACAGAGCGAATTGATGGTGAACAAAATTTAACACATGTAGATTTTCAAGATAAAGCGGGTAGCCCTGTAGCTGCGGTAGGCTCCTCAAAAAAAATCCTTCGCATCATTGACCTTCCTGAAAACTTCTTGATTTTTGACAAAAATTTCAAATTTTTGATAAATTTTATCTTTTGTCCTTCACGCCAAGTTGAAATTTTTGAAATTCCGATTCGCACAAGAACGGCAACCCATCACCAAATTACCTCTATTTTCAGCACTCAAAACTTCTGTTCACGAGAACTGACGACCGGAAAATCCGAGCATAATGAAATTTACAAGACATGTTGGTATTAGCTAGGATCCAGTCTGATAGAAGTGATTTTGAAATGCGGGCAACCCTATGGCAGTGGTACCATCTTGAAAAATCGCTGAGAAAAAAACCGATTTTTGGCCTATAACTTCCGATTCAGCCATCAGATTTTGACAAAATTCATACAGCACTTGGATCTTACTTTAATTAACATTTGATGAAAATTTGGCTGAAAAATTGGAATAGAATTGTCAGCTATGGTGATCTTTGTCTCCTAAATCTTGCAAACTTGGTCATTAAAATTAAGCTTTTTACTAATGTTCGAAGAACATTAGTATTAAAATCGATTCGGCCAAAAATTCATATTTCTATATATATATATATATATATATATATATATATATATGTACAAAAAATTTCAGTGAGATAATCTCGGGAACGCGCCATTCGATTGAGCTGAAACTTTCAGGATACATTGGTGTATATGCAGAATAGGTCCAGGTCTCTTTAAATGTCAGTTATTGTAAACCTTTTCGCGCCGGCGGGCATTTAAGTGATATTTTTAATATACCTATTATTTCGTGCACAAATGATTTTCGCAAAAATAAAGTTAATAAAATAAATTTCTAACGTGTTTTACATATGAATCGGATAATGCTTTGGAATTTTTTAACCCTATGTGTGCGCTGGGTGCCTAAAAAGAGGACGGGAAAATTTGAAAATTTTTAAATTTCGATAACTTTTGACAGAGCTATTCAATCATTACCAAATTTTCAGGACATATTGATATTATTTAGTTGTAGATTTGTGTGGCTTTTAATGAGCGTGCTGGCAACCCTGTAGCTAGGGCAGGTACTGAAAGTGAAAACCTCCAAATCATCGTCTCTCTTGAAAAAATGCCGTTTCTTCAAAAATAAGCCTTTCATATGTAAATCTTGTGCTTTGTTTACATAACCAAAAGAAAAAAAAGATATGGTATAACGGGCACGCCTGGCAACCCTTGCCCAATTTACCTATATTTTTAGCATCAAAAACTTCTGTTCACGGAAACTCACGATCCGATGGGCAGAATTATTTGAAATTCACAGCATGTATTGACCTTAAAAAGGACCAGGTCTGATAGGAGTGATTTTGAAATGCGGGTGATTCTGTGCCAGTGGTGCCATCTTGAAAAACCACTAAAAAAGATAACTGTTTTTAGCCCTATAAATTCTGATTGAATCGTTCGATTTTGACGAAACTTACACAATTGCTGGACCTTACTTTAAGCCACGTTTGGTAGAAATTTGGTCGAAAAATTCGGTTGGAGCTGCCAGCTATGATAATTTTGGTGTCTTCATTTTGAAAAAAAAAATTTGGAAGTGAAAACATTCAAACCATCGAATATTCAAAAAAATGTCCGTTTCTTACATTAAAACCAATCTGTATATAAATCTTATGTTTTATCAACACGTTCAAAATAAAACTTTGGAAATTTCATGTCGGACAAGAACGGTAACCCTCTCCCAGTTAACCTATATTTTTAGCATCAAAAATTTCTGTTCACGGAAACTCACGAACCAATAATCAGATACAACTAAAATTTACAGAATGCATGGGACTTAAGTAAGATCAGATTTGGTAGAAGCGATTTTGAATTGTGGGCAACTCTGTGCCAGTGGTGCCATCTTGAAAAATTACAAAAAAAAAAACTGCTTTTTGCCCTATGAAATGTGAATAAGTTACCAGATTTTCATGAAATTGACACAGAAGCTAAACCTAACTCTAATCTCTGTTTGGTGGAAATTTGGTTGAAAAATTTGATTGGTGCTACCAGCTATGGTAATTTTTGTGTCTTTGGTTTTGAAAATTCGCTCAGGAAAATAAAACTTTTTGCACTATAACTTCCAGTGCAGTCATGAAATCAATACGAATTTCATACAATTAATGAAACCTGTCATAAGCATTATTCAGGCCAAATTTGGTTGAAAAGACACGATAGGGTTGCCAGCTATTGTTGGTTTTGTGTTTAATTGCAATATCTTTATTAAGCGGTTTTATCGTAGAATTTTCAAATGGTAATGATATTGTAGCGACAATAAACAGCAAATATTAAGCTTTCGATCATTTGAAAAAACTCGCTGCAGGTAACCCTAAATTTCTTTATACTCCTATAACTTCGAATGTAATTAAACAACGTGAAGCAGATTTGATATATTCTTGGCTTTGATACTGGCGAATGGATGCCAGCACGAGTCGGTTGTGCTACTTTTGTATCAATAAATGCTTACAGTTAGTATACATACCAGAAACATTTACAATGAAAATAAATAACCGATGTTACAATTCGCAAAGTTCTGCAAATTTTTCGGATCGCAGCCCCAAACACCAACTTCAGTTACAGTGCTGCAGGCACTGAGCATTTTCTTCATTGATGTTATATGAGATGCTGCTTTCAAAATTATGTGAAATAAGTAACTGATAACGAATATAATTAACCCGTGTTTTGCTCTCATAAACGTTGAAATTCATGCCAGTGGTAATATCTGAAACCTTGCACCATATGAGTTATAATGCATTCTTAAGACGAAAGTAAAACGTGGCATTTGAAACAGTTTGGCCGTAATAAGCAGCACATGTGGTGGAATATGCACTCAAAACCTGCACGATTCTTCTACTGTTCTTCGAACATTAGTGTTTCTAGCGGTTCAGGTGCGCTAGAGTTTTTTCCCTATAACTTCCGGTCCAGTGTAGAAATCAAAACAAAGTTCACGCAGTAAATGAACCTCATTGTAGACAAAATGTCGTAGAAATTTCGTATGAAAATCATGAAAGGGCTGCCAGCTATGACTATTTTTGTAATTTTGTGGAATTTCTTTAGTGAGCGGTTATGTCATTAGATTTGCAAATGGGAATGATCCTGCAATAAAAATTAACAATAAATATTAACGCTTTAAAAATTTGAAAAGTTTTGAGGGTGGTAGCCCTAAAAAAATTTTCACCCGTACAACTTCCAGCGCAGTGATTCAATCGAAACGAAATTTACTGGTTGGGTTGAGCTTAACGTAAAGCAGATTTGGTAGATATTTTGCTTTGCTGCTGACACAGGATAACCAGCATTGACCATTCTCGAAAATATTGCACCAACAGATGCTTCAAATTACGTCATCGTATGCAAAGCATTTGCAATAATTTTTAAATTTTCCGAGTTTTGAACATTTTTCGGATGGCAGCCTCAAACAACGTTTAACCGCTGAAACTTTCGAAGGATAAGTGCATTTAAGTATGTTATGGGAAACTTATTGCTGCTTCGTTGGGAAAGTGTTGCCAGTACTGAACATTTTCATCATATGTGTTATAGTTGAGTTTTGTTGCTTGTGATAAGGAATGGTCGATATGATTTTATAAGAAAGTGTATAACGTCTGTCCACATTTTTTGTCACTCAAAGACAATTTCTTCGAAAATTAGTTTTTTAGCGGTTCTGATGCGCTAGACTTTTTGTTACTTTCGCCATAGCTTTAAAATTTTGATGAAACGATTCAAAACTTATCGAAGATATGTTGCACAATGGTCCGATACTAATCAAATTACGAGGGTAATGCACCATCAAATGGTGTTTTGGGTTTAATGTAGGTCCAAAATAGGTTATATACAGCTCATTACAAATCAATGTCTCTAATAATTGATAAACGGCAATTTGTATTGATTTAGAAAATAGTAATGAAACAATTTCTTTTAAGATAGAGTAGAGATTCCATTCGTTACAATCAACGTCAATCAAATCACTTATTATTAGAGAAAAATGTGTAAATAGACAAAGCAATTCTGAAGCAGATGTTTTGAGCCTCTCTTCTTTCAAAGAATTCGCACTTATTTCTGTGATGTTAATAGCTTTATACATCAAACCAAAATTATGCTTTTGCATTCTGTAGTTAATCTGCTGGATAGTGAAGTACTTATATTTGTATATAAATTATCATATTATTTTAGATAAATCGTGATGGAAAATTCCTTATAACACATTGTGCATAATATCCACGCTTAAATTCTTTGTTACGTGAAATCTATTTAAACTACTCCACATGGTTGGTTATTTCTTTTATTCCTGGAGAACGGGGATGTTCATTAACCTCTTGTTCATAATCAGAAATTTGTTTTAAGTCGCAGTGATCTGCGAAATTGGCAAAAGTAAGTAGAGGAGAAACTTTCATTAAATACTAAATATTATTGTTAGCTTTCATTAAATCCTAAATATTGTTAAATCCTAAATATTATTGTTGTCTTCACAAGTAAAGTTGGGATGAGACAAATTTTTTATAGGATTTGTGATTGATTGGAATCCCTTCATTTTGCAATTAGTTTAACATATCAATAAAAGGTGAAAATATTCTAGAATTCCCGTATTTTTTTTTATTATCTGAAAAAAAGCATACCTTAAATTAAATATTCAACTTTCGACTGCGTATTCGAAGGTAAACACGGTATGGATAAATATACAGCACCGATTTTGTAAGCTTCACTATGACAACCAAGAGCATTTAAAGGTTCGAATTCGTCATAATATATAAGAAGTGGTAAGGCAAGCGTTTCATTTTGGTTAATAGTGCTTAACTTTTCAAGCCAAAAACATGACTGTATTATCTCGACATTGTTTTATTTTTGTGAGTGAGTAAAGTTTCCAAAAATGTTACTTGTTCAGAAACATAGTTTGTACTGCTTTTAAGAAGTGTGTAAAATAAATGCTCCAAGTTTGCTATTTTTTAGAATATCAGTCTTTTCAGTATCGCATCGATCACGATATGAAGACAGAATATAATCTTCAAAGTTTATTAAAGATTGCTGGTTGTTAAGTTGGCGTAGTATTTTACTCTCCATGCTTAAAATCTTGTTACTTTAAATATGTTTAAGTTTGTTAAGACCAATTGAATTAACACTACAGTCACATCCAACAGTTTCCGTAAGCAAGTTTCTAATAAGCGACTGTGTTGTTTGAATTATATCTAAGGTTTTCTTCCTTGGAAGGTATTCGTCAGATATTAACTGAACGCTATATTTTAATAATTGCAGTTAATAGTCCTCAGCAATATCAAGACTATCAATTTGTTTACTATTTTAAGGGGAAATCTGTGCAGTTGAGCTAGACAAAGTGCTTGAAATTTCGTAAAAACTATCATTATCTATACTTTGTATAAAAAAATTATGAATGCTTAAATGACTTCGCAAAGAATTGAAATTCTAATATTTTCTGCCACAAGGTGCCAAATGACACTCATAAATAATAGGAGAACTTATGAAAGGTTTTTTGTATGGCTAATGAAATGCCTGACCGACTCAATTGTAACTTGTCAAATTTTGCACTGTAACATTTTTTAAGTCTTTAGACAAGCTATCCACACCAGGGGAATTTCGATCAAATTTAGTATTAACACAGAAAATTTCCTTTTTTAAAAAATACCAAACATTATAGTTTTCTGAAGGGTATTGGCAATTAGGGGCTAGAAATATTTTAAAACATACATCTATTGCAATAAGCGGATCTTCGAACACATACGTTTTATAAATTGCGTCGATGTATGCCGTTTGTTTCTCCGAGCCTACTAAATATATTCGTGGCTGTATTAATCTTCCTTCAGGTGCTTTTTACTAATTTTCGAAGAAAAGTAGTATTAAACTCGTTTCGCCGAAAATTCATATTTCTTTATATATATATATATATATATATATATATATATATATATATATATATATATATATATATATATATATATATATATATATATATATATATATATATATATATATATATATATATATATATATATATATATATATATATATATATATATATATATATATATATATATATATATATATATATATATATATATATATATATATATATATATATATATATATATATCATCAAAATGATTAAGAGAGATAATCTCTGGAGTGGCCGATCCGATTGAACTGAAACTTTCGGAGAACGTAGACGTATTTAGTAGGTAGGTTCACAACTTGCTGAAATTCAGATATCCTAAACTTTTTGGCCGCGGCGAGCGTTTTAGTGAATTTTGCGGTACTCCTATATTTTCAAGCAGCGTGAATTTTTGTTCAAAAAAAGTATTGGGAATGAAAATTTATTATGTTTTAAGCTTGTTTATGGTAAAGAATTGGAAATTTGGAGCCGTGTGTGGGTGCAGCGTGCCTAAAAGTAGGCAAGGATTTTTTTTCAAATTTGGATTTGTCATTACTTCTGACTAAAACATTGGATCATCGTGAAATTCGCTGTGCGTATTGATGTTGACTAAAGTTTAATACACATGGATTTCCAAGGTAGTGCGGGTAATCCTGTAGCTGCGGCAGGCTCTTGAAACAAAATCCTTCAAATCATTGAACCTCCTGAAAAATTTTTGATTTATGACAAAAAATTTAAATCATTGATAAATTTTAACGTTTGTGCATCATATCAATTTGAAATTTTTAAAATTCCGATTTGAGCAAGAACGGCAACCCATCACTAAATTACCTCTATTTTCGGCACTCGAAAGATCTGTTCATGAGAACTGACGATCGGATTATCCGATCATAATGAAATTTACAGGACATGTTGGTATCAACTAGGACCAGGTCTGATACAAATAATTTTGAAATGCAGGCAACCCTGTGGCAGTGGTGCCATCTTGAAAAACCACTGAGAAAAAAAACAGCTTTTTGGCCTATAACTTCCGATTCAGCCATCAGATTTTACCGAAATTCTCATAATACTTGGATGTTAGTCTATGTAACATTTGGTAAAAATTTGGTTGAAAAATTAGTATAGGGCTGGCAGCTGAGGTGATTTTTGTCTCATAAATCTTGCAAATTTGCTCAGCAAAATAAAGCTTTTTTCCCTATAACTTCCGGTCCAGTGTAGAAATCAAAACGAAGCTCATGCAGTTAATGAACCTTAATGTAGACCAAACAAAATTCACACAATAATTGGATCTTCTTTAAGGTAACATTTGGTGAAAATTCAGCTGAAAAATTAGAATAGAGTTGCCAGCTATGGTAATTTTTGTCTCATAAATCTTGCAAATTTTCTCAGCAAAATCAAGCTTTTTTCCCTATAACTTCCAGTGCAGTCATGATATCAAAATGAAATTTACGCAGTAAAAAGATTTTGATGTGAGCCAAATGTAGTAGAAATTTCGTACAAAAATCGTGAAAGGGCTGCCAGCTATGACCATTTTTGTAATTTTTTGGAATTTCTTTACTGCGCGATTATGTCATTAGATTTGCAAATGGGAACGACCCTGCAATGAAAACTAACAACAAATATTAACGCTTTAAAAATTTGAAAAGTTTTGAGGGTGGTAACCCTAAAAAAATTTTCACCCGTATAACTTCTAGCGCAGTGATTCAATCGAAACGAAATTTATTGGTTGGGTTTAACTTAACGTCAAGCAGATTTGGTATATATTTTGCTTTGCTGCTGACCCAGGGTAGCCAGCATTAGCCACTTTCGTAACTATTGCATCAACAGATGCTTCAAATTACATACACATATGCAAAACATTTGCAATAAAGCTAAGAAACCAATTTTTAAATTTTCCGAGTTTTGAACATTTTTCGGATGGCAGCCTCAAACAACGTTTAACCGCTGAAGCTTTCGATGAAATCCTCCGATGAGAATAAAATTCAAAGGATAAGTTGATTTAAGTATGAGCTTGTGAAGGTTAACTTATTGCTGCTTCGTTGGGAAAATGTTGCCAGCACTGAACATTTTCATCATTTGTGTTATAGTTGAGTTCTGTTGCTTTGAACAAGGAATGGTTTGATATGATTCTACAAAAAAGTGTATTACGTCTTTCCACATTGTCACTCAAAGACAATTTCTTCGAAAATTAGTTTTCTAGCGGTTCAGGTGCGCTAGAGTTTTTTTTCTTTTAAGACTTTAGTTGCCTCAATTTGCGTCCCAAAATGAAAAATATATTTAAAATACGTCTTAAAAGATACTAGTACCATCTTTGCTTACGATAAAATGTGGAAAGAAAGGTTCTATTGGTTCCGCTTTGCTTGGTATACGAGTTTTTCCTTTACGGGCTTTTATAGTAGGGTTAAACATATACAGAAGCAAACTTTTGATCGCGTTTAGTTGTCGTAATACTATCAATAGAATTATAAGACTTAATTGTGAATATGCAATAATGTTATACTCAGAAAACACACCAACATTATTCGGATTTGCCTCACACTCTTTTATTAATTTAATAACTGATTTATCCTTGCTCTGTTAGGAAGCCAGATAAAGAATTTTCAACGATAATTGCTCCAAATTTTTTATCGATGAGATGTCGCAAATGGCATGACCGTCATTTTTGCGCTGTAAAAATATAAATGTGAAAAGAACTTAAATTTATGCAACGTATTCATCATACCAATTCATAGCCACTTTCTAACGTTAGTGTGGGATATTTACGAAAATATTCAGCAACACTGCTGTCTTCCAAATAAGCCAAGTGCAATTTTAAGCATTGGCTACACTTGATTTTACTTCTTCCCATGAGAATAATTTCCCATTGGCTTGAATAGACCCACACGAGGGAATAAAATATGTGCCATGAGCTTCAGTCGGGAATTTTCGCACTAAAGCTGCAGAAATTCTTCTCCATTTATGCCAGAAATAGCGTGAATCATAATATGAGCAAAATTTGTTGGCCTAAACTGGATTGCATGCCCCCTATAGCCATTAGACAATTTTACTGATTGTGTTTTTGTTGTTGTGTGTTTGTTTATAACTATTGTGCTGCCCTCTCGTCTAGTTTCTGTCTGTTTTTGAGTATTATTCTTGAAGATTTTGTCCTTATTTTGCCTTGGAGACGCGCATGGACCAAAAGTTGAAGAATTACTACCAAAAACGTACAAAAAAATGCACGAAAATTCAACACACTGATGATAAACAAAAAACAAAGATACAACCATAAAAGTCGGTAAAATTGTCTATCGGCTATGGGGGACACGTAGTCGAGTCTTGCCGCGTAATATTCACTACTCAACAGCCACCATTAATAATAAAGATTGAAAAATAAATAGCACTTTACTCACGTTCTTTCACAATTTTCCGAAAGAAGATGTTTTATTATACACTTCGCCAAAATATTCCTATGTGCCGCATCCAAGTCCTGTTTTTGCTCAGATTTTGTTAATATGGTCTTTAAGTCCAAATCTCCTATTTAATTAATATCTTATAGATCACTTCTTTACATGCATTTAGTGAAATGAAATATTTACCTCTGCGCTCTTTATATATCTTTTGGTTAGGACGGAAACCGAAGAGAGCTCTGCACTGCCACTTTGCAAGACAAACTGCGACGCGTCTAAATCCATAGTCTCTCTCGCTTTTAAAAACTGACACAGTTGCTACTCGCTGAGCAATCACCACTAAACCATATATGTACGCAATGCATATTACATTGTTCAGTGGTCATTTTATACCTGTTGCGTATATAATGTACCAACTGTATAGATTTCATATCTATCGTATCTCATATCTATCATTCAACCCGTATTGAATTAATACCTGCAGCGTGCATAATTATGATTTCTGTGTGCATATTTTGTTTACCCGAAGTATATTTTTTACCTGAAAGCTGAATTTTACTTATAATGAGTACAGCTCTGGATTTCAATATACTCATAATACTTTTCACAAAATATTTATACCAGCTACTTGTAGTAGTAAGGATCGGACTTTTCTATACTTTTAGCATTACGCGAGTAAGGGACAGGGGATCAAAAGTCCATGGTTTTGTTGCCGCCCACCCGCGTGCTTTAGGTATGTAAAGTCCATGAAGCTCGAGTTAAGTTTGTTTTTCGTTTTTGGTCGTAGTGTATGAGTGAAGGGAATATGTAGATTGCTTTCTGGGAGGTGCGAATCAGCTGCACCATCGCTGTTTGCAGGTGCGAGGGAGCGAAACATGCAGCAGAGTCGAGAAGCAATATGCAGAACGAGGCTTAGCAGGTATTCAGTTAGCATGGATGCCGGTTTCTCGATGACGTCTTTTTTGCATCTTGGATGTAGGACTGAGCAAGCAGTTCCCAGAGCTTGTTTGGTTGGGTGTGTTTTTGTTTTTGGTTTTTTTTTTTGCTGGCTGGTAGAACAAGTGTGTCTGTCTTGTTTTTTCTTGTTTTTTATCATCTTGAACTTGATTATACTTGAACTTGATTATACCTGTATTGCAAGCATATGCAGATGCAATGTCATGTTTTTTCTTGATTATCTGTCCTCATCCGCCATGTGCGTTTCCAACCTGGTGCGGCATAACTGACCTATGTCGGCTTTGCATGAATGGGTCGAGGGATTTTTTACTTTTTGTTATTCTTGATTATCTTTCCTCATTTGCCATGTGCGTTTCAGGTTTCAAACTCAATCATTGCATTTGGCTGATACGGTCTTGAAATTGGTTATACTTGTATCGTATGTATATCCATGTACAATGTCTTGTTAATGGATGGATCTGAATAATTAAAAATAAAAATACAAGATGTATATCGTTTGTACAAAACCTGGGGTGTCATAACTGACCTATGTCGCTATGCATGAATGGGTTTACGAGGGTTTTTACTTTTGTTATTCTTGTTTTATCTTTCCTCATTCGCCATGTGCGTTTCTGGTCTCAAACTTGATATGACCTATGTTGTGTGGATGAATGGTGATTCTACGCGCTGCAGAGATTATGTCATAACTGGATGAATGATTTTATGATGTTTCCGAGTGGCTATATTTAGATGAAAACAGAGACGTTATTCGCTGGATGCAGAGGAGTAGGTCAATGTTCAGGTGTTATATTTTCTTTGCGGCATTTAGATGGCACGTGTGGGTGGGAATTTTAGGTAAATAAAAACATTGGTTTGTATAAATGGCAATAAGCTTTATTGGTTTTTTCTTCATACAAATTTAGATTGAAATAAAAATTACAAAGATTTTATTTTTTATGGAATCTTATTTTGAGAAATCCGCCCCGTGAGTCATCCACGCCATCAAATGTTAAGAATTGATCTGTCGCCTGGTTCAGCTCTTCCACCTGACGCTGAGTTTTTATCTTGTCCGTAAATCGAGGGGGCAGGAAGCAAAAAATCCCTCCATCTAGATGTACCGCCAGTCGAAGACCATGTTTTGTCTTCAGCATGCGGAAGAATTTTACATGGTGCAACTTCCCAATCTCTAAGGAGCTGACAGGAGTCATTTTATCTCCATCTCCACCAACTGCTGAAGTAAGAAGCTCAAACGCGCTCTAGAAAAATAGAAAAAATGTAAATTATTCATGTATATTTTAGAAATGCAGTAAGTTACAGTACTGAGATACTTACCATATTGTCTTGATAGACTCTCGAAGAAGACTCTGATGTTCATACGGAGGACTGCAGTCTTATATACTAGATGATTGTGAAATACCAGAAAGCTCGAGAATACAAAGTTGCTAAAAGTATAGAGCTGTATACAAATTTTATACAGTATACATACCAACTATCAGAATTCAAATTCAAGTCTAATTATCAATTAATACAAAGTTGCAAAAATGTAGAGATTAGTATACATGTTTTGTGATAAGTCAAATCCTGTTTACAAAAAATCAGATGATATGTTGAATTACTTCTTGTTGAGATCGACAATCTTCACTTAAAATCCGTGAAATACGACAAAGTTGTTAAATCTAGAATCTGTATACATATTTCATGTCAAGTCAAATCCATTTCATACAAAAATCAGATGGCATGTTGTTGTAGAGATCGCTCATCTTCACTTAAAAATAGGAATATGCAGTTCCATACATTATACATATCAACCATCAGAGCTCGGATTCAAGTCTATTTTTCAATTAATACAAACTTGCTGTATACCTGTTTTATCATAAATCAGTTCCAACTCATAAAAAGTAATATGATATGATGAAATACTTCTTGTCAAGATTGTCAATCTTCATTTAATTCTAGAATCTGTATACATATTTCAAGACAAATCAGTTCTATCTCATACAAAAATCAGATTTTATGTTGTTGTAGAGACTGATAATCGGTTCTTGGAACACGAATATGCAACTATGTAGGTATGTAATTTGCATAATATGATGTCAATACCATTTTGATGATTTTTTTTTTTGTAGTTGATGCGTAAGAAGCATAGAAGTGAAAGGTGGAATGGTCAGAAGAATAGCTGTAATGACTTTGCGAATGGGTATAAAAGACCTGGTTGATAATGGTAGAACCATCAGAATTTTGAAATCGAAGACTAGAATAGAGGAACGTCTTCTACATCAGGAAAAATCGACTGGTGAGTAAGGTCGGACGAAGAATACAAGGATAAATTTTTTAAAAATTATTTTTCGGATCTTTCAGATAAGCGTGAAGGAAATCCTGCTACAGCGTTCGTTTGACAGATATTTTTGCCCCAAGGAGAATTTAGAGAAGTCTGAGAAGAAGACGACGTGGAGGCCAAATCTGAGGTTTCAGCTGTGCTATTCACACTGATAACACAGTCTTTTGCAAAATAAAAGGTCGGGTGAAATAAAAGACGCCAGAGAGCAAGGTCCGTTGCAATAATTCCGTGGCAGAGAAAAATATCTGTTGAGAAAACAGGTACCGAGAGATACAGAAAAGCGAAAGAGAGCTCTTCCAAAAATTGCGTGGCAGGCAAATATAGATTTATACATAAAAAAAAAAATCAGGTGTTGGAAGCTATAGAAAACCGAGAGTAAACTATCTTGGTATACTATCTTGGTATATATATATAAATACATTTTAGTATCTTAGTGTAGATATTTTTAGTAAATATTATATAGAGTATTTTTAGTAGATAAAACAAAAAAAAAATGGATGTACGACAAATCGTCACCACGTTAGATAGTGCTTTAAGTTTAGATTTCACATTATTTCGCACTAATCTTAAGAGTTTGTTAAAAATTATAAAAGAGAGAAAAGTTAAGTTCTCCAGGGAGGAGAAAAATTTTCTTCTACAAAATTTCGTAAAATATTATAGTCAGTGTAATTCTCTTGAGGTATTGAAAGAATGTATTGATTTCTTCAATACTGAAAATGCGGGCGGTATCCAATCTTGTGAAGTATTAAGTGAAATAGAAGTTCGGGAAGCTAGCAGGACTAGCAAGAGTGTAAATCATGCTCATTCAACTCACGAAGTGGTTCAGTGTGGAAGTGGGGTGGAAAATGGGTACGAAGTGTTAGCTAGGGATAAAAAATTCTTCAGGAAGTTTAACGTTGAGGGAAACAAAATTGTATTCCGAATCAAAGGTCTCGGTGCTGAAAATGAAAATCCTCTCCTGGGAATAGAGAAAATTTTTGAT
This sequence comes from Nemotelus nigrinus, assembly GCA_947369275.1. NCBI lineage: Eukaryota > Metazoa > Arthropoda > Insecta > Diptera > Stratiomyidae > Nemotelus > Nemotelus nigrinus. Next base: position 124,251,500 of record OX376372.1, on the reverse strand, counting down.
GATATTATTAAAGATATAGTGTCGAAATCTGGAAGGGGATCTAAAATCAGCTTTACTATTTCACTCCCAAACGCGCCTGATGTAAAACCTATCTGGTCTAGTTTGAAGTCTGTTGAAGAGGTGAATGGGAAGTATATACTTGATTTGATTTCAAACGTAAATCAATCCAATACTGCGTTTCTTTCGGATGAAATAATGCAGCTGAACGCCGAAGTCGTTAATATTCTTTCTGGGGGTGGAAGAATTAATAATATAACTATAGACGAATCCGAGATTCTAAAAAGGCGATCATGTGTTGTAGATGTAGGGTTGGAGGGTGATGTGAAATGTCTTCCTCGATCTATTTGCTATGCAGTCGAGATGTATTCACATTCGTTTCAGGCACGGTACCATTCTTCAGTCCTGAAAATCTTAGAATGCAGGACCAAGTGGTTATGTGAAAATGCCGGAGTTGTCGTTAAAGAGGAAGGCTGCAATCTAGCAGATCTTTATAAATTTCAACAAGTTTTAAGCGATTTCCAGATAGTTGTGTTTAATGATTTCAAAAATTCAGATTCGATCATTTTTAAGGTTTCTGTAAGAAACGATCTCCCGAAGAAAATATACCTGTACTACTCCAAGAGCCTTAAACATTTCTATGTGATTAAATCGTTGAAAACCTTTTTCAATAAAAACTATAACTTTGTTCATTGCGATAAGGTGTACAACAATAATCCCCATAAATGTGCACTAAAATGTTCTTATTGTAGCTCTTATCCACCCTGTAAATTTATTGACGAGATGGTTTACTGTGAACGCTGCAATCGGTCTTTTAGAGGTGAAGATTGTCGTACTAGGCACCTTATGAACAAAATTGGGAACAAAAGTATATGCGAAGCATTGAAAGTATGTACGTTATTGTAGTAAATTTCTGAACTTTGTGAGAAGGGATAAAAGTACACATGAATGTGATGAATACCACTGCCAGATTTGTTCAAAAGTTGTTCCTGCAGATCACTGTTGTTACATTAAACCATACAGGGGTAGGAAGAGGGATAATTTCTTACTGATCTTCTTCGATTGCGAAAGCACTCAAAATACAACCATCGAGAGTGGTGAAACTTACAGACACGTTGTGAATTTAATTGTTGCCCAGCAAGTTTGCGAAAATTGCTATACTGACCCTGATATGAAGCGTGAATGCAGTGTTTGTGGGATAAGAGAGCATATCTTCGAATATAATACCGAAATTGATGTTATGAAAACTTTTGTGGATTATTGTCTAGTGCAAAGATCTTTTGCCACAAATGTGTACTGTGTAGCGCATAATTTTCAAGGTTATGATGGTCAGTTTATCATCTCCGAGCTTTTTACGAGAAAGCAAAATGTAGAGCCTATTATGAACGGCTCAAAGATAATGAAGTTAAAATGTGGACAAGTGACGTTCATAGATTCTTAAAACTTCCTGGCATTCCCACTCTCGAAGTTTCCTTCCGTATTTGGGTTAAAGGAGTATGCAAAGGGATATAACCCATACCTCTTCAATACGATAGAGAATATCAATTACGTTGGAAAATATCCACCACCAGAAATGTACGGACATAATGCAATGAAGATTAAAGAGAGGGAAGAATTTTTAAAATGGTATGAAACTGTATCAGAGGGTGTGTTCAATAACAGAGAAGCAATGTTAACGTATTGCAGAAATGATGTGGACATATTACGCTTGGGTTGTACCCAATTTATGCGTGAATTTTTAAGTATTACTCAGGTCAACCCTTTTACAGAGTCTATAACCATAGCGTCCGCCTGCATGCTCACCTTTAAGAAAAATTTCTTACAAGAAAACACTTTGGGCGTAATGTCTCCTAACGGCTACTACAAAGGTAAAAATCAATCACTTATTGGAGCGAAGTGGATTGCCTGGCAGGGATCTCAAGTGACTGGTCGGATTGCATCTGCTAACAACGGTGGTGAGGTGAGGCTAAGAAGAAGCGGTTTGTTAGTTGACGGGTTTGATTCGGAAACAGATACGGTCTATGAATTTTACGGGTGTTTCCATCATGGGTGTCCAGATTGTTTCAAAATAAAAGAGACGTCTAGTAATAACCTAGTTCAGACGTCATCTCGGAAATATGAGAGTACTCTAAGAAAAATTGAAATGATCAAGCGAAGTGGATACAACTTAGAATACACTTGGGAATGCAAGTTCCGTAAGTTCCTGAAGGAAAACCCTGTAGTGGATCAAGAGTTAATTAAGGCTGTATCGAATATTATACTGCCGCTTAACCCTCGAGATGCGGTTTTCGGAGGACGTACCGAAGTTTTCAAACTGTACCACGAAGTGGAAAAGAACCAAGTCATACGATATCTTGATTTTACTAGTTTGTCCCCATACATTAACAAGTACTCTCCATATCCTATAGGACATCCAAAAGTCTACCGTGGAAACGATGTTCCCCTATCTTCAGAAATACTCTTGATGCATGGATTCATCACCTGTTCTATCATTCCGCCAACTAGTTTATACCTACCTGTACTACCATTCAGAACTAATTCAAAACTGTATTTTACACTCTGTCGAAAATGTGCCGAGTTAAATCGAATATCTGACTGTATTCATACAGATGAGGAGCGTCAGATCACCGGTACATGGATAATACCCGAAGTGTCTTTAGCTGTTGAAAAAGGGTATAAAATTAGACACATTTATGAAGTTTGGGAATACAACCATACTCAGTATGATCCTGCAACCAAGAGTGGTGGATTGTTTTCTGAATATGTAAATACATTCTTAAAAATAAAGCAAGAGTCTAGTGGTTGGAGTGCTAATTGTACAAGTGAGAAAGAGAAAGATGCCTTTATAAAATCTTACAAAGAAAGAGAAGACATCTGCTTAGAGAAAGAATTGATTGAGAAAAATCCTGGTAGGCGTAATACCGCAAAAATTTGTTTAAACTCGTTTTGGGGCAAGTTTGCACAAAGAGAAGACAAAACGCGCACCAAAGTTCTTACCAGCTATAAGGAATTTTCTGATTTTATTCATTCCCCTGGTATAGAGATCTGCTCGCTTTACACTATCAATGAAGAAACAATGTGGGTGACATGGAAATATCTTGAAAAAGAAATGAATACGCTTCCTCATGTGAATATACCCATTGCAGCATATACAACAGCATTTGCCAGACTTAAACTTTACGCAGCTTTGGAGAAGGTAGGAGAGAGAATTCTTTATTGTGATACGGATAGTTTAATCTTTGTTGATGATAAGTTCAGTCCAATCCCCTTCGAGATTTCTGACTTTTTGGGTGACTTAACAAACGAAATTGAAAGTTTCAGCCCTGAGGCATATATTTCGGAATATGTTAGCACGGGACCAAAAACTTACGGTCTCAAAGTAGAAGCTGAACGCATTATCGACCATATAATTAAATGTAAAGGAATAACATTAAACTTTGAAAATTCTAAAATTGTTAATTTCGAAAGACTAAAATCACTAGTAATCGGCCCTGATGAGGAAGAACCAATTTGTGTTTTGAATGAGCGAAAAATTAAACGAAAACGACCGGGAGTGGTTATTTCTGCCCCCGAGAGGAAACATTTACAATTTACCTTTGATAAAAGAGTAGTTACGAAAGAAAATTTTTCTCTTCCTTACGGTTATAAAAAACCTAAGTTAAGTTAACATCTAAATGTCTATCATAATTATATATTGTATATTTAGGAAACTCGCCGTACATCACGAAATAAACTGTATATAAATGCCTATTAAAATGAAAAATGTTTCTTATTTAATCACTAATCATCTTACTGAAAGCATGTCCGAGTTCATTTTTGACATCCAATTTGTTTCTGGAAATCAGGGGCACTATTTTGTGAAAGAGTTGGCCATACTTCCGTGCGATTCGACTGTGCCTACAATTTACTACTTCAGACCTCCCTATCCTTACCAGGAGTTGAGTTGAAAGGCACGGAGGCAAAACGAGTACGAAGCAAAGAACGTCAACGGATTGCGATGGGATGACGGTGAGGTTAGCTACAACCATTCTAATGCCATTCAACGAATCTACGATCTACGTAAAAGGTGATGCAAAAGTCAAATTTCTAAAGAGGTATCTACCTTCCGCAAACATAGTTCGTCTGGAGATACCGAAACTACGAGATCTCAAGAATTTCAAGACCATCTGTAAAATGCATGATGCACTTCCGGGGACACGATGTGCTGCGCAAAATTGTATAAATCTTTACATGTATTTTCTAATGAATACTAAATATTATTGAAATAAAAACTTGTTTTTGTCTTATTACGTCAATTTATTTCATTACATTAAAAATAAGGTTACAGCTACACAGTATCGGAATTTCATAAAAAAGCCTAGAATAATTAATATGCATATAAGATGTACGAGGTGGTATAAAAAAGTCCTCATTTTTCAGCTTCAATAGGTCCTTCTCTCTGCATCTATTACAGTACTGTTCGTAATACTCCTTCACATATTCCGAGGCCAGGTTGTTGTGGTGCATGACAATGTTAAAAAATTCCATCATGTCGAACAGTTTGAATAGCTCCAGATGTTTGAGTGTTATGTTGCCATCGCCTACAGGAATCTGATACCGTTTTAAAAGACCCAATTGATTTTCCGGATATTCATCTCCTGCTGAAGTCTTCAAATCGTTGAGGTAATTGTAGAGTGAAATCCATTGACTTTAGTCAATTGCCAGGGGGAGACGTCCATGGTAGTGGAAGATTACCTTCGCCTGAAATGTCTGTGGGTCAAATCCGAGTGTGACCCTACTGTTATGGCATCCATCCAGGTAGTACGTGTAGTTCAGTAAGGCGTCTTCATTGCACGGAACTTGTGATTTGGGAATCGTTTTCGTTCTTGACTTCTTCTCCTTGCAGCTTGATATGATGTTCTCAAAGTTGCTAGAAGGCTCGACTTGGGGGGATTTCACAACTTTTTTCTTCTTCTGAACAACGCGACCGGCTCGTTTAGGAGTTTGTGTTTGCTTATTAGCGGACTTTTCAGCAACTGACGACATCCTTTTAAATTGTTAAAGACACAACTATGGTTTCGATGGATTGATCACGCTGCTTTTATATCTCCGATCTCCTGTCTGCAGGTCTGATTGAAACACTCCCCACCATTTTGCAAAGAGGTCTTTAAATAAATTTTCCGGAATAAATCAACTATTTCGCCATCATTGAAATTATAATCTGTAGAGGAGAACCGGTTCAGAAATGTTTTGAAGCTCCTACCACTGCAACGAAAATAAAGAAAAACACCGCAATACTGTCCGCATGTGGTTGAGAACGCACTCTGTAACCTCTGCTTATTATTTACGAAAACTTTACCATTGTGCCGAAGAAATCTTTTGAAGTACTTGTTAGTAGGATATTTACCGAAAGAGTCAAAGTACTCGATAGGTCCTTTTCTAGGAATGTAAAAGACCACCCAATGCGTTCCACTTTTATGAGCTGGATCTGTATTCGCAATAATACAAGCAGGTTTCTTTATTTGACGGGGTAAGTGATCGCACGGAAAAACGCCCTTGAAAAATCTTTTAGTCGCATGATTTCGCTTTAAGGAACTACCAAGTTCGATCGTGTTCATTCCTGTTCTTTAGAGGTGACTGCTTCAAGGTTTATGATCCTAGTACGAGGTGTAACGTAGCTCTGAAGGAATTCCTTTGTTGGCTCTCCATGTACGAAAATAGTTGAAAACTTTGCGAGGGTTTTTATAAGATCCCCATCCAGGCGTTTAAGTTCAAGGTTTCCAGACACGCCAGTATGATCTGTAGTGCTAACTGTTGATGTAGGATATTTGTAAACGATCTCCTTTGTATACACTTTATCTGGTGAAATAAAGCCTGCAAACGCAATTTTTTTAAAGAAGGTAAAGTGCCCTTCTGAAAAATACTCGGTATTTACTAGACAGTGAGTCATGGTACTGTAGTTATCTCCAGCCAAGGCACAGATAAATAATAAATACAGAAGTGTTGAACCTCTTTATATACTTTTTTATAGACTCGAGTAAACGTTTCGATTTTTATCGATTTCAATATTCGTATCGTACTCTGCATATACAATGCATGTCACACTATTCTTTAAGGCCTCTTTGAATCTACCCTCGATTCGCACAACACCTTGATTCAATAAACTGCCACAAGTTGATTCGTATGAATTATCCGCTGTCAAGTCAAATGCTAGCAAAAAGCAACCATTGTCGAAGAATTGTTTGGATATCTGATGGCCTTTATCGAAATAATTGATACCAGTACCCTTGAAAAGGCTCAAGTACCCCCGGGTGCTCAGTGGTTTTTCTTTTGAATAATCAAATTCTATAGGTTGATTTGGTACTTGTATGCCATTAACTGACAAATTAAATCTCGTGATGTTATTGTGTTTGAAGTTATATGGATTTTTAGTACGTTTTCCGGTATAGGCGTCGTTGTCTACCATCCCGAAAATGAGCAAGTTCGGTAATTGGCCAACCACTATATTGTCCAGCGATAGTGTGAATGTATTTGTTGGCAACGTGTATGTTTTCACTTCGATGCGTTTGTACGGGTATACTGCATTTGAACGCTGCAGTACTGTTTCATGTGCCAGGAGAATATTGGGATTGACGCTTACGTGATTCATGTACATTGTTGCTTCTAGTATTTTAATTCGAGGCGAAATTTTATCATCTTTCGAGTACAGGTAGAATTCAGGTTTCTCTAATGATAATATGACACGCAGATCCACACCATTAATCAAGAGTTTTTCTTGGTTAAATATGTCGCTATGGATCTTTCCCATTAACTCGACGACATTACTTTTCTCTAATAGCGCTGATCTACTAAGATAACCCTTATTCTCAGACTTTGGACCAGAGCCTTCAATCATTTCCATTTCATCCTGGTCAAGATACCATCCAACCGATTCGAGATGAGTTGTTGCTGCATCTTTCCCGTAATTCAATAGATTTTCAATGTATGCCCTATACTGGTAGTTGTTGTCTGTTTGAGCTATATTCTTCCCATTCAACTGAACTGTACATTGTCTAAAAAGCGAATGCATCAAATTATTTGCGACGCCGATTGGATCAGCCACGACTTCTCTTCCATCAGCACCCTTAATTGTTTCAGTCCCTGTGAATAACTCCTCTTTACCAGCCTTTATTTTAACCATCTGTTCTTTGAGCCGTAGATATATGCTGGATAAATCACGATACGTATCACCATGGCCGAGAGAGATTAATTCCAGTACAGATGAGTTATCCAATGAAGCTATCGGCTTGTATGCAACTTATTCGGTTTTTAAAATGCTGCTTTGAATCGGTGATGTGGAGAAAATGTCCAATTCGGATTTCATGCATTCTTTGTAGGAGGACATGTTAATTACTTGTCAAATATGTCCAAGACACGCTTCTTGATAACTTTTCGTTTACTTTTCACCCTTTTAATCTTTTTACGTGACGCTCTTTTTACGCTTTTTTTCAATTTACCAGCTTTACGTCGCTTAGGAGAAGACTTGAATTGAATTGTTGTGAACGGGTTAGCTCTTTTTATAGCCATTCGATTACCTCCTCCATCCATCTTATCAAAAAGTTTGTTTATACCTTTCTGAGCTAACTCCTGTGCTGCAGTTTGTCCGTGTTCTCTTAAGAGTTCTTTAAGAGGTTTGTTCCCAACCTCCTGTATAATAGCATTACCGGTTTTGACCGCTTGTCGTTTTATAGCTTTTATACCTGACGCAGCCAAAGGTTTAAGATAACGTAATAAACCACTGAAAAAACTTCCTATACCTCTACCGCGCTGATAGATAATTGGGGCTCGATAGAGGTCTCCAATATCTGATAAATTTCCTCCACTCTGGACCAAATAATAGCGTGTGTAGTGCAAGTTCATGTCGTTAACATCGGTATTGAATATTAACACTATAACCCTTACATCAATGTATGTGAATATTTATACTTTTTCTTACCGACGTTTGAAGTGAAGCATTATATATGTGGGAGTAAAACTTGGTTCAAAGTCTACTGGTTCACCTTGTTGATCTGTGACTTTAATAGAAATGCTTTCGAAAAAAGTTTTTTCCACAGCACAGTATTCTACATGATTGAATCTGAAAATACTGTCGCAATCTTGCAAAGGAATCGTACGAAGATTTCGCACCAATTTATCAGCTAATATTCTAGGTTTGATAATGTCTGTGTAAACGTAAATCAAATTGGGGCTTTCACAATCGCTAACGGTCTTGAATGGCGTAGCACGACGCGTTGTTTTATCAAGCTCATGTACGTTTTTTTCCAACCGACTTAGACTGTCAAGAAATATTGACTTATCGAAAGATTCTTTTATCGAGACATCAATCAGCTCTGGATCGCGTATATCAACAGGTGTTTTTAAAAATGCATCAATGAATAGGCCAGCAATATTTTCAGTTTTAGACACTTCAATCGGTACTGGTGTTGTACCCGTTGTTCCATCACTCCTTATGTATGGAATGTTTAGTATTGTATCTGATTCAGTTTTTGCCCATTCATCAGGTAATATATCGCTACCGGATTCTTTAGCCGCATCACTTATGGATTGACGAATTGATTGACTAATTTTGTAAAATAATTGTTTTCGTACCTGATACACTGTTCTACCGGAAATTTCAGCTTTCTTTTTTAAATCTTCGTCTGAAAACTCTATTCCACTCAGCAAAAGTGACACAAAATCCGTAATGTTAATCGGTGAAGGTATTGGCAGTTCCACATTTATTTTTACACCATAGTCTTTTAGATGAAACGTATGCGAGGTAGGCTTGATCCCCGCTTCTCTTTCCCGCTCTCGTCTTAAGCTATGTGCAGGATATATGTATTCGTCAATCATTCTTAATAGCTCTACATGATTTCTTTTCGACCTCGGAATCTGTCTAATTATATAATAAATAAAGTCCTGAAGCGTGTTAAACTTTTTGGCTGAGTTTAAATAAACTTTTTCGGCGATTTTCTCGCCTTGGTAAACATGTAAGCTGAAACCTCCAATCTTCTTAGAATCACTGATGTCGGGAATACTTCCTTCATCTCGATCTTTTTCGATATGTTTGAATACCAGTTCCTTAATTGATGTCAAATAGTAGTTATAGAAGTCAGGTTTGATAACCAAGAAAAATGATGATAGGAATGTTGAAAAATTGATATCGTTTTTTTCATAGCAAAGTCTCCGTAAAGTAGCATCACGCCATCTTAAGAAAACAAGATTTTTTTTCAAAGACATGATTTTTACAACTATTTCTGTTTCTTCAGGCTTGCTGGATTCTGTTGCAGTTGATCGTCGCCTTCTTTTCATCATACTAGCTTCTTCTTCGGTACTGCGTGTGGAACGCTTAGAAACACTGCTGGTTGACACTGTCTCTCCTTTTTTCGTTTTGGCAACATTATCTCCGTCATTCCAAGACACCAACCGCTACCAAGCTTACAAGAAGCAGGAAGAATATTCTCAAAAGATGATAATGTGTTTTCAGGGTAAATGCTCAGGGAACTATTGCTTAAAAGGCATACGTAGAATTCATCATCTGTTACTGTTACAGGCATTTCAAATTCTTTCCCAAGCCAGATCTGGTACCCTCGAGCTACGCCCTTTTTTTCTTTCAGTCTCTCACTCTGTCGAACAGGATGTTTTCTGACGGGCTGATCAGACGTGTATTGATTAGGATCGAACCGAGAGGGCCTTAATATAGAGTAACTAGGAAGCTCTTGCATTTCCACATCCGCGATACTTTCAGAATCTTCTTCACCTTCTTTCTCCATTTTAAAGACATTGGACCCCTCATCATCAAGATTGTCTATCTCCCCTAGAACGTCTTCTACTTCATCAGGACTCATATCAACAGGTACTGTGTATTGTGTTATTCCGTCATCACCAGTTATTATCCTATAATCTTTGTCAGTTGAAGTTTTTCTAAATTTCGATGGTGGCTTCAGACTTTTGGCTATTCCACTTGCCGATAGACGACGCTTTGCCGCAGCCGATAATACACTCCTTGGAGGTGTGATTTCACCTAATGATTCAAACATTTTTTCCACTCGTACAGGTGTAGTTTGCGTAGGTTTCTCATCTCTAAAAACATATTTAGTTTGTGTCGTGTTGTCTCGCAAGCTTTTCTGTTGTTTGCGTATATGCTCGCTCGATGAAGGCAATTGAGTTTTTCTTTCTAGAAATCCTTTACTTCTACGACGGGTGTTTAAAAATTTTATAAGTTCGTTTCGATAATGATACCATTTGTCTTTATCGCTGAATTTTTCACTTTTCAATATCTTATTCATTGCCTTATCGAACAAGCTCTGGTTATTAGAAATTTCAATAGTGTCTTTCAAATTTGCATATACTTCAGGAGACAGAAGTAGCATTTTATTCAGATTACTGTTCCTATACATATCTCTCAATTAGTGAACCAATCACCCCTGAAAGTACACTGCCCAGTAATACAGGTAGAAATCCGTCTTGTTGAATTAGTACTTTACATTGTCGCGGAACTGACCGTTTAGCATCTACTAACTTGCGCATACACTTTTTATGTTTACAGAGACGGTTATATATCTTTCCACGAGGTCTGTGGTTACCATTCAACGTATTCAATGTGATTTCGCAAAGTGTTTTAATTACCTCTGGATCGACATTCTTAAGTATAGCGTAAGTATTTCTCAAACATCTTAAGTATTTCTCAAAGCATTCTTAAGTATTTCTCAAACCCGGTCGAGCTTGTCTAAGCACGTATAACATATGCTTGTTGTCTTTTAATCGCTTCATTCGTGACACCATTTTCTTGCTTTAAGCTATCCTTTGAGCAATAACACGTTACAAAGTTTTTGTTAAATAAATCAGTACGGAAGCGTAAAATATCATTCGTATTCTGAGTCAGGTCTATTAATAAATAGCTGTGGGGTACCTGAGTGATTTCTTTATATATTCTCACAAGCTCCTTGCTATTTTCAGGGTAAATTTGTTTAGCAAGATGATGAAATTGACTTTTATCACGCGGATTCTTGAAGCACACTAGATACTTACAGTTCAATGATATGTCACGGCAAAATTTTTCCCTTATGAAATACATTTTGTGTTACCAATATCACCGAAAAATTCCTATGATGTGATCCTTTGGTGAACAGTTCGCAAACTTGTCTTGAAAACGCATTTAACATCATATCGTCCAGAACTATAAGTGTTGGCTCATTTGCATTATTCACAAACTCTTCTGGAATCGTACTTAAGTATTCGATATTTTTAAAACCTACTTTTGTTGGTACAGCTTGAGTTTCAGCATTACACCAAATAACCTTCTTCACTCGAGGCTGCATCATAGAGTCATTTCTAAGAAGTGTCTCTATAAAACTCGTCTTGCCACATCCAGATGGCCCGGCAACCATCATTGTGAAGGGGTGAATAAAGTGCGTCATTTTTGCAAATTTTCACAGATTTTAACATAAAAACAAGTAAACGGCCTATATTTATACATTTAATCGTTATGAGTAGAAGGCAAATTGTCAACGAGTTACACAGACCTGCTCGTAAAAATTTTAAACGACGTCGCGTCACTATCAGAGGTATTGATGATTTATGGCAGGCGGATTTGGTTGATATGAGTGCATATTCGTCAGAGAATAGAGGCTACAAATTTCTTCTTACAATAATTGACACTTTTTCCAAGTACGCTTGGGCATTACCAGTCAAAAATAAAAGCGCTAATGAAGTGACGAAGGCAATGGAAACAATTCTCGAACAAAGGCGCATTCCCAGAAACCTGCAAACAGATGACGGAAAGGAATTTTTCAATAAAAGATTTCAACATATTATGAAAAAGTATGAAATTAACCACTATTCAACATTTAGTGCATTGAAAGCATCGACTGTAGAGCGCTTCAACAGAACTCTAAAGGGTATTATGTGGAAGAACTTTAGCATGAATGGAAATTACCGCTGGTTCGATTCCTTACATAAGCTAGTTGCCCGATACAACAAAACAAAACATCGAGTTATTAATATGCGCCCAATAGATGTTAATACATCGAACGAAGTGCAATTACTCTCGGACGTTTACAGGAAAGTTAAGGTAACATCACAACCCAAATTTAAAGTTGGTGTGCATGTGAAATATATCAGGGAAATTTGATACAAGGAGGGTTCTACGAACCTGAGTTAACTACAGTGAAACACCCTGATGCATACCTTGTTGAGAAAATTATAAGAAGAAGGGGAAATCGTGTTTTTGTCAAATGGCTTGGTTTTCCTTCTCATCATAATTCCTGGATAAATATAAAAGACGTGCTCTAAAAATGAACAACATTCATTCGAGATGTTGTGTTTAAAGCGAGATTATGATCGCGTCAAGACGTTTGCCAATCTAAAAATTGATGAAAGAAAAATACTTAAACTTGCACGTAGTGGATTTTTTTACACAAACATAAAAGACCAGGTCAGATGTTACTTCTGCTCGGTCACCATGGATGCATTCAACACACCTACCGATGTCGAGAGTGAGCACTTGCGATTGTCACCGGAATGTTTCTACGCCAACGGAAAAGACGTCTGTGGACCTTACGATACACCTATTACAACAAAAAAACGTTCCAGAACAGAGCACTGTCTCTACAATCTATTAAAATGTGTTGGTCTTGGATTTTTTGTTGGTGGATTTATATGTGAAGCTGTTTCAATATATAATTATTTTTCCAAGTAAAATGTCAACAATTTTATTTCAATATAAATTTGTAAAAATACAAATTCAATAAAGCTTATTGCCATTTATACAAACCAATGTTTTTATTTACCTAAAATTCCCACCCACACGTGCCATCTAAATGCCGCAAAGAAAATATAACACCTGAACATTGACCTACTCCTCTGCATCCAGCGAATAACGTCTCTGTTTTCATCTAAATATAGCCACTCGGAAACATCATAAAATCATTCATCCAGTTATGACATAATCTCTGCAGCGCGTAGAATCACCATTCATCCACACAACATAGGTCATATCAAGTTTGAGACCAGAAACGCACATGGCGAATGAGGAAAGATAAAACAAGAATAACAAAAGTAAAAACCCTCGTAAACCCATTCATGCATAGCGACATAGGTCAGTTATGACACCCCAGGTTTTGTACATATACATCTTGTATTTTTATTGTGTGTGATATACAGCTTGTATTTTTATTTTTAATTATTCAGATCCATCCATTAACAAGACATTGTACATGGATATACATACGATACAAGTATAACCAATTTCAAGACCGTATCAGCCAAATGCAATGATTGAGTTTGAAACCTGAAACGCACATGGCGAATGAGGAAAGATAATCAAGAATAACAAAAAGTAAAAAATCCCTCGACCCATTCATGCAAAGCCGACATAGGTCAGTTATGCCGCAACAGGTTGGAAACGCACATGGCGGATGAGGACAGATAATCAAGAAAAAACATGACATTGCATCTGCATATGCTTGCAATACAGGTATAATCAAGTTCAAGTATAATCAAGTTCAAGATGATAAAAAACAAGAAAAAACAAGACAGACACACTTGTTCTACCAGCCAGCAAAAATAAAACCAAAAACAAAAACACACCCAACCAAACAAGCTCTGGGAACTGCTTGCTCAGTCCTACATCCAAGATGCAAAAAAGACGTCATCGAGAAACCGGCATCCATGCTAACTGAATACCTGCTAAGCCTCGTTCTGCATATTGCTTCTCGACTCTGCTGCATGTTTCGCTCCCTCGCACCTGCAAACAGCGATGGTGCAGCTGATTCGCACCTCCCAGAAAGCAATCTACATATTCCCTTCACTCATACACTACGACCAAAAACGAAAAACAAACTTAACTCGAGCTTCATGGACTTTACATACCTAAAGCACGCGGGTGGGCGGCAACAAAACCATGGACTTATGATCCCCTGTCCCTTACTCGCGTAATGCTAAATGTATAGAAAAGTCCGATCCTTACTACTTGCTATGTATCACACTTAAATAGAACAAAAATATATTTGTTAGGGCAGTTTTATGCCCACAACGGTTAATTATGGCTGTTACGGACATTATAATTCTTGCTGCACCTAAAGCAGAGTAAAATCTATTTTGCAGTTCACAGTGCAAACTTTACTGATGTAACCACTTGCAGTTGGAAATCATTAATTTTTATTAACGTTAGCTGTGATAAATTTTAACATCTCCGCCTTACATCCATCGAAATAATTTACTCATTATGGTTATTGATTAGTGATCATGGTTCCCTTCTTGTCTATAAATCGGCATTGACAACGTTTATTGTCTCTAAAGCTTACCAAAGCGGTTTTGATACGGAAACTCGATGGTTTGGCGGAATAAGCCTCCGAAAGCAGAATCAAAGTGGAATTGTTTTTGCGAGATGGTAAAAATTGAAAATTTTTGGCAAAGTGGTTTCGAATGCAAGCACTGATTCTCATTAGACACAAGGCCACAGTGCATACTTGACTGATGTGACCACTAGCAGTTGGAAATCATAAATTTTTACTGATTTTCGAAGAAAATTAGTATTAATCCCACTTCTATATATATATATATATATATATATATATATATATATATATATATATATATATATATATATATATATATATATATATATATATATATATATATATATATATATATATATATATATATATATAAATATATATATATATATTTATATTGATTCAATAGTGGTTCACTAAGCACTTGAAACTTAGAGAACCTTCTATTGAATATAAATTCCACCAAGCGATTGCCCTTGTTGGAAGCTAAGTTTATACTCGTGTTTCACGAACAGCAGTAACTATAATACTTTGAAGAATGAAACGCTTGATTCAAGTACAAGAAACTGAATGAATCTTTATTTTCTGCAGTGATTATGTATGTAGTATTGCTAATAAGAATGCAATTTAATATTGTATCTATGTAGTTTGTCTATTGTAGCTAATAAAGAAATCAAACATCCTCCTCCCGTTGGAAATTCGTTCAGGATTCATCAAGTGCCTTGGATCCTATAGTGAAATCATGAAACGCTGCTGCAGAGGAAGATGTAGTCCTTCGGACACGCTTCCCGTAAAACAACTTCCAAAAAAGTACCGCAGATACTACTAAGCCTACTGTTAATGTGGAGTAGCCTATTATGTAGTGATGCACATGATGCTTGTTGATGTTGCAGTTCTCTTCTTCTATCAATTGATGTTGAACCTTGGTTTGTAGGTCTTCCAATGTATTTGTAGGGGGTGTAATGTTGGGTCACCTCCTCGCGGTGCACCTCGGGTAACGCCAAATGGCCCAACAACCGGTACGACTCGGCTTTTCTCATGGCTTTACGACTTGATTGATGATTGGAATTTCTAGCAATGGCAGCAAGGATTTTTCATGGCATGACCTGGCTTGGCTTAATGGTTTAAGGCACGATCGACGATCAGCGAAAAATGTATCTGGGCTGGCGGTTATGGCATTCTGGACCTAGTAGATCTATGCGCGGTACCGCCGGAGTGAAATCCGAGCGTGAACGGCTCCAGGCTAATGCCATGCCGTTTCCGTCCCGTTAAAACCTGGCAAGTCTCAAAGTACATTCAAACCCCGCACCGTTGAGTTGGTGGTGCAGGTTCGGTTGACATTGTTCCCGATTAGCGCTGACCTGGCTCTGAGATCCAGCCCCATGAAGGCTGGTGATCAACCCTCGCGTCGGCCTCCCTGCTCTGCATAGATAACCACGAGGTCATTAAGACGACTGCACATCCGGGTGGAGATAGCGGCTCTGAGTTGGGACCGAACAAAACTGAGTACACTACATAAACAAAATGACACAAATGACAAGACAGACGGACAACAGAACATGGGGACGACAGCGGCGACGCAAGGCGAAGGAGGCGCCACCATCGACCACTCTGTGTTTGCGAGGAGGCCAAGGGTCTAGAGAACCCCCCCTCCGACGAACAATTCAACGCGAATTGAGGGATTGATCGGTTCCGGGTGCGCAGTAAATGCGCCGGAAGCCGAAACCGCCGAGCTCGCTCGTAACGATATGGAGACCCCGAAGAGTTATCCACGGGAGATGACTGAAACAAGAGCTTCAGAGAAAAATATGCAACTTGCACGCGTATCCCCTAGAAAGGAGTACATAAAGCGTGAGCGAGTGGCTTACAAGGATATGTTGAGGAAGTGTCAACGTATCCCTCATAAAATGCTTCAAGCCGCCAACGCGCAGAGGAATATCTCAAAGCACGTCAAGGACGGTATGTTGGAGCTGGAGGAGGCCTTTGAGGTCATCTTCACCTGCCGGGTGAACTGGCAGAAGGCAGAGGTAGACTACCAGCGGGTCTTGGAGAAAAAGATCGCTGAGTCAGCCACTTTTATAGAGGCCCCGGGAGTATATCGGCCACAACAAAATAAGCGCGTGGCTGAATCTAGCCCTGAAGATATTCAGGAAGTCCGGGTGAGGAAGGTGGTGCCAGTTTCTGACCTCAGGAAGTGGGTGACGGTGACCCACAAAAAGAAAAAGGGCAGCATCACAAAAACACCAGTGATACCCGCTGGGCCGGAAGAGGCTCCGAAAGAGTGTACACCACAGGGCGGTAAGAGAGCAGTGCCGAAGAAAAAAAAGAAGAAGAATAACAGACAAAGACGGCGGGGGGAAAAAATAGACGCTGTTTTAGTAAAACCGGCTCCGGGGAAGACTTACGCGGAGGTCCTGGGGGCCATCCGCCAAAGTGTTTCTCCGGATGAAACTGGTACGCTAGTAAAGCGCATCAGAAAGACAGCAGAAGGAGGGGTCCTTTTGGAGATCGCGCACTGCGATGACAGCGCGAAATTGCAGGATTCCATCCGGGCCGCCGTAGATGGCCATGGGGACGTGAAGCTTGTGACTCCTAGAATTAAGATCGAGCTTCTCGACCTCGATTGCTTCACATTAAGCGAAGAGGTGACATCCTCCATCAAACGCGAGGCTTGAGAGGAAGGAGCCGGCGAGGTGAAAACCACACTCTTCCCTCCCAACGCAAGGGAACAGAGGAGAGCCGTGGTGGAGCTGGATGAGGCATCAGCAATCAAAATCCTCAAGTCTGGTCGAGTCCGGGTAGGAATGATAAGTGCCCGAGTGCGAAGGTGGGCTGAGGTGACACGCTGCTACCGGTGCCTAGGCTACGACCACACAAGGCGTAGCTGTAAGGGTCCAGACCGAAGCGCCAGCTGCTGGAAGTGTGGACAGGTTGGCCACCGGGCAGCAGACTGCTCTGCACAGGCTCAGTGCATATTATGCACTGAGAAACATGGCGCGAATGGCGCTAAGCATCTGATGGGATCGAGTGCGTGTTGGGTTTTCAGAGACGCACTCGATGCCAAGAAAAAGCAGGGTAGGACATGAGAGTCCTTCAAGGCAACCTGCAGGGCTGCAGAGCTGCGGACGACCTCTTAGAGTAACTAGTCCGCGAACATAAGGCTCAGATCATATTGATCAGCGAGCCTTATAGGGGGAGGAATTCGTCCATTTGGCTGGCAGATGCTACGGGGTATGCGGCGATTCGGATCGCTGACGGGCAGAGGGCCCGCATCGGCGCCCGCGGCTCAGGGAACGGTCACGTGTGGGTGACATACGGAGGGATCACCTTTGTGAGCTGCTACCTGTCTCCGAATGACTCAAGGCAGGAATTCGGAGTCAAACTTAGCTCACTGGAAGACTCTCTCCGCGGCATCGCTGGTAATGTCATCGTAGGGGGTGACTTCAATGCAAGGGCATTGGAGTGGGGCATGCCCACTGAAAACACCCGCGGACGGCGCATAGTTGAGATGGCATCGAGGCTGGGTTTGTTGGTATTGAATACGGGTTCAACGCCAACATTCCGAAGTCCCGGTTTTGGCAAATCCATTCCCGATGTCACCATGGCATCGGAAAGACTCGCGGCACTCGTTAGCGATTGGAAGGTGATGGAAGATTACACTGCAAGTGATCATAATTACATCACCTTCCAAATTGCTGAGAGTAGGCAAAGACGCCAAGGCTCTTCCTGTAAGTGGCTAGGCTGGAATGCCGCTAAACTTAACAGGAACGCGATGGTCGCATCGCTCGTTTCGAGCTTGGGAGGGGAGCCTCTAATATCTGAGACCCCAGTGACTCGTGCAGCAGTAGAGGCCATTGTTAATAGCACCATGGGGTGGATTCTCAGGGCGTGTGAGGCTTCAATGCCCAAACGGAAGCCCTTTCGTAGGAGGCAACATGTGTACTGGTGGAACGAAGAAATTGCCGAACTGCGGCGCATCGCTTTGGCGTGCAGGCGCAGGGCACAGCGAGCCAGAAATAGGCCGGGAGTGGCTGAGCTATCTGCTGCCCACACTTCGGCAAAGAGGGAGCTGACCAAGGCCATCACGAGGAGTAATCGTGCCAAATGGCAGGCTCTTTGTGAGGAGGTCAACTCAGACCCGTGGGGAGATGGCTATAAATTGGTCACTCGCAGACTTGGCTGCAACCGACCTAACACTCTCATGGATGCGATATCCATGGAGCGCATCGTTGGCTCGCTGTTCCCAGTGCATCCGCCAAGGATTGATGCGCCCATACTCGTCACCCAGGCGGATATTCCTCTTTTTACGGACGAGAAGCTGTGTGTTTTACGGACGAGAAGCAATGCGGTGTCCAGGATGAAGAACCGGAAGGCCCCGGGGCCTGATGGAGTTCCGGTCGAGGCACTTAAAGTCGTGGCGGAGAGTCAACCGCGTCTATTATTGGCTTTGTATATATAATTCATGTTTAGTCGCGGGGGTCTTCCCGTCACGGTGGAAAGTGGCTCGACTGGTACTCGTAGACAAGGGGAAGGGTAACCTGGGCAGCCCATCGGCATACCGCCCGCTGTGCATGCTGGACACTGCTGGAAAGCTTCTCGAAGGGCTACTAAAGCCGCGATTGCTGCCAGCAGTGAGATCAGCTGGTGATCTTTCTTGCAGGCAGCACGGCTTCCGGAAAGGGCATTCAACAATCGATGCCATCTCAGAGGTTGTTGGGGCTGTAACAAGAGCGGAAGAGGCATGTCATCAAGCCAGACCGGTCGTCTTGCTGATAACGCTTGACGTACAAAATGCCTTCAACTCGGCGAGGTGGACAGACATCCTTCGGGCCCTTGAGGGGAGGTTCAGTATTCCAGGCTACTTGCTGGCCATGATGCGGGACTACCTCGGGACCGATGGTTGCTCTACGACACAGAGGACGGAGTCAGAAGGAGGCCTGTCACCTCAGGTGCGGCACAGGGGTCGATCTTAGGACCTGACCTCTGGAACATCATGTACGATGATCTGCTGCGCCTGGAAATGCCTGCGGATGTGTTCCTAGTAGGTTACGCTGATGACGTCGCAGCTGTAATCACTTCTAGATCTGCCGATTTCACTCAACTTAGACTTAATCAAGTTATGAGAAGAGTGGATCGGTGGATGACTGAGCACGGCCTCCAGCTGGCAGTCTCAAAGACAGAGATTGTCATGCTGACGAAGCAGAGGATACCAACTGTCATACCCATGACAGTTGGCTCCGTTGAGGTCCAGACCAGCAAGTCGGCCAGGTATCTGGGAGTGACCCTGGACACCAAGCTGACGTATTGGGATCATATCCGCAGGGCATGTGATAGGGCTCTAGTAGTCATCACTTCGCTGAGTAGGCTAATGGCCAACGTTGGCGGACCCAGTGAGACGAGACGGAGACTGCTGATGGTGACGACCAATTCCATCTTGCTATATGGCGCCGAAATTTGGGGAGATGCGCTTCGAACTAGGAAGTTCCGAAAGCGCATTGCCAGTGTCCAGCGCAGGGGTGCCCTGCGAATCACCTGTAGCTACCGCACGGTCTCGGAAGAGGCTGTGATGGTTGTATCGGGAGTAATCTCGATCGATCTGCTAGCGCGAGAACGCAAGGAAGGGTACCTCTTTCGCTCAGAGCTGGACAGAACGGAGGCTTTGACACACGCGCGTACACTGACCCTCCAACTTTGGCAACAACGTTGGAGTGAAAGTGAGAAAGGACGCTGGACGGCTAAGCTAATTGGTCTTATTGAGCCTTGGTATGAGCCAATTCCATCTTGCTATATGGTATAGTAAAAATAAAAATGTAGCGCATTATGTGCAGTCGCTTCGCAAGTTTGAGGCGTACCATTGAGTCCACGATCGAGCTGGTAGCGCCTGAGACGATCGTGGATGCAATGCTGTGAAGTCAAGTCTCTGGTTTGGCTTCTGCCTTGGTTTAATCGGAGCCACGGAGAGGTAAATTTTTACCTTTGTCAATTTTTATTTTTACTATTATAATTATACATATAATAAACTACTATATAATAAACTTTTTAGTAAACTTTTTAATAAAAATGTAGCGTATTATGTGCAGTCGCTTCGCAAGTTTGAGGCGTACCATTGAGTCCACGATCGAGCTGGTAGCGCCTGAGACGATCGTGGATGCAATGCTGTGAAACGAGGAGAACTGGCTTGCAGTCTCAACATACGTTGAGAAAGTGCTGCGCATAAAGCGGGAGGAGGGTTGTCTTACCGACCCATAAGCTGTGGTAGTTCTTGAAGTCCGTGGTTACCAATGGGTGAGTCAGCACGACCGGGTCGAAGCAGTGCTTAGGCGGGTCCCGACTCGGAACTTCGTGGGCTTGTAGATGGTTTTTTTTTAGTGAGTCAAACCTCACATACCCCGTGGTGAAAGGTCACCTGGGGATCTGATAAGCAGATTTTTTTTTCCATCTACACTAGGGGAAAAAAAAAATTTATTTGTAGGTATATTTGGCGAAATACGTGACGGTATGTTTTCAGATGTTGTTTCGAGCTCAGCTGATAACGGAACCGATAGAGTGGCTGCATAAAATTGTCGAATGGTACTGGGGTAAATTTTTTGCGCCTGCATTGTTACTCTAGGTTGTTGTATGATGCAATTGTCATCTACCGTGAGGATCCCGGATCCTTCAAGAGATAATTGTGTAGCTTTGCCGCTACAAACAGCATTGATTATTATCTCTTCATTGAGAGCCACTGGTAAGAGGTGTGGAGTTGAATCCACCGTGGTTGATTTGGAACTTTTTGCACTTAGCATTGATTGGGATTAAACCGCTGGTTTATAACATTTAGTTCACAAATGATTGGACCGAAATCTGCCTTATATGTAGGATGGTGCTGATTGCACACAATGTGATTGTGAACGGTGTATGTGCAGCCAAGTTTCTCCATCTCTCCCAGAGGATGATATTGGTTCCGGTGCAAGTTGACGATAAAGTAAGGCGTTGTAGCTTTGATAGCCCATGCTTCTTTATTAATAATAACAGGAACAGAAACTGTCCGGAAGAGCTCGAACTCGTCATTAGTACTGAGAGACAGCTTTAACTGAATGATTGTATACTGCAGACTTGGTTTGATCTTTACTGTCATTAGTTTATAATATTCTGCAATCTCATTCATAGGCAGTGGTAAAGTTAGTGTCTTTGGCAAGTATTTTCTTATGTTGTTTATCTCCTGCTGAAGTTTTTGCGGAGGTAGTATGCGTGAATTGATTCTCCCGTGATGAGCATTGGTTACAATGTCCATGAGAGCATTATGAGTTTGTTAAAGGTTGTTTAAAGCAACAAGCAGTTGAAGGGCATGAGCCATGTAAAGAGCCGATAGTCTATAAGTCTAAGACACCCGGAGCATCATTGAATCCACTTCGGATAATTTGTTGAGTTGATTGTTGGATGTGTTTTATCGTCCCTGAACATAAACTAGGGTCTGCTAGGCTGTTAAATAGTGCCGACAGAAGGTTTGTTGCGTTAGTCAGGCACTTATGCTCGCGCCAATAACCAGTCATGTTGTAATAAACAATCATCTGCCATTCTTTGGAAACTACGCTGGCCTTTCCCAAATTCTCGAAGTAAATTGTTGGTTTCGATGGATTAAAGCTGTGAATATGGATAGAAGACCCTTGAAGGAGTGGCACGAATAGGCATGCCATAAGTACTGTTGTAAGCATAGACCCTAATTTTCGTCGTCGCTTAGGGGGTTGAGACAGTACTTCGTCTATGGCCATCTCTGTGCTACAGGATTGTCTGCTCGTACGTTTGTGCTCAGAGCATTTTGACTGCAGATGCTCAGCATCATCCGTTGTGTCTACTGGTAGAGGAGCAATTTTGTGTATGGGTCGCTGTATTATTTGGGTAACCGTTTTAATGTTGATAACTCGCACTCGGTCATCTTTGCCTTTTATCGTTTCTATTATTCTTCCAAGAGGCCATTGAAGAGGATGGGAGTTGTCTTCCTTTATTATGACTAATGTTCCCAGCTGAATATTGAGATGACTATACTTCCATTTTACACGTTTCTGAAGCTCGTGCAAGTATTCAGTTGTCCATTTCTCACAGAATTCCTTTTTAAGTCGAAGTACCAGTTGCCATCGAGCTCCGAGTCTGGTGATTAATGGTTTGGCTTCTGGATCAATATTGCTAGTTAGTGGCTCTCCGATGAGGAAATGTCCCGGAGTCAAGGCAGTAAGATTATTTGGATTTGACGACATTGGAGTGATTGGTCTTGAGTTTAGTATCGCCTCAATTTCGATTACCAAAGTCTCTAATTCTTCATACATTAGAGAACTTGAGCTGATTTGCAATTGCATGAGTCGCTTAGTGGACTTTACAGCCGCCTCCCATAAGCCACCAAAATGTGGAGCACGTGGCGGTATGAAGTGGAACGTGATGCCTTTGCTGCTGCACATAGACGTTATTTTATTTTTGGCATCATCTGAGTAGATGGCTTCGTGGATCTCATGAAGTTGATTCCTGGCTCCTACAAAATTAGTTGCGTTGTCAAAGTAAATGTTGGCGCAGTGTCCACGACGCCTGATGAAACTTCGTAACGCACCCAAGAAGGCGTCAGTGCTTAAGTCGGTGACCAGTTCCAGGTGTACTGCTTTGGTGGAGAAGCAGCAAAATATTATAACTCGTTTCTTGCCTCGAATCTTGAAATGTGTCCAAAATGATCCACAGTAGTCAACGCCAGTGTTATGAATGGTCTTGCTGGCTGAATTTGAGCTGGTGGGAGGTTACCCATGAGCTGATTGAGCAATTTTGGTGCTGCTCTCGCGCAGTGAACGCACTTGTGTACAATCGAGCAGGCAATTATTTTTCCCGTGATAGGCCAGAATCTCTGTCGGGGGATGGATAGAAGTGTTTGTGGGGGCGCATGCTTGTGGCTGATATGCAATTCGTTCATTAGCAACCTTGTAAGTAAATTCGAATATGGGAGCAGCATTGGATGTTTTGAGTCGTATGAGATATTAGCTTCTCGCAATCTGCCTCCAACTCAGACAATGAATGGTGTCAATTCTTGCTGTAAACTATTGTTCGGAAGTTCTCCGTATTGATTTAAATGATGTATGTCTTGTGAAAAGTCTTCCTGTGAGCGCATCTTACTAATACGCGCAGAGCATTTTTGAGTTCGTCCACCGTGAGATGTTATGATGATTACTGATTTTTCGGAGCATGTACCCTATGATTCTCTCAAGCTTTTTGAATGAATTTCCATGATTGATGCTCTTTACCATATGAATCAACTCATCTGATACTGTTACTGACAGTGCCGTCGATCCTCCACTGATGAGTTTGGCTGGCCATGCTGACTCTGGTGCATGTAGGAACAATGGTCCATAGAACCAAGGTGAAAGAGTTTTGAGCTTTCTCGGACTTGTTCCTCTTGAAAAGATATCTGGTGGATTATCCTTCGAGTCAACATGTCTCCATCAGCGTGCACTTGTTAGCTGTTGGATGGTGGCTATTCTGTTGGCAACGAACGGTTGATTTGACGAAGATGATTTATTCACCCACGCGAGAACGATTCCAGAATCAGTCCAGTAGAAATCTTGCACATCATTCAAGTTCAGATCAGTCTTTACTCTATGACACAATTCAGCCGCAAGTTTTGCTGCACATAATTCTAGTCTTGGAATTGTCTCCTTTTTTGTAGGAGCTACCCTTGATTTGGTGCAAAGTCGCCTTACTATGAACAAACTGTCTCTGGTAATTGCTCTGACGTAACTAGCAGCACCGTATGCTTTCTCGAATGCATCTGCAAAAGCATGCAATTGAATGCTTTTTGGCAAATGATGGTCAAACACATCTTTGGCAATGAAGAAGTCTTTCAAATCTTGAAGTCCTTCTCTGAAGTCTATCCATGCATCCTTTAAGTGTAACGGTAGTTCGTCGTCCCAATCTGCTTTTAGCAAGCACATCTTTTGTAGTATGATCTTCACAGTGACTACTATTGGTGCTAGTATTCCCAACGGGTCGAAGATATGTGCTATATCTGAATACGCTGTCCTCTTTGTTATCTTGCTTCGAGTTTGTAATGATAGCTGCACAGAAAACAAATCTCTAGTGGGACACCATCTTAAGCCCAAGGTCTTGATGTGATGGTCAGAATCATTGTTGAAATCTAGAGTTAATTCCATGTCTTGTGGTTGAAATCGCTCTAGTAGTCGAGGATGATTTGCGCACCACTTTTTTTTAGATGGAAACAGCCTTCTTTAAGAAGTGATATGAGTTCTGTTTGCATTTGTATAGCTTCTGTTATGCTGTCAGACCCTGTCATGACATCGTCAACGTAGAAATCTTTTTGTTTTGTTTCTGATCCCAGTGGATATTGCCTTGAGCGCTGTTTTGCCAATACTTGCAAACATTTTGTTGCCAGGTATGGTGCTGAGGTAGTGCCATAGGTTACTGTTGCCAGTGATAGCCCTTTAATTCTGCTTGTGGGTCATTCCTCCAAAAGATCAGTTGGAACTTCTGATCTTCTTCATGTATAGCGACTTTCCGGTACATTTTTTCTATGTCACCGGTAAATACATACCAAGGCATCCGGAATCGTACTAATATGGAGAAAAGTTCATCCTGTATCACAGGTCTTTAGGCAAGAATATCATTTAACAATACATTATTCGACAATTTTGCTGATGCGTCGAATACAACCCTCAACTTTGCTGTCATGCTCTCGGGTTTGCACACAAAGTGGTAAGGCAGAAAGTAATATGGATGATTCGATTCGTTAATTTTTATTTCTTCCATGAGTCGAAGGCGAATGTACTCGTCCATGAATTATATATGTTACCGCCTTATGGTTTCCTTTCAAGCCAGCCGTTGTTCAAGCGCTAGGAACCGATTTAAAGCTTTGTCCATAGATTCACCAAGACTTGTTGCTGGTTTTTCAAAGGGTAATCTGACGATAAAACGCTCATAAGGGTCACGTGTGGTATTTCGCTTGAATTACAGCTCACATTTTTCTTCAACAGCAGTAAATGACTATTTTAAATTATTTTCTTCAAGCCTCCAAAAACGCTCTATTTGTTGGGAGCAATGACGACTTGTTCCAATGTTGCATGATGATATGGTTTTCACGGATGAATCCATTAATTTTCCTGCAACAATCCACCCGAATACAGACTTTTGAAGAAGTGGTAAATGTGGACCCATTGAATGTTGCTCAGATTCCAACAACTGATAAAAATGCTCTGCCCCATTGAGCAAATCGATGCGGATGGGATGGTCGAAATGGGGGTCAGCTAGTTGGAAGTCTACCGTGATAGGCCACGACTGGATGTCCAAATACTTTGCAGGCTGGGTTCTTGTTATCTTGGGTAGCACAAATGCTTCCATGCGTACAGAAAAGTTGGTGCTCTCAGCCCTTGCAAGAATGTTGGCCCTGTAGGTGCCATGGCTGGTTGATTGACCAATACCTTCGATCGTCATATTTGACCGTTTGTATTTGAAGCCCAGCTTCTTTGCTGCCCGTTCTGTAATAATGTTGATCTGCGAGCCTGAATCTAGAAATGCCTTGCATATAACTTGATTACCATCTGCGGTACTAAGGCGAACAGCAACAGTCCCAAGCAGCACGTAACCTGATTTTTGCTTATCGAGCTGAGCTGCCAATGACGCTGGTTTAAAAGTTTTCGATGATGATGTTGAAGATATTGCCTGTGTGGTTGATGACGGTGGTCTTCCTGCTGATTCTGCTAAATGAATCAGTGTGTTATGCTTTTTGTCACACTTTAGGCATCCTCGAGAAGAGCATTGATTTGCAAAGTGACCAGTTTTCATGCAGCTGTAACATCGGGAGTTTTGCAGGAGAAACTGAGCTCTTTTTTCTGGATTCCAGGAAAGGAACTGTTGGCACTTAAACAAATGACGACGTTCCTGAGGGCCACAAGGGCAATCGTGGCGGGTTGCTGCGGACAAACTTTTGGTTTTATTTTGTATAGGTAATGGATTCGGCTTCTTCCATTGTCCTCCCTGAACAGCTTCAAGCGCTTGAAATCTGCCCTCTAGGAATTGCAAAAATTGTTGGATGGACCCAAACTCTTTAATGTTACTGAGCCCTTGCTCATACAGGGTGTTAGTGGTTTTGTCCAACTTCCTCAGCAAAATATGCAACAAGATTGGGTCCCAATGAATTGCTCCGATGCTGAGATTCCTCAAACCAAGAAGACATTCGTTGGTTGTATCATGAAGAGTCTTTAATGATGTCGCAGACTCTGATGATAACGTAGGTTGATTTAAAAGCTTGTTTAGTAGCGCTGTCACTATAAGCCTGGTGTCGCTACATCGGCTTACGATAATATTCCATGCAGTATCATAATTCTCGTTGGTAGGTGACAGGTGCTTTATCAATGCCTTTGCTTCACCAGTAAGGTTGCTCGTCAAGTAAAACATTTTTTCGGCGTTGCTCAATGGCTGAGAATGTATAAGCTGTACATATAACTCATGAAATTGATTCCATTAATAATAATCGCCATTGAACGTAGGCAACGTAATCTTAGGCAACTTCACTCTGGCATTTGTATATTGGCCGGTTAATATATGACTGGTTATTGGGAATAGGTCCAACTGTTGCTGTAATGTAACAATTGCATCTTGAAGTTGATGCTGTAACTTGAAGTACTCGTCAATGTCGAGTTCTAATGGGGTCAATTCTTCCCATATCAGATTTTGATTCTGCTCCAACTCCTCTTCATATGCTAGGAGCCTATCGATCTTTAGTTTGTAGTAATGCTGGCTACAATCGTGCTGGGTGTCTCTACTGATGCTTTCCAAGAAGTATTTTAATGCTTGACGCAATGTTTTCTGTTTCCTCAAAAGCCTGCTCAAGCTATCCGACAATGCTGGTGCCTCATTGATAGGTCGACCTGGTGTGGAGCCTGCTTCAGGCTGACATTGGCTAAGCCAACGACGATTTAAGGCGCTGTTGAATATTTTCAACCTCTCTTTGGTAATTATTGACGAAGTATGACTCTTCAACACGAGCTGTTACCAATTTCAGCAGTCTATCGCGATTTATTGAAAACTCCGCCCACAAGACTTTGAGTGACACGATGCGTTTTTGGCAATATTTGCTTCTTTTTCTCGATTGCGAATCCTTTTTGAAGTCAATCGCCATGCTCTCGATTAACTTCCTAATCTCCGGCTGTCTTGAGAGTAATTTTGTTGCCTCCATGGCTCACAATATTATATCAACTCCTTTGATCTAAATTCCCACAGTTCAATATGAATCAATAGTAGTTTACTAAGCACTTGGAACCTAGAAAAGCTTCTATTGATTTTACTTTTCACCAAGCGATTACACTAGTTGAAAAGGAAATTCCAAAGACGACAAGTCCTGTCACGGTCGCCAAATGTTTATATTGATTCAATAGTGGTTCACTAAGCACTTAAAACTTATAGAACCTTCTATTGAATATAAATTCCACCAAGCGATAAGCACTTGTAGGAAGCTAAGTTGATACTCGTGTTTCACGAACAGCAGAAACTATAATACTTTGAAGAATGAAACGCTTGATTCAAGTACAAGAAACTGAATGAATCTTTATTTTCTCCACATCTATTTTATATGGTTACAAAATTCTTGGCCTAAGCATAAATTTCTGCAAATATCATTATAATGCAGGTGAATTGAGATCGATGACTTTTTGTTTACATATGCAATATGATGTTCTACATGTTTTGCTGTACAAAAGTGCATAAAGACAAAAATACTTATGAAGGGAAATATTGCTGACTAAACTGATTGACTGCGTTCAAGAATTTGTTATGTACGTAACAAGTGCAATCGTAGAAAAAAGTCAACGATTCGATGAACTTGATGGAATTTTAATATTACAGAAAAAATGCTAATCAATTTACTTTGAGTAGAGTGTTATTGACCCATACTATTTGCTAGGCAGGCTATGCAGTGATTTTGTATGTAGTAGTGCTAATAAGAATGCAATTTAATATTGTATCTATGTATTGTATTGTGGCTAATAAATATATGTATGTGTATTGTGGCTAATAAAGAAATCAAACAATATATAAATACATACATATATATATATATATACAGCCTTGGCCAAAAGTATTAGGCACCCCTTCAAAACACATGTAATTTGAAACGTGTGTTAAAATTGATAATTTCTTTTTATTTATTTATTTATTTATTTATTTATTGTCTAAATCAACAGATACAAATCCAATTAAAGATTAGACAAAGAAAAAAACTTATATATAAAAACAAAAGAGACTATAAATTAAAACTAAACAAAGTATAATGAGGCGGTGAAATTTAATCATAATTCAACACAGATATGACATTAAAAATTCAAAGAGTTACTTCATTTCATGCGATAAAACGCATCCTCTTAACATATTTTTAAAAATGCGTAACGAGGGCGGAAGAGGACCAATATTCAAAGAATTATGTTGCCTAGGCAAGCGTAAAAGAGGAGAGTAAAAATATGTATGAGTACGAGCAAATGGTACGTTGAGGATATATGAAGACCTGGAAGAATGTACCGGGTCACGAACAGAAAACTGCGCTCCGGGGATATAAGTAATAGATCCAGTAATCATTTTATACAGGAGACATTCGTCGAAATACACTCTGCGTGAAATAAGAGTAGGGATTTCAAGGATGGAAAGACGCATACTATACTCACAGTAGGGAATACGGAACTTGAGGAATAGTGAGCGAGTAAATTTACGTTGTACAGACTCAACAGCATCAATTAAGAAACGATAATGAGGACACCAAATTTGACAACAATATTCGAGGACACTACGCACAAAGGAGATGTACAAGCGAACACACGAGGAAATATCAGTAAAAGGTCTGGACGCTCTTAGAATGAAGCCGCACAAGCGCGAGGCCTTGGATGTGACACGCAAAATGTGGACATCAAATTTTAATTTAGTGTCAAACATAACACCAAGGTCCATGAAATTATCAATAGGATAGAGGGAAGAGCCAAGGATAGAATAGGGAAACATGATATGGGATAATTTACATGTGAAGGACATCTGGAAACATTTAGCAACGTTAAGGGAAGTACAGTTGACAGAGCACCAGTTACTCAGAGCAGACAGGTCATCCTGCAGCTGGGAGCAGTCATTCACTGACTCAACCACCCTGAAAATTTTCAGATCATCAGCGTACAAGAGACACGGGGAGTTGAAGAGAGAAGGAAGATCATTAATAAACAGGAGGAAAAGGAGAGGACCAAGAATTGACCCTTGCGGGACACCACAAGTAGGATAAAATGGGGAAGAAGAACAAGAGTGAAACGTTACAAAACAAGCACGATCACGAAGGTATGAGGAAAACCAGCAACGGAGCTGACCCGAAATATTGAAACCATCAAGCTTTGAAAGGAGGATTTCGTGGTTCACGGAGTCAAAAGCCTTGGCAAAGTCTGTATATAATACATCCACTTGCTTTTGCTGGTCGATGGCGGAGGCAACAGTATTGGTGAACGAAAGAAGGTTGGAAACCGTTGACCTACCTTTGACGAAACCATGTTGCTCAGAAGCGAGAAGATGTTCAATTAGAGGGTAAACCCTGTTGTAAACAACTTTTTCGAGAAGCTTACTGAAGCAAGATAGAAGGGATATGGGACGATAATTGGAGACGCAGGATGAATTTCCGGTTTTAAGGATGGGATAAATATTTGCTGACTTCCAGGAAGAAGGAAACGTACAGGAAGCAATACTAAGGTTAAAGATGACAGATAAAGGAACACACAAGGATGATGAAAATGACTTTGCAAATATGTTAGGTAAGCCGTCGGGTCCGCAGCTGGTGCTACAATCTAGGTTAGCAAGCAAACCTTCGACCTCCAACGGGTTCGTTAAAAACAAACAACAATTATTAACATCTGGAGAGGGAATATTAGCAGAGAAAGATGGATTAGGTTGAGAGGTAGCAGAAGAAAAGAAAAGAGCAAACAGCTCACAAATTTCATTAGGCGAGGAAGCAGACAAATCATTAAGGTGCATCAGAGAAGGGATAGAGGGAGACTTTTTAAGGGAACGGATATAGGACCAGAAGGGTTGTTGTTGACAGGATGATATAGAGGCTTCAATGTGGGCATGATAAGCACTCATCGCATCTTTAACCATCTTTTTAGCACACGAGCGTAAATTTCTGTATCTCAGTAAGTCAGCCTCTAAGCCGGAGCTTCGAAATCTACGACGCGCCTCGCTTTTGATTTTAAGAGCACGCATCACGTCAACAGTTAACCAAGGCGGATCAATACTTCTGCGAACACGAAAAGTGGGAGTGTGACAGAAAACAATATTAGACAAGAAATCATAGAACGCATGAAGGCCGTCATCAACACTTCGATCTCTGAAAAAAGCAAACCAGTTAACAGCATTAATAACGTTGGACATGGAAGTGAAGTCAGCTTTAGCAAAGTTATAACGCAGCGCAGAGGTATTTTTATTTTTAGGGAACGAGGTTAAGGAAAGTTCTATAGCAAGAGGTGGATGGTGAGGATCAGGACTGACATAAGGTGACAGAGCAGCACATAAACGAACAGATGACAGAGGAGAGTTAGTAAGAACAAAATCGAGTATTCTGTTATTAACATTAGGCACATTATTCAATTGTGAAAAGGAGCAAAGAGAGAAAAAGGAAGATGTAGCTAAAGAAATATTGTTCCTCGATAAAATTTCAGTGAAGGTTGTATCCCAGACTAAGCTGGGAAGATTAAAATCACCACATAAAAGAACGAAAGAAGAGGGGTAGAAAGTGTTGAGAAAGGAGGAAATCTCAGTGAAAAAACGTTCATAAACTACAATAGGACTGTTACATGGGATATAAATCGAGGACACAAGTAACACAGTAGATGGAGTAACAGATATACGAACAAGGATACATTCAACAGGCGGAGAAGGGACGAAATCGGTACAGGAGGACACGCTTAGTGTATTGCGAACAGCAAATAAAACACCGCCGCCGTCAGATAAACCACTGGCTGAGCGATCACGATCTTTGCGGAAGACAGTAATAAGAGGTAAAATTTCAGTATTAAATATATCTCCTGTCAGCCAGGTTTCGGTTAAGCAAAGTATGTCGTCAGACCCGATAGTTGAGGAAATTTTAAGCTCATTGGTTTTGGTCCTCAACCCCCGAACGTTTTGGTAGTAAACTTTAAGGTTAACCTTACGCTCTAAGTACGATTTTTTGTCGCCGGTTTTCGATGAAAATTTCCAGAGGTTGTTTTTACGAATTCTGTGACAAAAATTTATATTTACGATACTGGTTTGTCCAAACAATAATAACAGCGATAAACGATCTTCTTTGAAGAGCCATAAAACATCTGGCGTGCAAATTCCAGGAAATAGGGTATTTGAGAAATTGTTGAAAATATTTTGTCAGTCTTCAATTGTTACTTATAGGGTAAGGTTGCTTGTTTTTAACGCCACTTTTGATGTGATGGTGTATTTCTGTATGTTACGCTTCAGAATACCCCAGAGGTGTTCAATAGGGTTCAGGTCTGGGGACTGCGCTCGCCAATCTAATAATTCGATATTGTTGTCTCTAAACCAGCGCATCGTAATCGCCGATTTGTGACAAGGAGCATTATCTTGTTGGAATTTGACTCCAAGTAGATTCGTGTCACCAAAAATGCGCGTTAACGAAGTCATTAGTACAGTTTTCAGCATATTTATGTACTTTTCACTGTTTAAACGGTCTTCACAAACGAACATCTCGCCAACTCCATCAGCAGCCATGCCACCCCAAACCATGATACTGCCTCCTCCATGTTTAACTGTAGGCACCACGCAATCTGGCTGATATTCCTCATCAACGCGCCGCCTAACAAAGGTCACACCAGGTGTTCCAAATACCTGTTAGAAAATACAAAAAACCTGTTTCATTTTTTTTTAAATTTTCTGAAATCAAGGCCTCCGTAAAAAATTACGGTTATTGTTGTTTGAAAAAGGTTATAATTAAGCTTATCTGGAAACTAGATTCATCGGACCACAGAACATTTGCCCAATCCTCTTCTGTGAAATGCTGGTACCGAAGAGCCCATTCCAAACGATTTTTTTTGTTGGCTGCTGAAAGCCACGGCTTCTTTCTAGCTTTACAACCTTTCAAGCCTGCTTCTGTGAGACGCCTTCTTACCGATCGAGCACTTATTACTTTCCCCAAGTTTTCCGACAGGCTAGAAGCAAGCGCAGAAGATGTTTTTTTACGCTCCTTCAAAGAGTCGCGGACAAATTTTCTGTCCTGGCGTTTTGAAGCTGCGCGTTTTCTGCCTGTTCTTGGATTATTTTCGTGAGAACTGATCTCCGCAAACCGCATGATTGCAAATTGCACTGCGCACCGAGAACATTTCACTAGCCTGGCAATCTCAGCTTGAGATTTGCCTTGTTCATGTGGAAACTGAATTCTACAGCGTTTTTCAATACCAAGTTCACTCGTTTTAGGCATATTGTATTGCACAGAGTGTCTAGTTTGCAAATTAATCACAAAAACAAGCAACCTTACCCTCTAAGTAACAATTGAAGACTGACAAAATATTTTCAACAATTTCTCAAATACCCTATTTCCTGGAATTTGCACGCCAGATGTTTTATGGCTCTTCAAAGAAGATCGTTTATCGCTGTTATTATTGTTTGGACAAACCAGTATCGTAAATGTAAAAAGAAATTATCAATTTTAACACACGTTTCAAATTACATGTGTTTTGAAGGGGTGCCTAATACTTTTGGCCAAGGCTGTATATATATATATATATATATATATATATATATATATATATATATATATATATATATACATATATAAATATATATAAATATAAATATATATATATATATATATATATATATATATATATATATATATATATATATATATATATATATATATATATATATATATATATATATATATATATTTATATATATATATATATGTATATATATATATATATATATATAGATATATATATATACATAGGGTAAGTTTCCCGGTTGTGGCCATGGCCGGTTGTGGCCACCCCTTGATACTTTTTGATAGTGGGCAGAGACAGTCGATATGACAATTGTCGTTGTGCGCGATGCCAACACAATGTTTTCTGTCGACATCTACCGTCAGTAGACCCAAACATGAAGTAGCTAAAGTCGGTAAAATTGTCTTGTGTGTTCCTGTCAACGTTGATGTAACTTCGTGTCGTGTTGAAAGTGCGATTAATTATAGTGAATGACTTCGAAAAGGTGAATGCAATATATTCTTGGGAAGGGAAAACATTATATTTTGTGATTATGTTTCGGTTTGATCAAATTCTTTGCCCCACATAAATTTGTTGAGCATTTTTAGACAGCCCTGCTTTTTTCGGTTGTGGCCACTGAAATTTGCCCGGTTGTAGCCACTTACTTTTTTATCGCTTAAAGGGCGTATTTGGCGAACCCACTGTGGAATATCATTGTTGATGTTTACAAAACTACATCGAGAAGTAGCTTATTGGTTTTGTATTCCATAGGTCCTCTGCAGGGAGCTCCACCACGGAAACCTTCCAACAGTGGCTGAAAACCCATACGAAGCGCCGTTTTCACCTCGCCGCCAGCCCTCGCTGAATTGAAGGACAAAGCCACGAAGCGAACGGTCAAACAGGAAGCTAAGAAAAATAGGCCGAGACGAGGAAAGAGAACCGCTAAGCGAAGAGCTACAGCAACGCCAGTCAAACCGGCGGCTAAACGAGCCAATTCAAAAAAAAACTCTAGCGCACCTGAACCGCTAGAAACACTAATGTTCGAAGAACAGTAGAAGAATCGTGCAGGTTTTGAGTGCATATTCCACCACATGCGCTGCTTATTACGGCCAAATTGTTTCAAATGCCACGTTTTACTTTTGTCTCAAGAATGCATTATAACTCATATGGTAGAAGGTTTCAGATATTACCACTGGCATGAATTTCAACGTTTATGAGAGCAAAACACGGGTTAATTATATTCGTTATCAGTTGCTTATATCACAAAATTTTGAAAGCAGCATCTCATATAATATCAATGAAGAAAATGCTCAGTGCCTGCAGCACTGTAACTGAAGTTGGAGTTTGGGGCTGCGATCCGAAAAATTTGCAGAACTTTGGGAATTGAAACATCGGTTATTTATTTTCATTGTAAATGTTTCCGGTATGAATACTAACTGTAAGCATTTATTGATACAAAAGTAGCACAACCGACTCGTGCTGGCAACCTTTCGCCAGTATCAAAGCCAAGAATATATAACATCTGCTTCACGTTGTTATATTACATTCGAAGTTATAGGAGTATAAAGAAATTTAGGGTTACCTGCTGCGAGTTTTTTCAAATAATCGAAAACTTAATATTTCCTGTTTATTGTCACTACAATATCATAACCAATTGAAAATTCTACGATAAAACCGCTTAATAAAGATATTGCAAACAGACACAAAACCAACAATAGCTGGCAACCCTATCATGGCTTTTCAACCAAATATGGCTTGAATAATGTCTATAATAGGTTCCAGTAATTTTATGAAATTCGCATTGAATTCATGACTGCACTGGAAGTTATAGGGCAAAAAGTTTTATTTTCCTGAGCGAATTTTCGAAACCAAAGACACAAAAATTACCATAGCTGGCAGCACCAATTGAACTTTTCAACCAAATTTCTATCAAACAGAGTTTAGAGTAAGGTGCAGCTACTGTGTCAATTTCATGAAAATCTGGTAACTTATTCACATTTCACAGGGCAAAAAGCATTTTTTTTTTCTTTGTAATTTTTCAAGATGGCACCACTGGAACAGAGTTGCCAACAATTCAAAATCGCTTCTATCAGACCTGGCCCTACTTAAGTCCAATGCATTCTGTAAATTTGAATTCTATCTGATTATTGATTCGTGAGTTCCCGTGAACAGAAGTTTTTGAAGCTAAAAATCTATGTTATCTGAGAAAGGGTTACCGTTCTTGTCCGACATGAAATTTCCAAAGTTTTACTTTGACTGTGTAGATTGAGCATAAAATTTGTATATAGATTGGTTTTATTGTAGAAGCGGACATTTTTTAAGATATTCGATGGTTTGAATGTTTTCACTTCCAAATTTTTATTTTTTAAAATTTAAGACACCAAAATTATCATAGCTGGCAGCTCCAACCGAATTTTTCAACCAAATTTCTATCAAACGTGGTATGAAGTAAGGTCCAGCTACGATGCGAATTTCGATTCGATTCAATCAGAATTTATAGGGCTAAAAGCAGTTATCTTTTTTAGTGATTTTTCAAGATGGCACCACTGGCACAGAATCACCCGCATTTCCAAATCACTTCTATCAGATCTGGTCCTATTTAAGACCAATACATTCTGCAAATTTCAATAAATTCGGTTCATCGGATCGTGAGTTTCCGTGAACAGAAGTTTTTGATGCTAAAAATATAGGTTACTTGGGCAAGGGTTACCAGGCGTGCCCATTATACCATATCAAATTTTTTTTTTGTTTATGTAAACAAAGTACAAAATTTACATATGAGTGGGTTATTTTTTAAGAAACGACATTTTTTCAAGAGAGACGATGATTTGGAGGTTTTCACTTTCAGTGCCTGCCCTAGCTACAGGGTTGCCAGTACGCTCATTAAAACGTACATTTATCTACAACTAAATAAAACAAACATGTATTGAAAATTTCGTAATGATTGAATAGCTCTGTCAAAAGTTATCGCAATTTAAAAATTTTCAAATTTTCCCGTTCTCTTTTTAGGCACCCAGCGCACACATGGGGTTAAAAAATTCCAAAACGTTATCCGATTCACATGTAAAACTTGTTCGAAATTTTTTATTTTAACTTAATTTTTGCAAAAATTATTTGTGTACGGAATAATAGGTATATTAAAAAAATCACTAAAATGGCCGCCGGCGCCAAAGGGTTAAAGATTATTAACTTTTTGTGAGACCTGGCACTATTCTGCATATACACCAATGTGTCCTGAAAATTTCAGCTCAATCGGATGGCGCGTTCCTGAGATTTTTTCACTGAAATTTTTTGATGATATATATATATATATATATATATATATATATATATATATATATATATAGAAATATGAATTTTTGGCCAAAGTGATTTTAATACTAATGTTCTTCTTCGAACATTAGTAAAAATTCTAGC
Source organism: Nemotelus nigrinus (assembly GCA_947369275.1). Lineage (NCBI taxonomy): Eukaryota > Metazoa > Arthropoda > Insecta > Diptera > Stratiomyidae > Nemotelus > Nemotelus nigrinus. The sequence goes on along the minus strand of OX376372.1, from coordinate 124,215,046 downwards.
GCATCAGAACCGCTAGAAAAATAATTTACGAAGAAATATTACGGGTGAAATAATTTTAGGGTAACCACCCTCAAATCTTTTCAAATTTTTAAAGTGCTAATATTTGTTGATAATTTTTATTGCAGGATCATTTCAATTTGCACATCTTATGACATAATCGCTTAGTAGAGAAATTATACAAAATTACAAAAATGGTCATAGCTGGCAGTGCTTTCATGATTTTTGTACGAAATTTCTACGACATTTGGTTCGCATTAAGGTCCATTTACTGCGTGAACTTCGTTTTGATTTCTACACTCGACCGGAAGTTATAGGAAAATAAGTTTTATTTTGCTGAGCAAAATTGCAAGATTTATAAGACAAAAATCACCATAGCTGACAACTCTATTCTAATTTTTCACCCAAATTTTCATCAAATGTTAATTAATCCAAATGTTAATTAATCCAAGTACGGTATGAATTTTGTCAAAATCTGATGGCTGAATCGGAAGTTATAAGCCAATAACCGGTTTTCCTTCTCAGTGATTTTTCAAGATGTTACCACTGCCACAGGGTTGCCCGCATTTGTACCAGACCTGGTCCTAGCTAATACCAACATGTCCTGTAAATTTAACTATGATCGGATAATCTGGTGGTCAGTTCTGATGAACAGAACTTTCGAGAGCTGAAAAAAGAGGTAATTTGGTGATGAGTTTCCGTTCTTGTGTAAATCGGAATTTTAAAAACTTGAATATGACATGATGGACATAGGATAAAATTTATCATTGATTTGAATTTTTTGTCAAAAATCAAAAATTTTTCAGGAAGGTCAATGATTTGAAGGTTTTTTTTCAGGAGCCTGCCGTAGCAACAGGGTTTCCCGCACTATCTTGAAAATCCACGTGTGATAAATCTAAGTAAACATTAATACGCTCTGCAAATTTAACGATGAGCCATTGTTTTTCTTAAAAGTAATGACAAATCAAAATTTGAAAAAAAAACCTTGCCTACTTTTAAGCATGCTGCACCCACACACGGCTCAAAATTTCCAACATTTTAAAATAAACAAACTTAAAACAATAAGTTTTCATTCCCAATTATTTATTTAAACAAAAATTTACACTGCTTGGAAATATAGGAGTACCTCAAAATGTACTAAAACGCTCGCCGCCGCCAAAAAATGTAATATATCTGAATTCTAGCAACTTATGGACCTACCTACTTTATACATCTACGTTCTCCGAAAATTTCAGCTCAATCGGATCATGCACTCCAGAGATTATCTCTATTAACCATTTTGCTGATATTTATATACATGTATATATATATATATATATATATATATATATATATATATATATATATATATATATATATATATATATATATATATATATATATATATATATATATATATATATATATATATATATATATATATATATATATATATATATATATATATATATATATATATATATATATATATATATATATATATATATATTTATATATTAGGTGTACAACTTTGCTTCCGCCGATTTTATCCGAAATTCGAGGCTTTATTGTAAAAAACTGGTTATACATTTATGATTCAAAGTATTGTGCATCGCTGGCCACTACTTTCCTCCATCTTTCGGGCAGCATAGGAATCCCGCGTTGAAAAAACTGGTCATCTTTTGAATCGATCCACGAATCGATCCAATTTTTTACTTCTTCATAAGACCGGAAGTGCTGGTCAACCAGGCCGTGTGCCATTGATCGAAACAAGTGATAGTCCAAGGGAGCAACGTCTGGAGAATACAGCGGGTGGGGTAGGACTTCCCATTTCAAAGTTTCCAAGTATGTCTTCACCACTGTCGCAACACGGGGTCGATCATGGTCATGCTGTAAAATCACTTTATCATGTCTCTCGTTGTATTGCGGCCGTTTGTCTTTCAATGGTCGGCTCAAACGCATTAATTGCGTTCGATAGCAATCGCCTGTAATTGTTTCAGTCGATTTTAACAACTCATAATACACTACGCTGAGCTGGTCCCACCAAATACTGAGCATGATCTTGGAACCGTGAATATTATGTTTGGCTGTCGACGTGGAAGCATGGGCGGGATATCCCCATAATTTTCTGTGGTTAGGATTATCTTAATGAACCCATTGTTTGTCCCCAGTCACAATGCGATGCAGAAATCCCTTCCGTCTTTGCCTTGCAAGCAGCTGTTCACAAACACACTGTTGAGAAGCACTGAAATATCCACATTAATTTTAGTTAATCTGAGTCTAAGTCTCACTAACACTAGCTCACACAATACATTTATATTAGTTTATTACAGTTTAGTAAAATACAAAAAGGTCAGTAATAAATCAGCCTTAAACCAGTTAGCACCGGCGTTTTATTATCCAATAGGTTATGGGCTCAGGTCTATCCGAAACAATTAATATAGTAAAAAGAACCATAAAATGAAAGTGATTTAAAAATCGTTATCATAATAATAATCGT
>OX376372.1:124123929-124212370 GCA_947369275.1 Nemotelus nigrinus | reverse complement strand
AGAAGAAAAACGAAGAACCAGTATACCAGAAACTACAACGAAGGAAACGCTGTGGAAAGAAATTCAACGCGCGACGAGACAAAGCGATATTACATCGAATGATTACCATATCTTCAGGGGACTTGCGAGAATCATTTAAAAGAAAATTAGATATGTATAGATGTTAAAATAAAGAATAAAGCAATTTATATAAAAAAAGGAAATGTTGTAATCAATATGGGAAAAAATTTTAGTTCTGAAACTCATATTTTTGTTGAATACAGGCAGACAATTAACACTTCTGCCATTTTTATAATTGTAACTGCTTTGGTATATGTGTACAATGTTAAACAGAGGAGATACGCAAAGAAGATAATAGATAGGAATATTAAAGGAAGGAATTAGAATATTGTATAAAATATATATATTGGTATAATGTAAAAGAAAAAAAAAATTTATAAAAACAAGGGTAGAGTTTGTAATGTCAAGAAAATACTAATATGAATAAATGACTGTTACAAAAGTAAAAGAATTGTTGCTAGAATTGTAGATTATTCTAACAAATCTGAAAAATACAAAAACTTATACAGTTAAAACCCTTAAAGAAAAATTAGAACATGCGGTTTGTTACAAGGAAATAGGAATATCATTATTAAATCAAATTAAAGGAGGTGAAGAATTAGAATTGAAATCAAGTTTTATATCAATCAGTGAAATATTGATTACAAATCTTGTTGAGCGTTTGAATGCTGTTAATGAAATCGTGACAATTGGAAAAAATATAGAATAAACCGAGATGTAAGATTTTAATTTAGAAACCGCAATCAAAATAATTCCAATTTTTGGTGGAAAATATAATGAGTTAGAGACATTTTTAACCTTAGTAAAACTACTAGAGAAAAAATTGAATACTGAAGGTAAAACAGAGTTATAAAATTTGGTATTGCATGTAAAGCTAAGCCCAATAGTAAGGACTTCTAAAAAAACTTTATTTTGCTGAGCAAATTCGCAAGATTTATGAGACAAAAATCACCATAGCTGGCAGCCCTATCCTAATATTTCAACCAAATTTTTATCAAATATTACATAGAGTAAGATCCAAGTAGTTTGTGAGTTTTGTTAAAATCTGATGGCTGAATCGGAAGTTATAGGCCAAATAGCTGTTTTTTTTCTCAGTGATTTTTCAAGATGGTACCACCGCCACAGGGTTGCCCATATTTCAAAATCGCTTCTATCAGACCTGGTCCTAGCTAGTACCAATATGTCCTGTGAATTTCATTATGATCGGATAATCCGGTCGTCAGTTCTCGTGAACAGAACTTTCGAGTGCTGAAAATAGAGGTAATTTGGTGATGGGTTGCCGTTCTTGTGCAAATCGGAATTTTCAAAATTTTAATTTGACATAAAGGACAAAGGTCAAAATTTATCAATGATTTGAAACTTTTGCCAAAAATCAAAAATTTTTGAGGAGGGTCAATGATTTGAAGGATTATTTTTCAGGAGCCTGCCGTAGCTACAGGATTACCCGTACAACCTTGAAAAACAATATATACTAAGTCCTAGTTAGCATCAATACGCTCTGCAATTTTCACGATGATCCAATGTTGTGATCACAAGTAATGATTAATCAAAATTTGAAAAAAAAATCCTTGCCTACTTTTAGGCACTTAGCACCCACACACGACTCAAAAATTTCAATTCTTTATCATAGACAAGCTTAAAACATAATAAGTTTTCATTCTCAATACTTTTTTAACGAAAATTTACACTGCTTGGAAATATAGGAGTACCTCAAAATTCACTAAAACGCTGGCCGCCGCCAAGAGGTTTAGGATATCTGAATTTGAGAAAGTCGTGGATCTACTTCTATATACATCTACGTTCTCCAAAAGTTTCAGCTCAATCGAATCTGTCACTCCAGAGATTATCTCGGAAAATCATTTTGCTGATATATACAAATATACAGGGTGTTTGGTACTAAATGAACACTATTTTAAGGAGGCGTTCTTTGACACATTTTGAGTAAAAAATCGTTCTACAGGATGGTCCGGATCTCAAAACCCACGGAGTTACAGGGTGTTCAAAAAAACTTGTTCGGACCGGTACCCTGACTCACTTGAATCGTTTTATCTTGAAAATTAATTATTACAACTCAAAGTTTTACACCGCGTTTATTAGACAATTAAATTACCTTATATTTAATGTATTGCACTTGATTGCAGTTGTACCGAGTTTTGAGATATTTTCTTCGAAACACAAAATTTTTTAATTTTAACCCCGAAAATTATGTGTATTATATTTATTTTCGCTCAATACTTGCGAAATGGTAGAATCAAAGCCATTAAAATGTATGCAACTTTTGTAGCCAGTAATATGGCTTATCAAAATATTTAAATGAAAGTGGCACATTAAAATGAGGTTTTCTAAGGAAAACGACCTGGAACACAGAATATATATATATATATATATATATATATATATATATATATATATATATATATATATATATATATATATATACATATATATATATATATATATATATATATATATATATATATATATATATATATATATATATATATATATATATATATATATATATATATTTATATATATATATCAGTTAGTTTCATACCAAAGGTCGGATTTCCTGACAGTCTTAAAAGTGATCCCATGGTGAACAGAGCTGTTTCGTAAAATTCAAAATAAGTTTAGTGTCTGAAAATAGAGGTAAATACCTTTCTTTTAGTGCCTAATTTATTACCCGTGTGGTTTCCTATATCTGTCTTTTTCGCTCTTATAGACATTTTATTTTATTCATTCACCAAGCAAGGTACAAAATCACATATTAAAAAAAAAAAGGACATCAAATTAAAATAAAAAATGGAAAAGTAAAGTAAAGTAAAGGAAAAAGTAAAAACAATCAAGTTAAATAAGTAAAAAACAAACAAATTAAAAAAGAGTAACAAATAAATTAATAAATAGCAATCAATAAATAAACATTATAGCTTTTATAGCTTAAGGTTAAGGGTACGGATGGCATGGGAAAGTGAGGACTTGAAGGATGATTTGGAAATCGTAGGGGAATATAAATTGCTTACTCTATTGAATACTCTGCAGCATCTATTTACTGGCTCATTAGCTCCATATGTGGTCGAATGAGAATATTCTTTTAGGAAACGATTGGACCTGGTGTTCCTCACAGGGATATTTATCAATATTTTGTTATTCAGGAATTCTACATTAATAGCGCCTCTAATGACGTCGAATGTGAAGCAGGCCGATATCACCATTCTTCTGGAGGCTAGTGTCGATAGGTTTAAATGACCCAGTCGAAACTCATAAGGGGGTAGGCTATTAAAGTCATAAGGGTTGTATAGCTCTCGCAAGGCGAAAAGTAAAAATTGCTTTTGTATTGACTCGAGTCTGTCACTATGGGTTTCAAAAACAGGATTCCAGCTAATGCAAGCGTATTCGAGAATAGGACGTACGAGTGAAGTGTATAAAGATCTTGTGACCCACAGACTACGAAATTCTTTGGCTCGTCTTTTGATGAAGCCAAGTTGTTTGTTTGCACGAGAAAGTATTTTATCGTAGTGTAAAGTGAAGCGGAGTTTTTCATCTAAGATAACACCGAGGTCAACAATGTTATCTACTCGAGTTAGCACATTATTACCGAGGAAGTACGTATTGTGTGTGACCGTGCATTTTCTGGAAAAACTAATAACCTGGCATTTATTAATGTTGAGAGAGAGCTTGTTTACATTGCACCAATGATCAAGGGAATCAAGTTTCGATTGGAGAAAGAGGGCATCCGATTTGGATTCAATGGTCAGATAAAGTTTGAGGTCGTCTGCATAGAGTAAATGAGGTATGCCTGCTAGGACGTCAGATAGGTCGGAAATAAATATATTGAAGAGAAGTGGACCAAGATGGCTACCTTGGGGTACACCAGAGGTAGCACTAACGTTTTTCGATAAAAATCCTTGAAATTTTATACATTGTGTTCGATCGCAAAGGTAGGAAGTCAGCCAGCTGAGTAGAGACCCGGTAATACCGAATTTCTGTAGCTTAAGAATTAAGGTAGAATGGTCAACTCTGTCAAATGCCTTACTGAAGTCTGTGTAGACTGCGTCAATTTGGTAACCTTTTTCCATTTTGCATAGGACGTCTGAGATTAGGATTGACAAATTCGTGGTGGTTGAGCGACCTTTTCTAAAGCCATGTTGTTGCTCGTTCAGACGGGAATCAACTAGCGGAGACAATTTGTCGTATACTATCTTTTCGAAAAGTTTTGGAATAGAAGACAAAATGGCAATGCCCCTATAATTTTCAATACAACGTCGGTCACTATTCTTGAATATGGGTGTGACATAAGAAAGCTTCCAACTGGATGGAAAAACTCCTGACGAAAGTGATCTATTAAAAAAAATATGCAAAGGAGTTATAAGCTGCTCTACACACTTGCATAAAAAGATCGGAGGAAGAAGATCGGGCCCAGGACCTTTGTTGCAGTTGAGTTCCAAAATAGTTTTACGTATTTCATCGCGGGAGATTTCTAAATGGTTGACAAAAGCCGTTTGAGTTAAATCGGAGGAAGAAAGGTGTGAGTTTGTTAGGTCTGGTGCACTAAAAACTTTTTGGAAGCTATCTGCGAATAGGTCACATATCTCTTTAGGGGAAGAAGACGTTGTGTTATTCAGAAACATTGACGATGGATAGCCAGTAGTTTTTCGCTTCACATTAACAAAATCGAAGAATTTTTTCGGGTCACGGACTATATTTTCGCCGGTTGACCTAATGTAAGTATCATAAGCCTCACGAGACTTTGCTGAAAATTGCTTAGCGACTTGATAATACTCTTCCTGAATAGCAGAACTAACGTCAGTATTTTCTCTAATCCGCTTATATAGTTTGTTTCTATGATTTCGCAAATGCCTAAGGTCTCTATCAAGCCATGGCTCAGACAATTTATTTTTACTAATGTTCGAAGAACATTAGTATTAAAATCGCTTCGCCGAAAATTCGTCATATATATATATATATATATATATATATATATATATATATATATATATATATATATATATATGTATATATATCAGCAAAATGATTAAGAGAGATAATCTCTGGAGTGGCCGATCCGATTGATAGATGTATATAACAGGTAGGTCCATGACTTGCTAGAATTCAGATATCTTAAACCTTTTGGCGGCGGCGGGCATTTAAGTGAATTTTCAGGTACACCTATATTTCCAAGCAGTGTAAATTTTTGTTAAAAAAAAGTACTAGGAATGAAAACTTATTATGTTTGTAGTTTGTTTATGATAAAGAATTGAACATTTTGGGCCAGGTGTAGGCGCTGAGTGCCTAAAAGTAGGCAAGGATTTTTTTTCAAATTTCGATTTATCATAACTTCTAAGAAAAACAATGGATCATCCTGAAATTTGCAGAGCGTATTGATGTAAACTAGAATTTAACACACATGGCTTTTCAAGACTGTGCGGGCAACACTGTAGCTACAGCAGGCTCCTGAAAACAAATCCTCCAAATCATCGAGTCTCCTGAAAAATTTTTGATTTTTGAAAACAAATTGAAATTTTTGACAAATTTTGACTTTTTTCCACCAAGTCAAATAAAAATTTCAAAAATTCCGCGGTAAATAAGAACGGCAACCCGTGATCAAATTACCTCTATTTTCAGCACCCAAAACTTCTGTTCACGAGAACTGACAATCGGATTATGCTATCAATATGAAATTTACAGAACATGTTGGTATTAATTAGGACCAGGTCTGATAGAATCGATTTTTCAATACGGGCAATACTGTGGTAGTGGTGCCATATGGAAAAATCACTGAGAAAAAAAACTGGTTTTAGGCCTATAGCTTCCGATTTAGCCACCAGATTTTAACAAAATTCACGCAGTAGGTGAACCTTACTCTAAGATAGATTTCATAGAAATTTGGTTGAAAAATTAGTATATGGACGCTAGCTACGGCAATTTTTGTCTGTTAAATATTGTAAATTTGCTCAGGAAAATAAAGGTTTTTTCCTATAACTTCCGATGCAGTGATGAAATCAAAACGAAATTTGTGTGAAAAGCATATCTTGTTGCGTTTCTAATTCTGTAGAAATTTTGTTGAAAAACCATGAAAGAGTTGCCAGCTATGATGAATTTTGTAATTTATTGACATTTCTTTATCGAGCGATGTTGTCCTAAAATTTCCAGGTGGGAATGATCCTGCAATGACAAATAACATCAAATATTTACGTTTCAAAAATTTAAAAAGTTTGGACGATGGTAGCCCTAAAATTTAATTCACTCCTATAACTTACAGCACAGACATTCAATCGAAACGCAATTCATAGGGTGGGTTTAACACAACGTGAAGCAGCCATGGTGCTAGCACATGATTGCCAGCACCGGACAATTTCGTAAATATCGCACCAACAGATGCTTCCATTTTCTATTCATAAGCAAACTATTTACAATAAAATAAGCAGCCGATATTTAAATATTCCGAGCTTTGGAAATTTTATTGTTTGTTACTTGAACCTATAACCGAGTTCATTAGTTTATTCATCTGCATCATCCCCCTTTTATGGTAAGCATAATTTATGACAAACGACTTCGATTATATAAAAGCACTAAAACATCATATAAAAGCAAAGCATCCAAGTTATATATCTATATGCTTTTAGAATCGTCAAAAATTGGTGCAACTGCATCAAGTTTTTTTATATAATAGGTGCGTTTTTTTGCTCCGATGCAGAGCAGAGTACAACTATGCCGCAAAAACAACGATCTAGTATAAAACAGCAGTGCTTTCGCTAAGACTGACATAGGTTGCGGTATTCGCTGTGGTAGCAGAAAACAGCTGAAAAAAGGGAGAAAATAACGAGTATACACTACCACAATCGATAGAAAATAGAAAAAAAACGAACAGAAAATTAATTCTTTTAACTTTCTACACATAATGAGGGCTTTTTCTAATTTCCTAACTACCAAAACATTCAACATAACCGTGAAAACCCGAAAGCCACCTCACAGAAAAAAATACAACTTCTCATGAGCTTTTCTTTTTTCTATCAGCACATTCTACACTTCAACACGTGAACTACAACTGAGGCATAGTGAAATATGCTGGGGTCGTCAGGAAATATGTTCGTTGATGGGCCTTGGGATATTTCTCCGTTTGTTTGAGTCGACGTAGGGTCCTTACTGTGGTGGAGTAAAAGTTAGTCTAACTCGACTGTGGAGAATGGATTGTACCGTTATTCTACCTACCAAAGCGGCGAGGCCGCAGTTAATGATGGCACCATGTCAAAGCTAGTCTTAGACATTTGCCGTGCTTAGTTAATGCTTTGCAAGTATAACCTCGCAAGAGCAGAGACTCAATAGAATAAAACAGTGTATTGCACGCTTACTCAAATGAATCTATTTTCCAAACATTCTTACCACTCCTTATATACGATTTTTACAAAACATTACAAACATAACTTAACCTATTTTATTATCTAAACTCAGCATGCCCTGAAATAAATCAATAACACATAAATTTCCCATGACACAATATTCTATATGAATCACATGTGTTCAACTTTCTCACACTACACTTGACCCATATTCCTAGCGCCACTCAATCAACACGTACAAGATTTATCGCCATGTGCGCTTATTCACACTGTAACCAAAACATATCATATTTGGGTCGCGTGCCATAGTGACACATAATTTATTATCGATCGCAACATGACTCTGTACTGCATTTGAATATACCATATGGCATGGATATTCACGGTCGCTACTCGGAAACTTGATATGGTCAGTTGAGCACAAATGTATAGCATAGTACTTGACCTACATGCTACGTGTGGTCTGCTATTACGTAGACAATGTTAGTGAACTGCATGGTGTTCTATTTTGATTTATTTGTTTTGCTTTGATTTATTTCATGCATGTGATGGTATATCATTACACTTTTACCCTTTTTTTGATTAGGGTTCATTTGCAAAAAAAATGAAGACTAATCACAAACATTAGGTTCAATAGTCCCAGAAGGGGTTTTTACAATAATATTCTCTTATCTTTAGTCACAACAAAGTTTATCATTCTTAATGTATTTTAAAATATAACAAAATTTTTCTATTTTTAGGTTCAAAAAAAAAATTTTTTTTTTTCCGTGTAGTCACAATAATGCTTACCTAGCTTAACTTAACATAATGCGTATCATTCTGAACGTTTTTATTACAAAATTTTTCTATATGTAGGTTCGTATATATATTTTTTTTTATTTATCTACATTGTCATGTATGTCACATGTGTGGTAAGGTTTTAATCTGTTCTTATGCACTAATTTACGGTTTCCTGCTATGTCTAAAGTGACATTAGAGTGATCCATGTCCAATACTCTATATGGACCTTTATATGGTGGTTGATGTTTCTTTCTATTTTCATTTTTCAAAAGTACTAAATCTCCTATTTTAGGATTCAAAGAATGTATATTTGTTTGGTTCATTGTTCTTTTGATTTTAACTTTTTCAATCAAACTTCGTGCTCTATTGATCGACATCCTCAATCTTGCCTTTAACTCGTTGGCATAATTATCTAAATCGTAAATTACATCTTGACTATCAACTATGTCATTTGGTAAGTATGGAAGTTTACCGAAAATCAATTCAAATGGAGTGTAGTTTGTATCTACATTTGGGGTTGTATTGTACGCAAATGTGCAATATGGAACCCATTTGTCCCATTGTTGGTCATCAGCAAACGAATACATATACTCGTTTAGTACTCGATGATTCCTTTCTACTACCCCTAAATTCTGGTGGTGATATGGTGTTGAAAATATTTGTTTTATATTTAGCAAATCACAGATGTTGCTCATAAGCTTATTTGTAAATTCAGTACCTAAATCAGACTTGAGTATTTTGAAATGTCCATACTTTAATATAAACTCATTAACTATTCCTACAGCTATGGTTTGTGCTTCTTTATTCTCTATTGGGAACGCTACTACAAATTTAGTTAGTTCACATTATAAGGTTAATATGTATCTATAGTTATTAGATATTCTTAGTGGACCTACGGTATCTATTTGTATTGTTTCAAAACTCGTTGTTGGTGTGTCGGTTTTCATCATTTCTTCTTTTGTGTGTTTCACCTGTTTGTTTATTTGACAAGGTGTGCAATTCCTTATGTGGGATTTAACCATACCGTTCATGTTTTTCCAGCAATATCTTTGTTTTAGCTTTAACAAAGTTTTGCGAATCCCTAAATGTCCTCCGTGCGGTGAATTGTGATATTCTTCTATTAATTTCACCTGTTCATCTTTATTCGTTATTCTAGCGGGTGGCTTGTATATCATTATTCTTAGCTTCATATGCGCATTATCTTTACCTTTTCGTTGCAACAGGTTAAATACTTTCTTAAATTCTTCCTTGTCTATAGACTTCAACATAATATCATCACTTGATAATGAGAGTTCTTGGATTTTGTTACGTCTAGCAAAATCTAATAGTTTCTCCATAATCAAAACGTGTTCTGAATGTGGATTATCACTATTATTCTCATTACTCTTGTATCTGCTGGCACCCCTATTTATTGTTAGCTTTGCATTAACGGAAACTGGTTTCACGTTAGATATATCGCTACAATATACTTTTACAATATCTTTCGTACGTACGATATCAATACTTTTATTTTCATCATTGCGCAGGATAAATTTTAACTTCATAACACCGGTGATATCCGACAAGCTAGTGCAATCCCAACAATAGAATTGATCAGGTTCTACTTTTACGTGGTTGCTTTCGCTGCGGGTTTCTTGCTTTTTATCCTCTGTTTTTTTTTGCCATGCCCCTTGCAATTGCTAATAGTTTACGCTTTGCTGTTTCATCTATAACTGGAGGTATCAATGCTTTTAAAGAGTCAGAATCCAACTCAATTCTTGACAAAGCATCAGCATTCGTGTTCATGTTGCCTTTCTTGTGCACAATCGTGAAATCATAATCCGATAAGTCAACTCTAATTCTAGTGAGTTTTGATGAAGGATTTGCATGGGTGAATAAAGATACTAGTGGTCTATGGTCTGTGACAACTACGAACTTTCGTCCGTAGAGATAGGGTCTGAAAAAGTTTATGCCCCAATGTATGGCTAAAAGTTCTTTTTCTATGACTGGTTTGTTGATGTCGTGCTTTGCTAGCGACTTGCTTGCATACGAAATTGGTAAATCCTGTCCAATTTCACCTTGCGATAATACAGCGCCTAATGCGTAATTAGATGCATCAGTTGTTAAAATGAATGGTTCTTCGAAATTTGGATACTGCAAAATTGGTGGCTCAATTAATTTATTCTTAAGTGTTTCATACGCTTTTTGACATTCTTCGGTCCATTCAAATGTAACGTTCTTTTTCAATAGCGAGTTCAAACTTTTGGCAATTCCGGCAAAATTCGGAATAAAATGCCTGTAGTAGTTGCAGAACGCAACAAATCTGCGTACTTCATCTGCACATTTCGGAACCGGATAGTTTCTGATCGTCTCAAATTTAGATGGGTCTGTTTTAACACCTTCACTGGTTATCAAATGCCCTAAATACACTACTTCCGATTTCAAAAAGTGACACTTCCCAGGGTTCAACTTCAAGTTGTACTGTCGCATTCGCTGTAACACTTTGCGAAGATTATCATTGTGGTGTTTGACACTGCATCCAAAAACTATGATGTCATCTACATATAGGAATGCCTCATGACTTAAACCACTTAAAGCTATCGTCAACATCCGTTGGAAACTGTTGGACGAAATCTTTAATCCAAATGGTAGTCTCTTGAATTGATAGTGACCATCACTGGTCGAAAACGCGGTGACGGGTCTAGATTCTTTCTCAAGTTCGATTTGGTGGAATGAACTAGTCATGTCCAAAGTTGAGAAATACTTCGCTCTACCGAGCCTATCTAGAACGTCTTCCAATCTAGTCAAAGGAAACTTATCATTGATGATTTTGTCGTTCAATCTACGAAAATCCACTACAAGTCTCCACTTAGCTTTACCATCTGAAGTCTTCTTCGGTACAACCAAAAGTGGTGAATTGTATAGGCTTACTGACGGTTCGACAATATCATTGTCTTCTAAGTCTCTGACTTGTTGTAATATTTCTTCGTTTTGAGCTTGAGGTAGCCTATAATTCTTAATGTAGACCGGACTATCGTCTGCCATCTGCAGCCTTTGTCTGTAGAAATTGCTCGTTGTCAACTTCTCTTCCTCCAAGTGAAAAACATCTTGATACTCTTTGATTATCTCAAGCAAACTGTCCATAGATCCTTTGTCCAAATTATCTGTATCTATAACTCCCAGCAGTTTCTCGAAACGCTTCTGATCACCTCTCTGTTGTCTTCCTGCATATACCTTGTAGTTTTTTAGTGGTTAAACCTCTACGTTGAAGTTGTTTATGACTACATCTCTATCAGTTGTGTTCAGAACCTTAACGTGTCGAACGCCTTTGGCTGGTATAATAGTGTTTCCGATGAAAACACCCTTCTCAATTTCTGCGTTCAGCACAATGCTATCCTCATCGATGCTTACATTTATCGGAACTATTGCTTCAGTTCTCGCGGATATATTAATTCCCGAATGGTTCTGACGTTTAGTATCCATGGGTAATACAATTTCTTCATCTGACACACTAAAAGAAATGGTGAATGTTTCATAATCTATTTTACTCATGAAACTAACTAATAAATCTCTACCGATAATACCGTCTGTACTAATCGGAAAATTGTCGTCTACAATGTGAAATAGTTCTGTTATCCTTTTGTTCCCAATTAATAAATTTAATTTCGAAGTACCTAAAGACGTAGTTACTTCCTTAGTAATACCAGTTAACTTAATTTTATCCTTGCTATTCACTCTATGTTCTAACGCCTTAAATATACCTACTTTACAAATTGATACGTCTGCACCCGTATCTATTAAGAACGATAGTTGTCTATTCGCTCCATCATTATAAATTCTTACGTAATTCGTGCAGCCATCTGTTATTCTGTAAATTTTACATTCTTTACTCGTGTTATTTATTCCGGGAGGTTCCTCATTTCCTCTCCGGAACCTAGGGCGTTTCCCTGGTCCGAAATTACGTGTAGGCTTCTATTATTGTTATTGCGGTGATTACTATGGTTGTTGGCATATCTGTTATTCCTACGGTTATTATCTCTGTTATCATTATTATCTCTATAATGATTTGATCTGTTATCTGTCTTTCTATTAAAATTTCTATGGTTATCGTATCTTTTATTCCTAAAATCTCTTCGACTGTCTCTATCCCTATAACCATTGCTATTTCTATCATTGCCATTGTTTCTGTATCTTCGATCACGGTTATTTCTACTATTTGCAAAATTGCCGATATGCATTACGCTACTCGTAGCTTGAGATTCTAATGTCTCAATCTCTTGCGCTAATGATACTGCCTCAGTAAAAGTTTTGGGCCTAGCTGAAAATATTGTGCCTTTCAGCTGGTCATTAAGTCCACTTTTAAAGATAGTGAGTGCATAAGTATCGTTCATTTGCGCGATAACTTTCTTTTCTGGTTCCGTAGCCTGATTACCTAGCCCTTGTACTTGTAACTGATTGAGCTCATCTACCAAAGATAAAATTTTATCTTTATATGTAGTAACAGATGATCTGTTCTGACACATGTTACTGAGCATAGAATGAATCTGTGGTATTGTTTTATTGTTTCTAAACCTGCTAGATAATTCATTTTTTAAAGATTCAAAAGTGCTGATTGAGGTGTTAATCAAAGATAATCTCACATTCGCGGTAAGCTTAACTTTAGTGACGAAATCTATGAGTTGGGTTTTTCCTGAAGCGGTTAATGTGGAATTTAGTAATTCTACTATTTTCAAAAAAGATTCTAATTCCTTATACTTCCCCTCGAAAGTAGGAATTATTTTTATGGCAGTCTCTAGACTAAACTCAGACATCTTGGCTTTGTCTTCTAGTACTTGTAAACTAGTCTCTAATTCTTCGGTCATGTCGCACTCTTGTTGGACGTCTTCCGCAGAATATCCTTGTTTACCAAGCTGTAGCCAGATTTCTCCCTCCAATATAGCTGATACCGCTTTTGAACTTTAATTTTATATCTAAAACCTCAGAGCTTTCGTCATTAAAATTGCTGATTGTTTTCCTAAATTTTTCTTTACGCGCCTGTAAATCGTTCAATTTTTCTTTTAAAGTTTCAAACCTATATAAATTCTTCGAACTTTTTCTTAAATTTCTCAAAACCTGTTCGTTTTCCAAGATTAAACCTTCTAAAGTGTCCATACATAATTATTGTAAGACTGGAATTTTATAAGAAGGAACCGTACATTCATAAATAAAAGTTTTTAAAATTCATATATTAAGACATATATATTGTTTTTATTATTGCTATACATCTATACTCCTATTTAACCTTTTAGCTACATACTCCTTATTCTTTTTATTATAAACATAGAATATTCCTAATACTATACAGAAAATTGCTGCTGTTGTTAAAGATTGTTGATACTCCTGTATCACCGTTACCTCCTCCGTCGAGCAATTATTTCCCATCTTCTTTAAGTTCCCGTAGTCTCTTCCGGAAGTACTCCTTCTGCTGCCCAAAAGAAATTCGTACTAATCTGTGTAGTTCCGCTCGCTCGCGTTTTAACTTCGTTTTTCTGCCTCCACGTGGCCGTCTTGGTTTGGGGATGGTGTCCAAGATATCATTTTCAGCCTTCCTTCTGGTGAATTCTTCAATTCTCCTAGGTCTGGGTCCAAGTGTAATTATTTCTGTTCTTCTTCTTCTACGCAGCTGCCTGAATCTTCATAGTAGATTCCAGAGTTCCGTTTATCAGGATCGCCATGAAATATGCTGGGGTCGTCAGGAAATATGTTCGTTGATGGGCCTTGGGATATTTCTCCGTTTGTTTGAGTCGACGTAGGGTCCTTACTGTGGTGGAGTAAAAGTTAGTCTAACTCAACTGTGGAGAATGGATTGTACCGTTATTCTACCTATCAAAGCGGCGAGGCCGCAGTTAATGATGGCACCATGTCAAAGCTAGTCTTAGACATTTGCCGTGCTTAGTTAATGCTTTGCAAGTATAACCTCGCAAGAGCAGAGACTCAATAGAATAAAACAGTGTATTGCACGCTTACTCAAATGAATCTATTTTCCAAACATTCTTACCACTCCTTATATACGATTTTTACAAAACATTACAAACATAACTTAACCTATTTTATTATCTAAACTCAGCATGCCCTGAAATAAATCAATAACACATAAATTTCCCATGACACAATATTCTATATGAATCACATGTGTTCAACTTTCTCACACTACACTTGACCCATATTCCTAGCGCCACTCAATCAACACGTACAAGATTTATCGCCATGTGCGCTTATTCACACTGTAACCAAAACATATCATATTTGGGTCGCGTGCCATAGTGACACATAATTTATTATCGATCGCAACATGACTCTGTACTGCATTTGAATATACCATATGGCATGGATATTCACGGTCGCTACTCGGAAACTTGATATGGTCAGTTGAGCACAAATGTATAGCATAGTACTTGACCTACATGCTACGTGTGGTCTGCTATTACGTAGACAATGTTAGTGAACTGCATGGTGTTCTATTTTGATTTATTTGTTTTGCTTTGATTTATTTCATGCATGTGATGGTATATCATTACAATAGAATTTCTGTACTAGTGAATTCACTGGTGTAGGAGTGTTGTTGTTTTCAATGCGTCTACTCTACTCTCCGCTGGATAGAGGAGCAAAAAAACGCGCCTAATGTTATTTTATTTGAATAAAGCTCTTTGCCCTATAGCCTCCAGTACAGTCATGCTATCATAACGAAATTCATATGACAAATTTAAATTATTGTAGACAATATTCATTATAAATCTATTTTGAAAAACAATGATAGGGTTGCCAGCTATGATTGTTTTTGTATTTTTTGAAATATCTTTAGTAAGCGATTTTGTCATAAAATTTTCAAATCGTAGTGGTCTTGTAGTGAAAATACTAAGATCTAGAAAATTTGAAAGCTCTTGCGAATGGTAACCCTAAATTTCTTTGTATCCCTATTACTTCCAATGCAGTGATCGGATCAACACGAAATTCGCAGAGCAGGTTGACTTCAACGTGAGGCAGATAGGACTGCTAGCACGAGGTGTTTTTGTTATTTTGGTACCAATAAATGCTTGCATTAAGTGTTCACATCGCGAATATACAATATATAACAATATATATGACAATACGTTCAATATATAATATATAAGACAATAACAACAGTATAACAACAATATATAACAATACACTCAAAATCTGCACAAATTCTCTACTGTTCTTCGAACATTAGTATATCTAGCGGTTCTGATGCGCTAGGGTTTTTTTTTTATCTTTGGTACATATCTTTCAACGGCGTCAAAAATTTTATTGTAAAAAGAGGAAATGGCTGTCTCAAGATCCTGAGTTGAAAGAATATTCGTCCAATCAATAGTATCTAGAACGTGCTTAATGCTTTCATAATCAGCATTACAGAAGTCAAATACAATTGAATTATTGTAAGTTTTTAAGTAGGTGGAATTAGAAGTGGAAAGTTCTACTGACAGTGCTGTATGGTGTATACTGTTGCAAAAAAGATGCTCAGCGTCATTAGTTGGACTAACCACTACTTCGTCATAAGCATTCGTGAAGACTAGATCTAACCAATTTCCATTTTGGTTGGGGATGTGGGAAACCTGCTGTAAATCATTACCATAAAAGGCACTCGCAAGGTTGAAATCGTTGGTGTCTACCAAGTTTACGGGAAGAAGGTAAGAGTCATTTTCATCCGGAACAAGGCAAAGATTCGGACGATTGAAATCACCCAAAACTATTATTTTATCTTTTTCGCTAAGTGATGTTGCTAATGAAGATATTGTGTCACAAAAATTGCTGTAGATGGATTCTTCAGATCTAGGGGGGATGTAGACAACAGCGATATAAATTGAGTTGTTATTAGAGGAGATCCGAACAATTATACATTGGAAAAAAGCATTTGGGGTGGTATCAACGAGCTCACTTGAAAATGTGTTGCTAACAGCAAGTAAGACACCACCTCCTCGCGACTGACCCGTAGAACAATAATCCCGGTCGCTTCTGTAAATGGTCCAAGTACTATCAAGAATCTCCTCATTTTTATGAGAGGCATTAAGCCAAGTTTCCGTGATGGCGAGTAAATTAAAATGGCATGATTTGGCGTCAAGGTATAATTTACTTTGCTTGCCTCTCATACCACCACAGTTGTGGTAAAAAAGTTTGAGGCTTGTCTGAGTTTGGTTAGGAAAAATGCCTAACAGGGTTGACTGATCTTCGAAGAGATTCAGATGTCATATTGCTACCTATACCTATGTTTGCGGCAGCCTGATTGGAAACCTTGGAGCAGATTTTATTAGCTACGCTAGCATACCTGCTTGAGTGAGAAGATGACGCGTCAAATGCTGGGGGTATAGATGCATAATTATTATTACGAGTAGATGCATTACGAGTTAAAGCATCAGTTAACGAAGGTGATGAGAAAGTCTTATGGGCGGAAGGAAGTTGGGCAAAGGAGTGGCTAGGGATACAGTTTTTTTTTTACAATTTTTTGTTTCTTATTCCTAGTTTTGCCGGTAATGTTTCTCCAAGGGCTGAATGTCATTCCCTTCCAGTTGATGTCGCCGTTGTCTCTACTCCAGCACGTAAAAAGCCACGCATATTTTGATGGAACAAAAACTTTACACCGTCTGGAGGATTTATGTTTGGACTGGGGTAATAATTTCACTTCGTAATCTTTTATGTGAAAATCAGCTTCGAGAATCGTTCCCAACCATTTGTCGTCAGCAGAAAAAGGAATCCCTTTCACGAAGAATGCACTTTTGGTTAATGAAGTTGTTAATTTTGTGGACGTGTGTTTATTGGGAAGAATTTCGTTGGTTTTTTTTATTTTTTGTAAACGATTTTGCCAATCATTCTGGGACCAAAAAGTACCGAATTTGTAAATTGAATGTTTACAGTAAGAGATATTCGGGTCCTTACCTGTTTTTGTTTAAAAAAGGACAAAATGCAGCTGCAGCGACGAAAGAAATGAATCAGGTGTTAGGACCAGATACCTGTAACGAACGCTCAGTGCAACGATGGTTTGCCAATTTTCGTGAAGGAAATTTTGGCTTGGACAACCAACCACGTGGTCAACAAGGTAGCGTTAATGATGACGAACTGCGAGCAGAAGTTGAGAAGAATACATCGGCAACTTTACAGTGCCTTGCTGATACCTTCAATGTATCGAAATCAAACATTAGTCGCTGTCTCAAAAATATTGGAAAAGTGAAAAAACTCAATCAATGAGTCCCACACGAATTGTCTGAAAGGAACAAAATGCTGAGAGTTGAAATAGCCTCTTCACTGCTGATGCGACATAAAAAAGGACCATTTTTGAAGAGGATTGTGACTTGCGATGAAAAATGGATTCTCTATGATAATAGGAAGCGTTCAGGACAATGGTTGGATCGCGAAGAAGCACCTAGCCACCAAGGAAGAGCGAGACTGCACCCTAAGAAGGTCATGGTTACTGTTTGGTGGACTTCAGAAGGCGTCGTTCACTATTCGTTCTTGAATCTTGGTGGAACGATAACTGCAGAGATCTTCTGTGCACAATTGGACGAAAAACAGCCTTCTCTGGTGAATAGGCATGGACCAATTCCGTTGCACGATGACGCACGTTCGCATGTATCCCGTTTGACCATGCAAAAACTACAGGAGTTGCAGTACGAAGTTTAAGCCCACCCTCCATATTCTCCAGACCTGTCACCAACAGACTATTATCTTTCCGGAGCCTGGGAAACTATTTACAAGAATAGCACTTCTCTAACCAAAACGATGTAATTGCGTCCTTTGGAGAGTTTTTGGGGCAAAAAAATATTAATTTTTTCAAAAAAGAATTTTTCATTTGCCAACACGTTGGCAACAAACTATAGACTCCAACGGTGAATATTTTGAGGAATAAAACCATTTCATTTGAAAATAATCGAGATTTTCTTAACCCTTCAAAATCCGACATTTGGTATGAAACTACCTGATATATATATATATATATATATATATATATATATATATATATATATATATATATATATATATATATATATATATATATATATATATATATATTTAAAGAAACATGAATTTTCGGCGAAACGAGTTTAATACTAATGTTCTTCGAACATTAGTAATTATAGACTACCACAAACGCAGAATGAAGAAATTCTTAGACAGCTACGAGAGCTGAAAGAAAATGACATCATTGAACAGCCTACGAGCCCATGCAACTCACCATTGTTGGTCGTACCGAAGAAAAGCTCTAATGATGACAAAAAGTGGAGATTATTTATTTACTTCAGGAAACTGAATGAAAAACTAGTGAATGACGAATTCCCTTTGACAAGGTTGGAGGATGTTCTAGACAAACTAGGTAGAGCAAAATATTTTTCGACTTTGGATATGACTAGTTCATTCCACCAAATTGAACTTAAAAAGGAATCAAGACCTTTAACCGCTTTTTCGACCAGTGATTGACATTATCAATTTAAAAGGTGACCTTTTGGATTGAAAATATCATCAAATAGCTTTCAAAGAATTAACTGCTTTAACTGGTTTGAGTGACTCAGCATTCTTATACGTGGATGATATCATAGTTTTCGGATGCAGCATGAAACATCATAACGAAAATTTAAAGAAGGTTTTGCAAAGGCTGCGTAAATACAATTTGAACTTGAATGCAACCAAATGCAAATTTTGAAGATCAGAAGTTGTGAATTTAGGGCACTTAATCACAGCAGAAGGTGTAATAACAGACCCTGCAAAAATGATATTATTAAGAACTACCTCACCCTAAAAAACACGGATGATGTACAAAGATTCGTAGCATTTTGCAATTACTATCGGCGATTTACACCAAATTTCGCTGAAATCGCAAAAAAAAATTGAAAAAACAAGCACCATTCATTTGGGAGCAGGAGCAGCAAAAAGCATACGAACTCTTAAAATGCAAACTGATTTCACCACCCATCCTGCAATACCCAGATTTCGAGAAACCATTCATACTTGCAACGGATGCGTCAAATTTTGCACTAGAAGCTGTGTTATCTTACGGAGAAATTGCTTCAGATTTACCGATCTAATATGCAAGCAGATCGTTGAACAAACACGAACTGAATAAACTAATTATAGAGAAAGAACTACAAGCAATTCATTGGGGAATAAATTTTTTTAGACCATATCTGTATGAGCGAAAGTTGATTGTCTTATCAGACCACAGACTCTTAGTATCGTTATTCACGCACAAAAATTCATTATCAAAGCTAACAAGGATACGTTAAGATTTGTCAGACTACGATTTGGAAATTACTTACAAGAAAGGTTACATAAATACGAATGCGGATGCACTGTTAAGAATTCAACTTAACTCCGATATGTTGAAATCAATGATACCTCCAACAAACGATGAAAGTATAAGCAAAAAAACTCTAGCGCACTAGAACCGCTAGAAAACTAATTTTCGAAGAAATTGTCTTTGAGTGACAATGTGGAAAGGCGTAATACACTTTCTTGTAGAATCATATCAACCATTCCTCGTTCAAAGCAACAGAACTCAACTATAACACAAATGATGAAAATTTTCAGTGCTGGTAACATTTTCCCAACGAAGCAGCAATAAGTTAACCTTCACAAACTCATGCTTAAATCAACTAATCCTTTGAATTTCGTTCTCATCGGAGGATTTCGTCGAAAGCTTTAGCGGTTAACGTTGTTTGAAGCTGTCATCCAAAAACTGTTCAAAACTCGGAAAATTTAAAAATTGGTTTCTTAGTTTTATTGCAAATGTTTTGCATATGTGTATGTAATTTGAAGCATCTCTTGATACAATAGTTACGAAAATGGCTAAAGCTCGTTACCCTGTGTCAGCAGCAAAGCAAAATATATACCAAATCTGCTTCACGTTAAACTAAACCCAACCAATAAATTTCGTTTCGATTGAACCGCTGCGCTAGAAGTTATACGGGTGAAAATACTTTTATGGCTACCACCCTCAAAACTTTTCAAATTTTTAAAGCGTTAATATTTGTTGTTAATTTTCATTGCAGGATCGTTCCCATTTGCAAATCTAATGACATAATCGCTCAGTAAAGAAATTCCAAAAAATTAGAAATATGGTCATAGCTGGCAGCCTTTTCACGATTTATGTACGAAATTCCTATGACATTTGGCTCACATTAAAATCTATTTACTGCATTAACCTCACTTTGATATCAAAACTGCACCGGAAGTTAAAGGGAAAAAAGCTTTATTTTGCTGAACAAATTTGCAAGATTTATGAGACAAAAATCACCATAGCTGGCAACCCTATTCTAATTTTTCAGCAAATGTTACTTTAATTAAGATCCGAATATTGTGTGAATTTCGTTTAAATCTGATGGCTGAATCAGAAGTTGTAGGCCAAAAATCAGTTTTTTTCTCAGTGATTTTTCAAGATGGCACCTGCCACAGGATTGCCCGCATTTCAAAATCATTTCTATCAGACCTGGTCCTAGTTAATTTCAATATGTCCTGTGAATTTCATGATGATCGGATAATCCGGTCGTCATTTCTCGTGAACAGAACTTTCGAGTGCTGAAAATAGAGGTAATTTATTTATGGGTTGCCGTTCTTGTGCAAATCGGAATTTTAAAAATTTCAAATTGACATGATGCACAAACGTTAAAATTTATCAATGAGTTGAATTTTTTTTCAAAAATCAAAAATTTTTCAGGAGGTTCAATGATTTGAAGGATTTTTTTTCAAGAGCCTGCCGCAGCTATAGGGTTACCCACACTACCTTGGAAATCCATGTGTATTAAACTTTAGGCAACATCAATACGCTCTGCAAATTTCACGATGATCCAATGTTTTTGTCAGAAGTAATGACAAATCAAAATTTGAAAAAAAAATCCTTGCCTACTTTAAGGCACGCCGCACCCACACACGGCTCAAAATTTCCAATTCATTACCATAAACAAGCTAAGAACAGAATAAGTTTTCATTTCCAATCCTTTTTTTGAACAAAAATTCACGGTGCTTGGAAATATAGGAGTACCCCAAAATTCACTAAAACGCTCGCCGCCGCCAAAAGGTTTAGGACATTTGAATTTTAGCTAATTGTCGACCTACCTACTATATACATCTACGTATTCCGAAAGTTTCAGTTCAATCGGATCGGCCACTCCAGAGATTATCCCCCTTTATCATTTTGATGACATATACATATATATATATATATATATATATATATATATATATATATATATATATATATATATATATATATATATATATATATATATATATATATATATATATATATATATATATATATATATATATATATATATATATATATATATATATATATATATATATATATATATATATATATATATATATATATATATATATATATATATATATATATATATATATATATATATATATATATATATATATATATATGTATATATAAAGAAATATGAATTGTCGGCGAAACGAGTTTAGTACTACTTTTCTTCGAAAATTCGTAAAAATTATTGGCGATAACAAGAAGTGAGGCAAAAAAGGTACCAAGCAGAGATTGCAATATAATCGAAAGACAAAGTAACAAACAAAACGAAGAGGCTGATCACCTCCGTGCGTTTGATTGTACTACTCTGTCAGATATAAAAGGCTTTATTAAATTGAGATTTTATATTCTGCGTAGCATAGACAATAAATCAAGAAGCGATGATTTACAAATAGCCAAAGAAAAAGGTGGCATAGCAGTGCGCTCCAGTGATAAAGGTGACGAGAAATCCATTTCCGTCAACGATAAGCTGAGAGTTCATGATAGTTTTAATGATAATTCATACCCGAAATTAGTTTCTGTCATGAAGAAGTTCATAACAAATTCAAAGAACCATAGCATAAATGCACTAGTACTTTCTGATAAGATGAAATATTTAAGTACGTACCGAGAAATGAATTTAAGATATTATTTAATATGTTGCAACGTGAAGAAAGTCATGACTTGAAAATATTGACATACGAGCCGCCAGTGGCGGCTCGTCAGAGGAGGCAAAGGAGGCACTGCCTCCTCGGTAAAATTTGGAAAAAAATAAACCAAATTTATCATTAAATTATATTTTGCTCATTGCAAAAACATCACTTTGGTTCCCAGTATCCTCTACTTTTCTATCTGTGTTTGTTTGCATAGTTAAAACTAACATTCAAAGCACGACCTCAATGCAAAAACTAAAAAAAAATCACCAAAATCGATTCTATTATCCAGAGCTCTGCCTCAACGAAAAAAAGTCGAAAAAAAATCGAAAAAAATGTGCTGTTAAACCTACCCGTAATACAATACAAATAGTTCGCGCACAGTAAAAAAAAGAAAGAAAAACATAAATGAGGCAAAATCAAATCTGCCTCACCACTGACAATTTTATCAATGAAACCGTCTCAAGTTGTGCTTTCCCGTCATTGACAAATTGCAATTTTTTTTTATTTTTTCGTACGTCCAGTGTCGAGTACGTGGAGGACCGTAGAGGCAAGCCTCTACAGCTACTGAAATAAAAACGCAAGTAGTCAAGTCGTTCTTTTTTTAATTTTCTTTGAAGATCAGGAAGGTAATTTTGAGGCAGAGAAGGGCAATAATTAACAAATTAAGAACTATGCACATCGAAATTTCTGGGTTTTTGGATTTGCACTTGTTGTTTTATATGTTTTTTTAATATTTTATATCCGGTTTGTGAAGAGTTTAAATGCTTACAAATATGCGCATATTTATTAAAATATAATGAGAATGATTTATAATTTCATAGATTTTTTGTTTTTTTAAGGGAAATTTCTTTTGTTTTCACTTTTATATGTCTGTTAAATCCTTAGGTGATGGTAGTTGATTAGTGATAATATTTCAGCTTACTGACAGTTTGAAACGTATGTATTTACATGTGTCAAAATTGTTTTATTGTGAGAATTGAGTGTCATGGGATAGAGGTATGCTCATATTATTGTTTTATTATTGATTTGCATTATTTTCATATTAATTGTCGTTTCAATCTTTTGTTTGATAATTGTTCAAAGTAAATATAATTGATCGGTTATTAGTAAGGCAGTTTTCTCGAAGATGCCCTTAGAAGACATTAAAAGCTAAAATCATCAGAGCTGGAATATAAGATACCATTAGAGCTGCCGGGAGAGTTAATCATTCATTCACGTGGAATGGTATTATAAAAATTGTTGGCATTGCGTTAGTTATACAGTTGAGAAACTATTTTGCTTGCCATGCATATTTCTTCCTTCTATTCCTAATAACTATTAGTGGCATAAGCAAATTTCATTTAATTGAAAAACCTATATGGGGCGCTTCCGTCATAATCTATGTCATAATCACATAATCTTGCAATTAAGCTTACTATTGTGAAGCGCGCCAGGACTTGCTATTCAGAAGTCCCTGAAAAACAAAAAAAAAATTCATTGCAATGAACCATCGACAAACACTTGATGTTAGGAATATATATAATTTAGTACTTAAATCAAACACCAATTCAAAAAATTCCACTGGTTTATTTAAACCGAGCCAAAACAAATTTATAAAAGCGGTCTTGTTTTTTTCACAAGTTTTTTTTAGCACATATCAAAAATCTGTTTATAATTTTTTCGGTTGGGAAATGGGTGAAACTACTGAAAAATGGCGACCATGTCCGATATTCTGGGCAAACGTTGAAATTCTTTATTTTGAGGTAGTTAACCAGTTTATGAATTGTATAAATGGATTTCATAAACTTCATGGGCATAGCTAAGTTTTTCAACCTTTGTTTTTTTTCATACATACATACGTATGGGTCGTTGATTCAACTGAGAAAAATACATGTGCTAAAATGATATGGAATATAGTTATACGGTATGTTGTCTTTTAAAATGTTGATATTTTAATGAAATTCATGATGCTATGGCAGAAATCACAAAATTCATAGAGCTACTCAGAAAAAATCAAAAGCTGAAAAGAATGAAAACTTAATACTGGACAAACATTGTTATCGGATGTTAATTTTTCAATAAATTAGAGAACGAAAACAGCTAGTATAAGTACAGCTGCGTTGATAAAACCGTATTCTAACTGTGAAATGGACAAGTTTAAACTACCTGTCGAAACCAATTTCAATCCCAAATCAATCCGGCATTGTATATGTGGTTAATATTATTCTACATTTCGCTACCGCGAAAAAAAGATACCTGAATTTTATTTTCAAGTAAAATGTTTCCATAGCGTCATTCGCAGCAATAATTCGTCATATTTCCTTCCTTCGAATAATATTTAAATTAACCTGCCTCCCTGGTTCTAAATGGCACGAGCCGCCACAGCGAGCCGCCTTTAAGAATTGAAGATATTAACAAGCAAAAGGATTTGATAATCGAGTACCACAATTCGCCACATTGAGGACATGAAGGAGTACGCAGAACACTTTCAAAGTTGAAACAAAGATATTGTTGGAAGTATATGAAGAAAATGGTTAAGAAACATATTAACCAGTGCAATAAATGCAAGTTGAATAAAGTAACAAAGCACACTAAAGAAAATATGATGAAAACTGAAACACCGTCTACTACTTTTGAGATTGTAAGCGCTGACATTGTTGGACAATTGAGAATTTCTAATGACTATCGATTCATCCTCACTATACAGTGCCAGTTGACAAAATACATAACTGCTATACCCAAAGAGAGTAAGGATGCTACAACAGTGGCAAAAGCATTTTTAAATAAATTTGTTCTTTTATATGGGCATTTTAAAGTATTAAAACCAGAATTAGGCACTGAATTCACAAATAGTTTAATGAAAGAAATATGCAATCTCCTAGATATCAAACAAATATTTTCGACACAATATCATCATGAAACTTTAGGCATAGAAGAGAGAAATCATCGTGTGTTGAACGAATACTTATTATCTTTTGTTGACAAAGATAATTGGAACGAATGGCTACCTTTCTACACTTTTTCTTATAATACAATCCTACACATTGATACAAATTATACACCTTACGAACTAGTTTTTGGTTCTGAATGATATTTTAAAAGATTCAGAAAAAATCTACAATTTGGATAATTATAAGAATGAGTTAAAATTGAGATGAAGAACGTCTCTAACCAAAGCCAAACAGTTAATTGAAATAGCTTAAACAGCACGAAACAGCAAACAGAATTACTCAAACCCTTTAAACATAGAACTAGGTGATTTAGTATTGTTAAAAACTGAAAATAGAAGAAAACATGATAAACCATATAAAAATTCAAATAAAGTAATAGACACGAAAGCTGTGAACAAATTAATTGAAATAGAAAATAAGAATAAATGGATACACAAAAATAGGCTTAAGTTATACAAAAAAAAAACCTGAATAATGAATAAAATATGATATTCGAAATTTTTTTTAAGACAATGTAATTAAATATTTGTTAAGAGCCTATCAAGAATACATAACCAAGAAATTAGTCTCGCATATAAATATAAATGCTCGACTCCTTGAAACGGAAGGTGTGTAATGAGTCAATTACTTGGATATACACACAAGTAGGTTAGGTTAGGTTAGGTTGACGTGGCTGCCGATCTTCAGAGGCCTGACGACCAGCACACATAGGCACAGGAGAGGCCCGTTGTGATGTCACAACATTTTAGTGACTCTCTTCTACTCACTTTAGTCAGGAAACCATTTGCTTCCTTTGACAAACCGGACTATCCCCTTAACTTTACCAGGGACAGTTTCGTTAGGTTTGAGAGAAAGGGTGCACCAAGTGCCGCCATTCTTCTCCTTGCCAAAGCCAGACACTGGCACATCAGGTGAAGGACGGATTCCTCCTCATCCTCAGAGCCGCAGCTCCGACAGAAGTCATTAAACTCTACGCCCAAATGTTGTGCATGCCGTCCTATGAGTCAGTGGCCCGTTAGTAGCTTCGAGCTAAACCTAAAAGCTGCCTGGTGCGATGCGTATCCATGGGTACCCAGGACTGCCTTGTTATCACACAGCAAGATTCATCTGCCCAAGACTTATAAGCGTCCTCAAGATATTTTTGCCTTATTGCCAGTTTGACCGATGTCATCGGTACACCTATTGAAAAGGAGCAAGAGACCTCAGTTAGCAAAGTCTCAAGCCTTGCTACCTCATCGGCCTCACAGTTGCCCTGAAAACCCCTATGTCCAGGTATCCAAATCAATCGAACAGCTGAATGTCTTCACATCTCCCTAAGAGATGCACGGCATTCAGCAACAATCTCTGACACTGTACAAGGACCAGCAAGGGACATAATAGCCGCTTGGCTATCTGTAAAAAGACCAATATTGACCCCGAATATTCGATTACACAGAACCAGTCGACTGCCTGATAAATAGCCGCTACCTCCGCCTGAAAGACACTACAGTGGTCTGGTAGACGGAGGGACAGCTTAAGATTCAGCTCATCTGAGTATACACCACACCCGACTCTGTTGTTAAGGGGGGAAATACATGTAAAATCGAAAAAAAATTGCTAATTTCAGATTGAATTAAAATATATATATTGTTCATTCAGAAAATGTTTAATATTAAATCCTTAAAATACATGTCTCACAGTAAATGAAAATCTTTTTTTAATAATTTTTCAACACAAAATGGCGGCGGTGCGAGCGAATGAAAAAAACACATCAAAAACTGCCTCGTACAACTTAACGCCTTTTCCGGGGAACTTGCAACATTCAGAGAGAAAAAAATATGCTAATGAAATATGTAATTCAAAGGTGAACCAATAAAATTTATAAAAATATTTTAAATTTTTACATTAATTTTAGATTAAACATAAAAATCGATTATTTTTCAAAAAAATCACACTTTAAACATTAATAAACAAATTATTTTTCTGAAATTACAATAACATTTAGGTTCAACGAGGAGATAATACTCTTTTGTAGATGTGGTATAAATTTGAGCCAGATCGATTCAATATTTTTTGAGATATCTTGTACGGCAGTTGAAAAAGTACTACTTTGAGAAAAACGCGTTTAAAGTTTTAAAGCTCCACCGACCTGGGGAACGCCGCGCTGCCTTTTACTGACTATAACTCGAGAACTAATACGAATATCGCTTCAAAACTTTTTTTGGTTTATTTTAAGAGCATTTCAAACATTTTGATGTAATAAAAAAAATCGATTTTGTTTTTAGCAGTTACATGTATCTCCCCCCTTAAGCTTACAGCCGTCGGTGTACACATGGACAAGCCCACTTTCGAGGGTGACGCCATCACGCCATTCATCCCTACCAGAAATGCGAGTTGTGAACTTCAGATCTAGTAGGCATTGCGGTGCGATGTAGTCAACACTCGCTGGAGCGGGAACTCCCTCGGCCAAAATTCTCGCATAGCTGACTTCTGTTCTATTCCATACCGAGATGCAATTAAGTCTCACAGCAGCAAGATTGGCTTGCTGTAAGATAAGTAGTTTGGTTGACAGCCAATGAAGCAGCACGAATAGTCCCTTAGTAGGATTGGATCGGAGCGCTCCAGTTACCAGCAGTGCACCCATCTTTCGCACTTTTTCATGCTGCGGTTTGCAAGTAGCCTTAAGAGCAGCCTGCCACCAGAACACCACCCCAAAAGACAGAATTGGTTCCACCACAGCAGTGTCAAGCCAAGCAACAGTACGATGCTGCAATCTCCACATCGCCCCTATTGCCTTTTTGCAGCAATAAAGTGCGTTGACAGCCTTCCGAGCTCTTTCTACCACAGGATTCACATTCAAGCCGCACTCACGACTCCAAAGCGAAATTATGTCAAGAGAGTGATTTAACCTCTCTGATAGCGTAGATAAATACTTTCCCGACACTGAAACAGCTATGTCAGTAGATAGAGAATACCAGTTCTAGACCCTCATCCTCATCCTCCTCCTCTGAGGAGGGTGACGTCACTGAGGAGGATGACGTTAATGTGGAGGATGACGTTGATGTGGAGGATGACGTCACTGAGGAGGATGACGTTGATGTGAGGGGATGACGTTAATGTGGACGATGACGTTTGCCAAACCCGTGGGAATTACGATGATGTCATTGTGACCTTGACCGTCTTCTTTAAATTGGGAATTTCCAAGCGCCAGCGATTATCGCAAAGCGTGTGAATTTCATTGATAACAACATTTCACAGATGTTAACGTTTTTTATAATCATGTGACCTTAACCGTCTTATTAAAATCGGGATGAATGGCTAAATTTCACGATTATCGCATAGCGTTTGAAATAATTAGAATTTGATAACAGCATATGAATTTCACAAATGTTATTGTTTTTTATAGTCATGTGCTTGTGTCTTTAAATTTAATTATAGCCTATGGGGGGTGAATGGCTTTGATTTCGCAACAAGAGAAATGCTAACGTTTTTTATAGCGGAGATGGGGTCATGTGACCTTGATCGTCATAGCGCCGGCGATTGTCGCGTTTGAAATAATTAGAATTTTATTGAGCGTTTGAAATAATTAGAATGACAACAAAGGAATGAGAAATGTTATTGTTTTTTATAGTCATATGTTTGTGTCTTTGACCGTTTTATTAAAATTGGGGGTGAATGGCTTTGATTTCGCAACATAAGAAATGCTAGCGTTTTTTAGCCTGCACGTGATAAGAGAATAGGATATCCGGTGAATGAGAATATTTCAACAATGGTACAGCGTGTAAAAAAAGCAGCGACTATGAAAAAACTTGAGTTTCATTGATAGCAGCAAACGAATATCGCAATATGAGAAATGCGTTTTTTAGCATGTGCGAGAATAGGATTTCCGGTGAATAAGATTGTACAGCGGTATGGTACAGCTTGCAAAAAAAAAAGTGTAGTTGCGTGATAAGAGATTGCTTTAAAAGGAGGCTGTTTGCAAGCATCTACATCAGAAACGTTTAAGTAGTACAATATAGAGAGCCATTTGACAATAAAAGTCGGAGACAGCCAAATGAAATTATTCGCTACACACTACACGATCGACGACATAGAATTTCTCTACAGCGTTGACATAATGGACAAAATATCTGGGAGAGAGGTTCGGATCATCATCTACCACCAAAACACAGTGGTGGTGATGAATAGGAGCCACTATTTAGTCAACGGGGTGAAACACATGTGGGATTGAAGAAAGCAGCAAAATTAGAAAACAGCCCTTTTCAGGGCTATCAAAATTCTATTCAAAGAGTAAAATATGTTTCAACACAAAAAAAAAATAAAAAAAAACCCCTTCTCAGGGCTATTAAAGAGTGAAATTTTGATTGAATGAAAGATTGCCTGTGAGGTAACAAATGAATATTTTATTGTTATAACGTTTACATCATAGGTTATTCATTAGCATGTACAAATATATATTAATACAATTTTGAGCAGAACAACGGATATTAGGTTTTTTAAATTGATGTATTTCACAATATATTGTAAAATTTTCAAGATCGCTTAGCCTAGGTATTTCAAGCTGCACTATTTTAGTGGTTGGGAGGTATTGTTTGATGAATCGTTCTTTGGTTTCTCCTGTAACGTTTATAGTGCAATCGGAGTAGTGGCTCAGTATCATTGGTAACTGGTTATAGTCCATGTTGCCATCAGTCCAGCACAAACCATTTATGTTTTCGACTTCAAATTGGTTTTGTTGGCATGATTTTGCGGTTAGCTCTTTATGCGGATAAGGTGAAGCGAAATGGTAAAGTATTGGGCATACCGATCCAAAAGGAAGAATAGCAAGTTCCTTGATAAAATATTGCCTGGAATTCCCCGAAAGCTACTGAAATAAAAACGCAAGTAGTCAAGTCGTTCTTTTTTTAATTTTCTTTGAAGATCAGGAAGGTAATTTTGAGGCAGAGAAGGGCAATAATTAACAAATTAAGAACTATGCACATCGAAATTTTTGGGTTTTTGGATTTGCACTTGTTGTTTTATATGTTTTTTTAATATTTTATATCCGGTTTGTGAAAAGTTTAAATGCTTACAAATATGCGCATATTTATTAAAATATAATGAGAATGATTTATAATTTCATAGATTTTTTGTTTTTTTAAGGGAAATTTCTTTTGTTTTCACTTTTATATGTCTGTTAAATCCTTAGGTGATGGTAGTTGATTAGTGATAATATTTCAGCTTACTGACAGTTTGAAACGTATGTATTTACATGTGTCAAAATTGTTTTATTGTGAGAATTGAGTGTCATGGGATAGAGGTATGCTCATATTATTGTTTTATTATTGATTTGCATTATTTTCATATTAATTGTCGTTTCAAGCTTTTGTTTGATAATTGTTCAAAGTAAATATAATTGATCGGTTATTAGTAAGGCAGTTTTCTCGAAAATGCCCTTAGAAGACATTAAAAGCTAAAATCATCAGAGCTGGAATATAAGATACCATTAGAGCTGCCGGGAGAGTTAATCATTCATTCACGTGGAATGGTATTATAAAAATTGTTGGCATTGCGTTAGTTATACAGTTGAAAAACTATTTTGCTTGCCATGCATATTTCTTCCTTCTATTCCTAATAACTATTAGTGGCATAAGCAAATTTCATTTAATTGAAAAACCTATATGGGGCGCTTCCGTCATAATCTATGTCATAATCACATAGTCTTGCAATTAAGCTTACTATTGTGAAGCGCGCCAGGACTTGCTATTCAGAAGTCCCTGAAAAACAAAAAAAAAAATTCAATGCAATGAACCATCGACAAACACTTGATGTTAGGAATATATATAATTTAGTACTTAAATCAAACACCAATTCAAAAAATTCCACTGGTTTATCTAAACCGAGCCAAAACAAAATTATAAAAGCGGTCTTGTTTTTTTCACAAGTTTTTTTTAGCACATATCAAAAATCTGTTTATAATTTTTTCGGTTGGGAAATGGGTGAAACTACTGAAAAATGGCGACCATGTCCGATATTCTGGGCAAACGTTGAAATTCTTTATTTTGAGGTAGTTAACCAGTTTATGAATTGTATAAATGGATTTCATAAACTTCATGGGCATAGCTAAGTTTTTCAACCTTTGTTTTTTTTCATACATACATACGTATGGGTCGTTGATTCAACTGAGAAAAATACATGTGCTAAAATGATATGGAATATAGTTATACGGTATGTTGTCTTTTAAAATGTTGATATTTTAATGAAATTCATGATGTTATGGCAGAAATCACAAAATTCATAGAGCTACTCAGAAAAAATCAAAAGCTGAAAAGAATGAAAACTTAATACTGGACAAACATTGTTATCGGATGTTAATTTTTCAATAAATTAGAGAACGAAAACAGCTAGTATAAGTACAGCTGCGTTGATAAAACCGTATTCTAACTGTGAAATGGACAAGTTTAAACTACCTGTCGAAACCAATTTCAATCCCAAATCAATCCGGCATTGTATATGTGGTTAATATTATTCTACATTTCGCTACCGCGAAAAAAAGATACCTGAATTTTATTTTCAAGTAAAATGTTTCCATAGCGTCATTCGCAGCAATAATTCGTCATATTTCCTTCCTTCGAATAATATTTAAATTAACCTGCCTCCCTGGTTCTAAATGGCACGAGCCGCCACAGCGAGCCGCCTTTAAGAATTGAAGATATTAACAAGCAAAAGGATTTGATAATCGAGTACCACAATTCGCCACATTGAGGACATGAAGGAGTACGCAGAACACTTTCAAAGTTGAAACAAAGATATTGTTGGAAGTATATGAAGAAAATGGTTAAGAAACATATTAACCAGTGCAATAAATGCAAGTTGAATAAAGTAACAAAGCACACTAAAGAAAATATGATGAAAACTGAAACACCGTCTACTACTTTTGAGATTGTAAGCGCTGACATTGTTGGACAATTGAGAATTTCTAATGACTATCGATTCATCCTCACTATACAGTGCCAGTTGACAAAATACATAACTGCTATACCCAAAGAGAGTAAGGATGCTACAACAGTGGCAAAAGCATTTATAAATAAATTTGTTCTTTTATATGGGCATTTTAAAGTATTAAAACCGGAATTAGGCACTGAATTTACAAATAGTTTAATGAAAGAAATATGCAATCTCCTAGATATCAAACAAATATTTTCGACACAATATCATCATGAAACTTTAGGCATAGAAGAGAGAAATCATCGTGTGTTGAACGAATACTTATTATCTTTTGTTGACAAAGATAATTGGAACGAATGGCTACCTTTCTACACTACATTGATACAAATTATACACCTTACGAACTAGTTTTTGGTTCTGAATGATATTTTAAAAGATTCAGAAAAAATCTACAATTTGGATAATTATAAGAATGAGTTAAAATTGAGATGAAGAACGTCTCTAACCAAAGCCAAACAGTTAATTGAAATAGCTTAAACAGCACGAAACAGCAAACAGAATTACTCAAACCCTTTAAACATAGAACTAGGTGATTTAGTATTGTTAAAAACTGAAAATAGAAGAAAACATGATAAACCATATAAAAATTCAAATAAAGTAATAGACACGAAAGCTGTGAACAAATTAATTGAAATAGAAAATAAGAATAAATGGATACACAAAAATAGGCTTAAGTTATACAAAAAAAAACCTGAATAATGAATAAAATATGATATTCGAAATTTTTTTTAAGACAATGTAATTAAATATTTGTTAAGAGCCTATCAAGAATACATAACCAAGAAATTAGTCTCGCATATAAATATAAATGCTCGACTCCTTGAAACGGAAGGTGTGTAATGAGTCAATTACTTGGATATACACACAAGTAGGTTAGGTTAGGTTAGGTTGACGTGGCTGCCGATCTTCAGAGGCCTGACGACCAGCACACATAGGCACAGGAGAGGCCCGTTGTGATGTCACAACATTTTAGTGACTCTCTTCTACTCACTTTAGTCAGGAAACCATTTGCTTCCTTTGACAAACCGGACTATCCCCTTAACTTTACCAGGGACAGTTTCGTTAGGTTTGAGAGAAAGGGTGCACCAAGTGCCGCCATTCTTCTCCTTGCCAAAGCCAGACACTGGCACATCAGGTGAAGGACGGATTCCTCCTCATCCTCAGAGCCGCAGCTCCGACAGAAGTCATTAAACTCTACGCCCAAATGTTGTGCATGCCGTCCTATGAGTCAGTGGCCCGTTAGTAGCTTCGAGCTAAACCTAAAAGCTGCCTGGTGCGATGCGTATCCATGGGTACCCAGGACTGCCTTGTTATCACACAGCAAGATTCATCTGCCCAAGACTTATAAGCGTCCTCAAGATATTTTTGCCTTATTGCCAGTTTGACCGATGTCATCGGTACACCTATTGAAAAGGAGCAAGAGACCTCAGTTAGCAAAGTCTCAAGCCTTGCTACCTCATCGGCCTCACAGTTGCCCTGAAAACCCCTATGTCCAGGTATCCAAATCAATCGAACAGCTGAATGTCTTCACATCTCCCTAAGAGATGCACGGCATTCAGCAACAATCTCTGACACTGTACAAGGACCAGCAAGGGACATAATAGCCGCTTGGCTATCTGTAAAAAGACCAATATTGACCCCGAATATTCGATTACACAGAACCAGTCGACTGCCTGATAAATAGCCGCTACCTCCGCCTGAAAGACACTACAGTGGTCTGGTAGACGGAGGGACAGCTTAAGATTCAGCTCATCTGAGTATACACCACACCCGACTCTGTTGCTAAGGGGGGAAATACATGTAAAATCGAAAAAAAATTGCTAATTTCAGATTGAATTAAAATATATATATTGTTCATTCAGAAAATGTTTAATATTAAATCCTTAAAATACATGTCTCACAGTAAATGAAAATCTTTTTTTAATAATTTTTCAACACAAAATGGCGGCGGTGCGAGCGAATGAAAAAAACACATCAAAAACTGCCTCGTACAACTTAACGCCTTTTCCGGGGAACTTGCAACATTCAGAGAGAAAAAAATATGCTAATGAAATATGTAATTCAAAGGTGAACCAATAAAATTTATAAAAATATTTTAAATTTTTACATTAATTTTAGATTAAACATAAAAATCGATTATTTTTCAAAAAAATCACACTTTAAACATTAATAAACAAATTATTTTTCTGAAATTACAATAACATTTAGGTTCAACGAGGAGATAATACTCTTTTGTAGATGTGGTATAAATTTGAGCCAGATCGATTCAATATTTTTTGAGATATCTTGTACGGCAGTTGAAAAAGTACTACTTTGAGAAAAACGCGTTTAAAGTTTTAAAGCTCCACCGACCTGGGGAACGCCGCGCTGCCTTTTACTGACTATAACTCGAGAACTAATACGAATATCGCTTCAAAACTTTTTTTGGTTTATTTTAAGAGCATTTCAAACATTTTGATGTAATAAAAAAAATCGATTTTGTTTTTAGCAGTTACATGTATCTCCCCCCTTAAGCTTACAGCCGTCGGTGTACACATGGACAAGCCCACTTTCGAGGGTGACGCCATCACGCCATTCATCCCTACCAGAAATGCGAGTTGTGAACTTCAGATCTAGTAGGCATTGCGGTGCGATGTAGTCAACACTCGCTGGAGCGGGAACTCCCTCGGCCAAAATTCTCGCATAGCTGACTTCTGTTCTATTCCATACCGAGATGCAATTAAGTCTCACAGCAGCAAGATTGGCTTGCTGTAAGATAAGTAGTTTGGTTGGCAGCCAATGAAGCAGCACGAATAGTCCCTTAGTAGGATTGGATCGGAGCGCTCCAGTTACCAGCAGTGCACCCATCTTTCGCACTTTTTCATGCTGCGGTTTGCAAGTAGCCTTAAGAGCAGCCTGCCACCAGAACACCACCCCAAAAGACAGAATTGGTTCCACCACAGCAGTGTCAAGCCAAGCAACAGTACGATGCTGCAATCTCCACATCGCCCCTATTGCCTTTTTGCAGCAATAAAGTGCGTTGACAGCCTTCCGAGCTCTTTCTACCACAGGATTCACATTCAAGCCGCACTCACGACTCCAAAGCGAAATTATGTCAAGAGAGTGATTTAACCTCTCTGATAGCGTAGATAAATACTTTCCCGACACTGAAACAGCTATGTCAGTAGATAGAGAATACCAGTTCTAGACCCTCATCCTCATCCTCCTCCTCTGAGGAGGGTGACGTCACTGAGGAGGATGACGTTAATGTGGAGGATGACGTTGATGTGGAGGATGACGTCACTGAGGAGGATGACGTTGATGTGAGGGGATGACGTTAATGTGGACGATGACGTTTGCAAAACGCGTGGGAATTACGATGATGTCATTGTGACCTTGACCGTCTTCTTTAAATTGGGAATTTCCAAGCGCCAGCGATTATCGCAAAGCGTGTGAATTTCATTGATAACAACATTTCACAGATGTTAACGTTTTTTATAATCATGTGACCTTAACCGTCTTATTAAAATCGGGATGAATGGCTAAATTTCACGATTATCGCATAGCGTTTGAAATAATTAGAATTTGATAACAGCATATGAATTTCACAAATGTTATTGTTTTTTATAGTCATGTGCTTGTGTCTTTAAATTTAATTATAGCCTATGGGGGGTGAATGGCTTTGATTTCGCAACAAGAGAAATGCTAACGTTTTTTATAGCGGAGATGGGGTCATGTGACCTTGATCGTCATAGCGCCGGCGATTGTCGCGTTTGAAATAATTAGAATTTTATTGAGCGTTTGAAATAATTAGAATGACAACAAAGGAATGAGAAATGTTATTGTTTTTTATAGTCATATGTTTGTGTCTTTGACCGTTTTATTAAAATTGGGGGTGAATGGCTTTGATTTCGCAACATAAGAAATGCTAGCGTTTTTTAGCCTG
The DNA here is from genome assembly GCA_947369275.1 of Nemotelus nigrinus. Classification (NCBI taxonomy): domain Eukaryota; kingdom Metazoa; phylum Arthropoda; class Insecta; order Diptera; family Stratiomyidae; genus Nemotelus; species Nemotelus nigrinus. The sequence goes on along the minus strand of OX376372.1, from coordinate 124,176,431 downwards.
CACGTGATAAGAGAATAGGATATCCGGTGAATGAGAATATTTCAACAATGGTACAGCGTGTAAAAAAAGCAGCGACTATGAAAAAACTTGAGTTTCATTGATAGCAGCAAACGAATTTCGCAATATGAGAAATGCGTTTTTAGCATGTGCGAGAATAGGATTTCCGGTGAATAAGATTGTACAGCGGTATGGTACAGCTTGCAAAAAAAAAAGTGTAGTTGCGTGATAAGAGATTGCTTTAAAAGGAGGCTGTTTGCAAGCATCTACATCAGAAACGTTTAAGTAGTACAATATAGAGAGCCATTTGACAATAAAAGTCGGAGACAGCCAAATGAAATTATTCGCTACACACTACACGATCGACGACATAGAATTTCTCTACAGCGTTGACATAATGGACAAAATATCTGGGAGAGAGGTTCGGATCATCATCTACCACCAAAACACAGTGGTGGTGATGAATAGGAGCCACTATTTAGTCAACGGGGTGAAACACATGTGGGATTGAAGAAAGCAGCAAAATTAAAAAACAGCCCTTTTCAGGGCTATCAAAATTCTATTCAAAGAGTAAAATATGTTTCAACGCAAAAAAAAAATAAAAAAAAACCCCTTCTCAGGGCTATTAAAGAGTGAAATTTTGATTGAATGAAAGATTGCCTGTGAGGTAACAAATGAATATTTTATTGTTATAACGTTTACATCATAGGTTATTCATTAGCATGTACAAATATATATTAATACAATTTTGAGCAGAACAACGGATATTAGGTTTTTTAAATTGATGTATTTCACAATATATTGTAAAATTTTCAAGATCGCTTAGCCTAGGTATTTCAAGCTGCACTATTTTAGTGGTTGGGAGGTATTGTTTGATGAATCGTTCTTTGGTTTCTCCTGTAACGTTTATAGTGCAATCGGAGTAGTGGCTCAGTATCATTGGTAACTGGTTATAGTCCATGTTGCCATCAGTCCAGCACAAACCATTTATGTTTTCGACTTCAAATTGGTTTTGTTGGCATGATTTTGCGGTTAGCTCTTTATGCGGATAAGGTGAAGCGAAATGGTAAAGTATTGGGCATACCGATCCAAAAGGAAGAATAGCAAGTTCCTTGATAAAATATTGCCTGGAATTCCCCGAAACGAATTGAATGTCGAATATATACTTATTCATGTTGATGCTGTTGATGGTGTCGATAGTACGCTTGAAATGAGCAAATAAACTCTCCGGTTTATGTATATATCGCAGCCGGAATGCTACTTAGGATTGGTTTTTTGTTGTTGTTGTCATGCAACGCTTTGATAGAAGTATGTATTGCCTCATTAGCTTAAAAACATATTTTGTGTCTGTATGGTAATAGTGGCAAATACATGTATCAGCCCCTGATTTGATGTTCGAATCAGACCATTCACATGTTTGGTAATGCATCGCGTATTTACTGCATACTTTTTCGCCCATGTTTCGATATTTAGAGATATATTCTTCAATAATTGATTGATGTTCGGGGAAAATGTTGGGATATTCTTCCAGGAAGTGTTGCAGGATCATTGCTTCGAAAATCTGATATTGAACTGATCGTGTCAAGTTTCGATTGAATTATGACGAATATTATGAGATGTTCATGCTATAAGTTTGTTTCATTGATTTAATGTCGACTACAACGTCTGTACGGTATGTTGGATCATGTTGTTTGACATATTCTACCTCTCCATTGCTTAAAAATCTCTCAGCATCGAACTGATGATATTCATAACAACTAATATTGAGAGTTCGCTTAGCATAATTGCTGTCGTAAGTGCATCGAACATTAATAGATCTATCACCATCAAATTGTAGGAGAAAATGTCTGTAAAATTTGTTGGAGCTTTCAATAATTCCAGCTATGTCCCGTTCTTTTCTTATCAAATCTGACCTAAAACCTGCAATAGCTTCCTCGGCTGTGACGTATTTTGTATCGGCGGTAGATGGTTCAATAGTTGCTGCTGCTGGTATAGTTGTTTCTGTTGTAGCTGCTGTCTCGCTTTCGCTATCATTAAGAGGTGTATCAATAACGCTCGTTGTATTGCTGGCTGTTAGTAGTCGAAACGATAAACCAATTTCAACTGTATTTGTTACCAGGCAGACTGATGTTGAAATTCAGGCTACGAGTGCTATCGCTGGCGAGGTCTATTTCAGGAATTGGGATCACCGCGGCACGGCTTTGCAGATACAAACTACATGCCAACACTAATAATATGCATAAAAATTTCATTGTCGTCCAGTCAGTTTGAAAACAGAATAATGACTACTACAAATGATCATTGACCATGCTATTTAAGTCTAAATGCGAAACAGGAAAAAGAAAATGATCCGCTAGTATTTTTTCTCTTACAGCTTAAGCTGAACAATCTCTGAATGTTTCCCCATGCCATCATCCATAGATTCGGGGTTTCGTTTGCTGGTATCTCTACGCATACTCTCTTTGATTTTCGCTTCCTCACTCTCTCTCTCTCTCCAGACGCAATCTGTAGAATGTTTCGCCTCGATACCATTCATCGCTATAGTTGAAGGGGCATCCGTTTGGAAGTTTATTAAGTGTTTTGGAGCTTTTAAAGCCGCTGATTGTTGTTCCCATTAGAACGATATCACCTCCTTAAATAGAAACGCTGCCGTTACGCAACTTGTAACGATAAAGAATATAATCATACTCACCAAATGCTTGAATCTGAACGTGCTGAAATGGCTCGAAATTGAAAAGATTATTGAAATTCTTGGGAATAGGTTCACCATTTCGTAGTCTTAACGCTACTGATTTTGAACCATCGTGAGGAGTCATGTGCAACTCAAAAAATCCGCCAGTCAATGTTATATTGAAAATTCGAAAAGATAACCACACATGCTCACAGATACAATATTCAGTATTACTTCGAATTACTTCGATCCAAAACATTTTTTCTTTTTTCACCACCAAGCTCCCTTGCAAGAATGAACACTTTTGATCTTGTTTATTATTTATATATACACATCCAGGCAATGAAAAAAACTAATTTTGTATCAAAAGCTGCATTTATTACTCTCTATGAATTTCGTACATTGCATATTAACTAGTAAATGTTGAAGAGTATTGGGGTCTGATGATGAGTCAGCTGTCTAACCTATGATGGGAAATAATTAATGATATAAAAAACATTCTCTTAATTCACTTATTATTTTAATGAGCCAATATTTGCGTTGTTAGAGGATTGTATGTAAATAGCTTATCATGTAGCAGTAGGCAGTATGCAGACGTGTTTTCAGGAATGTTTTGCGATGTCTGGAATTCCACTCGAACATCCACGGGACCTGCTTTAATTGCTTCATTTGGCCGAGAGCAATCGATAACGATGAGAGGCGCGATTGATTTGAATTGTTCTCGACTTATTAACGGTTGCGGTGATTTATTGTAGTAAGATGATTGGAATTTGCAATACATATCGTACAGTAATGCAAACTGATCCTTATCAAGTTTAATGTTCAGATCCTGGTATGGGTAAACTTCCGAGTTCAAATGAACTTTGAAATTCGTCAAGTGACATGAATCAAATTTAGATGCGTCTTTTGCCTTGTAATTTTAACGGGCAGTTTGAAAAGCGAATATTACATAGCGCGGCTTTTCCATTTGATTTGATGTTTTGATTGGCCATGTATGATGCGTTTTTTGCGGAACCGATGGCAGTTCATACAAGTCCCATGATCGAAAAGCAATGTCCAGAAAACGATTGGCTTCGGTTATTTTCAGCAAGCCGAGCTTATCTTGATCAGACACGGTAACGTGAGGCATATGCCATTGCAGCTTGGAAATCTTCATTGAACATGGCGGTTCGGTTTTGCAAAATTGTGAATTCAGGTCAGTTCTGGAACGAATCAGCACCAACTCGTGTCGTGCATTCATTATAATTTTTTTGAAATCTTCTGCAAAACCTAATAGCATTTTCAGCGGAATGCAAAAATTAAAAGTCGCATCTGAATTTATGCTTAAATTAGTGATCGACCAGCATGCGTTAAGTAGCATTTTGCTCTCATTCTCTGATAAAGATATTTTGTTTTTGATTGTCGACTTCAAGCCTGGGTTTTTTGCACGATCGATTTCGATGCCATTCAGTTCGTAGCGGATTTCTTCAAACAAAAAAGCGATCGCGTTATTCGTTAAATGAACATCTTCAGGTTTCACAATCGCATCTCCTTTGAATATTTGTCCCGCGATGTAGACAAGACTCTCGCACGGCAGCAAAAATAGATCTTGGTTTTGAATTGCAATACGAATTTCATCATTGTTGTAAAAAGCATTAACGAATAGCGAGTAGCTATGGTATTCGATTTTTGATATGCTGTTATCATAGCTAACACTTTCCGCCACTTGAAGTATGTCGGCCATTTTGTATACAATTCAATTTTTCTTCAGTGTAAATCCTTGTGATATGAGAAACTTTTTATTATAAGCCTTTAAAGGGGTTCTTCTTCTTCTTCGTTGAATTTTCGTTGTTTGATGTTCAATAGATGCTGAGTGAATGCCATCAATCGTGTATGCTCTGGGGTTTTTATTCACAATTCTATTATAAACCTGCATAGTCTATCGGTTTCAAATGAAGTCTTATTGTTATGTTTTCTCCTCTAAAATTCACTAGATCCCCGTCCTGATCCACAAGCTTCAGCGTGATTGTACTTATCCGTCTGGAGTTCACCGGTAAATATATCACATTTTTCGGAACCTCAACTATTTTATACCCTGGTGCAACTTTCGGAGAAAACTCATGGACTGTATGCACTTTGGAACTATTGAAATATGACCCGGAAATGATATTGCATTCCACACGAATCGCATTTACTTTGATTATATTGACCGGCAAGTCGGATTTATGGATGACGTTCGGTGTAAGCACTTGCTTGCTGAAGCCCAATAGTGTTCCAATGGAATTCAACCTATTGAAATATATTGCCGCATTGCTTTTGATTTCCACTTGCAGTGTATTGTTATTTGCATGCAATGAAACTTGTGAATTCTTCTTCGACCTGCCCAAAACTGTTTTTATATACTTTGCGATATCATCAATCTCGTATGATCCTATTGGTATTTCAATTACCGTGTTGTCACTTTGAAATAAGTTGTTGTTTGTATCGACGTTCGGTATCGAGTTATAGGTTTGAAAATCGACCAGTCCACATACATAATCTGTTTGCAGTTCTAGAATGGGAAACACCACAACTGATGAAAACACAAATGATGAAAATTTTCAGTGCTGGTAACATTTTACCAACGAAGCAGCAATAAGTTAACCTTCACAAACTCATGCTTAAATCAACTAATCCTTTGAATTTCGTTCTCATCGGAGGATTTCGTCGAAAGCTTAAGCGGTTAACGTTGTTTGAAGCTGCCATCTAAAAACTGTTCAAAACTCGGAAAATTTAAAAATTGGGGGTCTTAGTTTTATTGCAAATGTTTTGCATATGTGTATGTAATTTGAAGCATCTCTTGATGCAATAGTTACGAAAATGGCTAAAGCTCGTTACCCTGTGTCAGCAGCAAAGCAAAATATATACCAAATCTGCTTCACGTTAAACTAAACCCAACCAATAAATTTCGTTTCGATTGAACCGCTGCGCTAGAAGTTATACGAGTGAAAAAACTTTTATGGCTACCACCCTCAAAACTTTTCAAATTTTTAAAGCGTTAATATTTGTTGTTAATTTTCATTGCAGGATCGGTCCCATTTGCAAATCTAATGACATAATCGCTCAGTAAAGAAATTCCAAAAAATTAGAAATATGGTCATAGCTGGCAGCCTTTTCACGATTTTTCTACGAAATTCCTATGACATTTGGCTCACATTAAAATCTATTTACTGCATTAACTTCATTTTGATATCAAAACTGCACCGGAAGTTAAAGGGAAAAAAGCTTTATTTTGCTGAACAAATTTGCAAGATTTATGAGACAAAAATCACCATAGCTGGCAACCCTATTCTAATTTTTCAGCAAATGTTACTTTAATTAAGATCCGAATATTGTGCGAATTTCGTTTAAATCTGATGGCTGAATCAGAAGTTAAAGGCCAAAAATCAGTTTTTTTTCTCAGTGATTTTTCAAAATGGCACCTGCCACAGGATTGCCCGCATTTCGAAATCATTTCTATCAGACCGGGTCCTAGTTAATTTCAATATGTCCTGTGAATTTCATGATGATCGGATAATCCGGTCGTCATTTCTCGTGAACAGAACTTTCGAGTGCTGAAAATAGAGGTAATTTATTTATGGGTTGCCGTTCTTGTGCAAATCGGAGTTTTAAAAATTTCAAATTGACATGATGCACAAACGTTAAAATTTATCAATGATTTGAATTTTTTTTTCAAAAATAAAAAATTTTTCAGGAGGTTCAATGATTTGAAGGATTTTTTTTCAAGAGCCTGCCGCAGCTTCAGGGTTACCCACACTACCTTGGAAATCCATGTGTATTAAACTTTAGGCAACATCGATACGCTCTGCAAATTTCACGATGATCCAATGTTTTTGTCAGAAGTAATGACAAATCAAAATTTGAAAAAAAAATCCTTGCCTACTTTTAGGCACGCTGCATCCACACACGGCGCAAAATTTCCAATTCACTACCATAAACAAGCTAAGAACAGAATAAGTTTTCATTTCCAATCCTTTTTTTGAACAAAAATTCACGCTGCTTGGAAATATAGGAGTACCCCAAAATTCACTAAAACGCTCGCCGCCGCCAAAATGTTTAGGATATTTGAATTTTAGCTAATTGTCGACCTACCTACTATATACATCTACGTATTCCGAAAGTTTCAGTTCAATCGGATCGGCCACTCCAGAGATTATCTCCCTTTATCATTTTGATGACATATATATATATATATATATATATATATATATATATATATATATATATATAAATATATATATATATATAGATATATATATATATATATATATATATATATATATATATATATATATATATATATATATATATATATATATATATATATATATATATATATATATATATATGTATATATATATATATATATATATATATATATATATATATATATATATATATATATATATATATATATATATATATATATATATATATATATATATATATATATATATATATATATATTGTATGAATTTACCGTTACAAAAAAGTCGAAACTTAGTTGTTCCGACGACAAATTGTATGAACAACAAAGTGAACACTTAGTTGTCCTGGGTATACTACAAAAAAAGTCAAAACTTGATTTGCACTGAACTTCTGAACAATATCATCTTAATTTTCAATGACTTAATTTTCAATCACAGCCTTCTTTTATAATACATAAAATGCTTACATTATTAAATTTGCAATATTACGGAAATTTAGGTAGATTTTGTTGACATAGCAAAGTGGTCGATTTTACTCAGATACAATTTTACCAAGTTGATTGACTTCAGAATGCTGAGTTTACAAAATTGCAGCGTTAGCATACTACAATTAATTGAACTTTAAAACTTGGGACTGATCGGCAAGCTATCATATGATATAAATGCTGTATAAGCAATACAGACAAGAAATTACATGCACGTGATATGAATTTGTTGTACAGACATTTTGTATCTACATTTAAATTACATGTACGTATGCAAACATATATTTGGGAAATAAACGAATAGGTAAGTATAATATGTACGTATCGGTATAGATATTTAAGTGAATATACAGCATGAGTTTAGGCAACTATGTATGTATATATTTCATAACATTCCGCCCACCAAGAACAAGCGTTCTTAAGTTGCAAATTCTGATGACTCCGGTAGCTGAACTTGGGGCTCTGATGTGTGCTTCCAGTTGACCTTTCTTGGCTGATTCGGTTGTATGATTTGCAGGGTCTGGGACCGGTTACATCTGAACCAAAAATAGCCAAAGGCTATGGCTATACTAATGATGATGCTGAGGGCTGGCATTCCATGGTGTTTGATAATGGTTTTCCATTCGAAGCTATCGAGTTCCTTGTTGATGTCTGCGACCTCATGGATATAGCTGGAATATATTTCACTTGACCGGATCATAGTCACATTGAATTTTCGGATCACTTGGGGAAGTTTTGATATGTTAAAATTGACATCCTGCTGTTTAAACCATACCTTCATGGGCGAACCTTGCTTTCGTAGGTCGGGCATTAGCGTGAATTCGGGTGTGTGGAGACTGCATTCTTTTGACAATTTGATGATCGTAGTCGTGTTTACAATTAGTTCTTCACGCTCGTGTTCACAAGATGAGTACATCGCAATGGGAGTCGGAGTGGTCACAATCCAAGTATTATGATCGTACAACTGTTTCCAAACCGCCTTAGCAATTTTGACTGTCTGGTACGGGCACGTCTTCCCTTGATACAGATTATAAACTTCTTTTATAATGCATTTGGGGTTTTTGCCGAAGTCGTACATGGTGCTTGAGTAATGATGAAGTTGTTCTCGTTAATGCGAATGGATTTCTCTAACTCAGAGTGCCATATTTCAAAGTATTTCTGTTGATTCGAATTAACGGCAAATATTGAAGCATCAAACGTTTTAATGGTGAATAGGTTGTTTTTTAAGTGCGTTGGAACAGCTGTTATTTGCATTAGCTCGTATGTATTTACATCGGCGATCACCAAATAGCCAGTTAGTATCATGAATTCTGTTGTGCGTTCAATGTCAAGACGGTTTATTGGAACTTTCACAACTTGCATGTTTGGCGGAAGTATTCTCTCGACTTGATTGATTAACTTTGCGAGTTCCGAGGATGGTAGGCAATCTAAAAGTCCTGTTCTAGTGTACATGGCATTAAGAATGGCTTCATACTTTTCGTGTAGTTCATCTACGAAGCTCTTTGCTAATTGATAGCTGCTCAAAAATTGAATCTTTATGAAGTTGTTGTCAATGGCAACAAGTCGATTTTGAAGATTGTCAGTTTCATTGAATCGCATTTTTACCTGGTTTACAAATCTATAAAACTGTTGCTCGAGTTTCGAATTTGTTTCGTTCATTGTGTGCAATGCTTTTAACAGTAATTTTCCTTGTTGCTGAGTAGTCCGAATTATTTGCTTCTGGTTAGAAGATAAATTTTCAATGTCCTTGTAAGCCTCGTCATTAACGCCGAAGAGAGACGTAGGCACTGTTCCAAGTATTCCTCGTTTAGATCTTCCATTGATCAATTTCAACGTTTGTATTTTGTGTTGAACTTCGTTAATCGATTCAGCAAGACGTGAACGCAATTCTAAGCAATGCACTTCACTAGTCAAAGCTGCTTGATCTTTGCACAATTTTGTCATCCCGTCATTTACAAAGTCAAGTTTTTCCTTATCTCGGCCAACCTGATTCCAAGAAATTTGCAGGTCTATTCTGCATTTGAGCAAGACCAATCTGCTCGATATATAGACCACTTGATACCTTGGCAGTTGAAATTCTGCACATTGCTGACGGAGTGCAGCAAAATAGGACACATAAAGCATAAAAAATCGACGAAAACTTCACTCCTCTGGCATGCCTGGGTTGTATTCCGTTGGCTGGGGCTTGATCGTTTGGTGGCTCTTGACTAGTTGTTGAACCAATAGCTGTCTGTTTCTCTTCTGTTGTCTCTTCTGTGTCTAGAATAGGTAGCGCGCATAGCTTTGTTATGGGTCTTTTCATAAAAGAGCCATTCATCTTCACTGTAACTACTCGAACCAAGTTGTCTTCTCCGGGATGTACATCAAAAATGCGTGCAAGAGGCCATTTTGTAGGTGGAAGATTCTCATTTTTCACCAGCACTAATAGGCATTTGTTAAAATTTTGTTGCACCGTTAGCCATTTTGGTCGTACTTGTAGTCTTTGCAGATACCTTGATATACCTTGATACTTTGCCACCGTTTCCAAAAATTGTGAACTATAATACGAAGTATTTCCCACTTCCGATGTAGATTCTGCTCGCATGGTTCAGGTTCAGGTACAGCAAACATTGATCGTCCGATAATGAAGTGTCCTGGTGTCAATGGTTCCATGTCGTTAGGATCATTGCTTAGCGGAGTGAGTGGTCGACTGTTTAGGCAAGCTTCGATTTAAGCTAAAATCGTATACATTTCTTCAACGTTCAATATATGCTCTCCAATGGCTTTGACTAAATGTCGTTTTACGGACTTTACTCCTGCCTCCCAGAGGCCTCCAAAGTGTGGACTGCTAGGAGGTATAAAGTTCCAGATAATTTGATCGCTGGCTAAAAGCGCTTGAACTTCGCTTGTCATCTTGTTGAAATGTTGTTTCAATTCTCTGTCCGCTCCTACAAAGTTCGTTCCATTATCAGTGAAAAGTTGGTTGCACTTTCCTCGCCTCACTGTTAATCTTTTGATTGCTGCAATGCAAGCTTTAGACGTTAGGTCACTCACGAGCTCAAGATGCATGGCTTTGGTCGCAAGGCATATGAAAATAGCCAAATATGCTTTTATACTTTTTGCTCCCCGTCCGCTTGACCATTTTACTCGTACTGGACCAGCAAAGTCTAGCCCAGTACTGCAAAATGCATGACTAGGTGTTACGCGTTCTTGCGGTAGTGTTCCCATAAGCTGGGTTCGGGTTTTTGCGGTTGTTTTGAAGCAGGGTATGCATTTGTGAATTGTTGACTTGACCAGATTTTGCATATTTATAATCCAGTATTCGAGTCGAATTGTTGTCATCGTTAGCTGTAATCCACCATGCAGAGTGTTAGTATGAACGTCTTGCACAATCAATCTTGCTAAGTGGCAATGTGGATGGATCATCACGGGGTGTTTTGAGGACTGCTTCAATTTTGATTTTTGAAGTCTTCCGCCCACCCTGATCACTCCCTCTGTATCCAGGTTGGGATTCAATTGCAGCCACTTTGATTTCTTCGGAAGCGGTTTTTGTTGCGTCAGGCACTTAATTTCTTTCGAAAATTTTTTTCTCTGCGACAGCTTAATGCAAATTGTTTTTGCCTTGCGGATTTCATCGACAGTCAAGAATTTTTTGTCTTGCCTTTAAATAACTCTTCTGCACCGAGCTACAACATTCAGAAGTCGTTGGAGAGATGAAGATCTCTGAATAATATCATAATAATCTTCATTGTCATCGCTATTCGTTGTGGTAAGTAACCGGGATCCAATGGCGTTGCTTGAGTCTTTTGTGCTGCTTGGTGGAGCATTATACTCCTCCATCTCAGGATCGTCTTCCGGCGTACATATTAGGACATTTGCTTCTCGCGGTAACGCCTGGTCTCCTGTTTTCTCGCGATGCATGGTACAGTTGATATGGTGTGCCCGAATTCTCACAGCACCGTTCCACCAAATGTCATGATTTTCCAATTGTGATGGTGTAATGCCTCTTGTTTATTTATTTATTTATTTATTTATTAATGTCCAAATCAACAGAACAAATCCAATTATAGATTAGACATAACAAAAATAGAGAGAGAAAAAAAATATATATATATATAAAAAGAAAAAAAGCAAAAAGGCACAATAATATGAGAATTAAAAAGAGAAAAATTAAATTAAAAAAAAATAATAATTAAAATCAAATGAAATTCAGAAAGGAAAAGTAATCAAAGGAAAATCGACCGAAAAAAAGATACAACAAAAAACTAAATCATGACATATTTCATGTGCCTGAAATAACGTTATTTTTTAGAATATTTTTAAACATAGCTAACGATCGAGGCAGAGGACCAAGGTTAAGATTATTATGCTGACGAGGCAAACGCAAAAGGGGAGAAAAGAAATAGGTGTCGGTACGGGCAAATGGAACATTAAATTTGAAAACTGTTCTATTAAGATGGCCCGAATCTCTAACAGAAAGGTGAATGCTAGGGTCCACCAATATACAGCCGTTGAAAAGTTTAAAGAGGAGGCACTCGTCAAGGAACACTCTACGTGACTCAAGGGAAGGAATTTGAAGGATGGAGAGGCGCATACTGTAATCGCAATACGGAATATTGAACTTATAGAACAATGAGCGGGTGAATCTGCGTTGCACGGATTCAACCGCAGCAATCAAGTATCCGTAATGTGGACACCAAATTTGGCAACAGTATTCAAGAACACTACGAACGAAGGAAAAAAACAGATATAGAGGAGTGGAAAGATTAACAAAACGTTTAGAGGATCTAATGATGAAGCCGGACAAACGAGAAGCCTTGGCAGTGACGTGTAAAATATGTAAATCAAACTTCAGCTTGGAATCGAAAATCACGCCAAGGTCCTTGAAGCTAGTCACAACATTGAGGGAGGAGCCGAGGACAGAGTAGGAGAAGAGAAGTGGGGATGTTTTGTGGGTGAAAGACATTTGATGACATTTCGAAACATTCAAAGTGAGAGAATTCGCTGCGCACCAGGTAGCCAAAGTATCCAAATCTTTCTGTAATAACGAACAGTCACTCGCGGATTCTATCACTCTGAAAATTTCGAGATCATCAGCGTACAAAAGACAGGGTGAGCTAAAGAGGGAAGGAAGATCATTAACAAACATAAGGAACAATAAAGGACCAAGAATAGATCCTTGCGGAACTCCTGAGGTAGGAAAAAAGGGTGTAGAAGAGCAAGAGTTGACAATCACAACACAAGAGCGATCACAAATGTAGGAGGAGAACCAAGAAAAGAGGACACCAGAGAGACCAAACCCTGCTAACTTAGACCGAAGAACAGCATGGTTCACAGAATCGAAAGCCTTGGCAAAGTCAGTATATAAAACATCTACTTGCTTTTGCTTGTCGATTGCGGAAGCAACGGTGTTTATAAAAGACAATAAGTTTGTAACCGTTGACTTACCTTTAACGAATCCATGCTGTTCACTGGCCAGCAAGGGCTGAATAAAAGGGTATACTCTGTTGTAAACTACTCTTTCGAGGAGCTTACTAAAGCATGGCAAAAGGGATATGGGACGGTAATTAGGGATGGAAGAAGAATCACCAGCTTTATGAATAGGAAATATGTTGGCAGATTTCCAAAGAGCAGGAAAGGTACCGGTTGAAATACTAATGTTGAAAATTATTGACAGAGGAACACACAAAGAGGAAGACAGTGATTTGGTGAAAAAATTCGGAATGCCGTCAGCACCGAGGCTTGTACTTCCATCGAGGGACAACATTAATGATTCGACTTCTAAAGGATTAGTTAAAGCAGTGGAAAGGGTACGATCAGGTGTGGGAAAAACTGTTGAAGGTGAAGAACTAGTGAGATGGGAGGTAAAAGAAGAAAAAAATTGAGCAAAGAGCACGCAGGAATCTTGAGGTGAGGACGCAGAATTATCATGAAGATACATGACAGAAGGAATGCTAGAGGAAGTTTTAAGGGATTTGACATAAGACCAAAAAGGCTTAGAATTGTCGGAAGTAATGGAAGTTTCGATATGCTCCAGGTAGGCACGCAATGCGTCATTGGCTGCCTTTTTAGCAGCAGCTCGTGATCTTTTAAAATTCAAAAGGTCATTAAGAGAGCCAGACTTTTTGTATTTATTACGGGCCGCATCTTTGGCTCTAAGAGCAACCGCAACATCGACTGTGAACCACGGAGGATCAGAACTTCTTATACAACGGAAGGAAGGAGTAAAGCAGGAAATTAAGTTGGACAAGAGGGAATAAAATTTGTCAAGAGCATTATCCACACTTAGCCCTCTGAAGAAGCTATACCAGTTAGTAGCATTGATTTCATTGGACAAAGCGGAATAGTTCGCTTTTTTAAAATTAAAACGAAGATTAGAAACAGATTTGACTTTAGACGAACGGTTAAGAGTTAATTCCATAAAAAGAGGAGGATGATGAGGATCAGGTTGCACATACGGAGACAAAGAAGGACTCAAGCAAAAGGAAGAAGGGTGAATATTAGTTAGAACCAAATCCAGAATCCTGTTGTTAGTATTCGGAACATTGTTAAATTGGGAAATAGAGCAAAGGGACATAAAGGAAGAAATAGCGAGAGAAATATTGCTAGAAGACAAAATATTTGAGAAAGTATCATCCCAAACAAGCGACGGCATATCAAAGTCACCACATAAAAGTAAGGAAGCAGAAGGGAAGCGGTTATTAAGGTAGGACGAGAGTTCCGCAAAGAGACGTTCATATACCAGTACGGGGCTACTACAAGGGATGTAGATAGAGGAAACAAGCAACACAGCGGATGGTGAAGGAGAAATACGGACAATCACACATTCGATCGGGACGGAGGGAATGAAGTCACTGCAGAGTGTTCCATTCAGAGATTTGTGAATAGAAATTAAAACACCACCTCCTAGAGAAATATTATACGCAGATCTATTTCGATCTCTACGAAAAACAGTGTGAAGTGGAAAGATTTCATTGCTGTATATATCCCCAGACAACCAGGTCTCTGTAAGACAGACAATGTCATCAGTCGCAGTTACCGAGGAGATCTTTATACAATTAACCTTGGTCCTCAGACCACGAACGTTCTGGTAGTAAATTTTAAGAGGTCGGTTCAAGCTCTGCTTGTTGATGAGTCTAGTTTCGAAAGCTCCGCGATGAATTCGTGCGAAAGTTTTTCCGAGGTCTTGGAATGAACTCCTTAACTAAGGTACCAGGAGGCCAGAAATTGGTTTGGAGAGCCTTTTCCGAGCCAGGAGGCAAAGTGATTCGAAACGAAGCGATGGTTTGGTTATCCAAATTGTCCTTTGTCAATTTTGCGCACGTAAGAAGCGAAGGAACGTGGCCAATCTGCAGGATTATCTCCCGAGTTTATGTGATGCCATTGTTCTACATTTGATGATGCTTGTATTTGGCTCTCCCTATTGGCAACGTACGTTTCCCATTGTGATGGATGTTTACTTATCCATGCCAGCACGTCTGTCGAATCAGTCCAAAAGTGTATGCGAGTATCATCACTAGGCTTGATTGCTGTTCTGACCTGGTTCATCAGTTTCGTTAGTAGTACTGCGCTAGAAAGTTCCAGGCGTGGTATTGTTTGGATTTTCACTGGAGCCACTTTGGTTTTTGCAATGAGTAAACGAACTACAGGTTGTTCATTTGTTGTGCAGACCCTAACATACACTGCTGCTGCCATTGCTTGTTTGGATGCATCACAAAATCCATGCAACTCGATATTCTCAAGAGGTTTGTTGCCCACCCAGCGAGGGATTCTTATGTTTTGCAGATTACGCATGGAGTTTTTGTAGCTTATCCACTCGGACTGGATTGTATTAGGTAACCTATCATCCCAATGCAGTTTTTCCATCCACAGCTTTTGTATCATAATTTTTCCCGTAATTATAACTGGCTGTATCCAGCCGAGTGGGTCAAATAGTTTGGACACTTGAGATGCAATTAATCTTTTAGTAACCGTGTCCTTTTGGCACATGTCTTCTGTAAAAAAAAACCTAAAGTCATCTTGTGATGGATTCCAGTGGAGGCCAAGTGTCTTTGTTGTTTCTGGCTTATGAAATTGAACCAACGCTTCAACGAATGTCCCATGTGTTCCCGAACTAATTTACTACTGGAATTCCATTTTCGCAGCTGAAATCCACCGGTTGCTAGTAGCTTCGAAAGCCTTTCTTGCAATTCAATTGCTTCACGCTCTGAATACGTTCCTGTTATTAAGTCGTCCACATAAAAATCATTACGTAGATACTTAACAGCATCGGGAAATCTTGCCTGCTCATCGTCTGCCAATCGATGAAGAGTGCGAATTGCTTGAAATGGCGCACTCACTGTTCCGAAGGTTACCGTTTTTAACCTATAATGGCAAATTATATCCTCTTTGGTTGGTCTCCAAACGATTCGTTGATAGTCTCTATCCTTTGGATGGAAAACGATTTGTCTATATATCTTTTCGATATCGGCTATAATAGTCACTGGATATAATCTCCACCGGAGTAGTATGTCAGCAAGTTTATCTTAAATGGTTGGCCCTACCAACAGCAGATCATTCAGCGAATGCCCGGATGCATTTCTTGCTGATGCGTTGAATACAACACGTACCTTGGTTGAGGAACTGGAATCTTTCACCACACAATGGTGTGGCATATAGTAGCCTGGACCTTCTCTTGATGGTGAGATTTCTTCCATTTGATTTAAATCGAGGTATTCCTGTAAGCACTTGTTGTATTCCTCATACAGCTGATCATTCTGCAGAAGTCTGCGCTCCATCGCTCCATATTTAACAATTGCCTCCTTTTCGTTGTTCGCAAGGTATTTGGCGGGATTGTTCTTAAATGGTAGTCGCACCATGTAACTACCGTATTCGCCTCTTGTAGTGTAACGATTATAATGCTCCTCAGCTTGCTCTTCTTCTGGTGTCAAGATTTGACGGTCATTGCAATCTTCTTGCTCCCAAAACTTTGTCAGTATGTTGTTTAGCTCGGTGGTGCTAACTAAACTCACTGTATATCCATTTTCTGCGTTTGAACTAACTATTGGCCCAGAGAGAATCCAGCCTAGCTTCGTCTGCTGGTATGTTGGTTTTCCTTGCATCAGCCCAGTTTCCAGAAGAGTCCCATACAAGTCTGCACCAATTAACATGTCAATCGTGCCAGCTTCGTTGAAATGGGGATCAGCAAGGTCTTTTTTCCCAATCTTTAATTTTTGGCTAACCGCAATCGTTTTGGCCGGTATTAACCTCGTGATTTGACCTGATATGATCATCATATCTGCCACAATGAATTTATTGTTCCATTTCTCTTTCAGCTCAATTGTGATTCTGCCTCTTGGTCTAATTGTAGAGTCACCAAGGCCGTGGATAACGAAGTCGCATGGCTTTCTTTTTAGCCCTAACTTCTGTGCAGCTCGTTCAGTTATAATTGATCGCTGAGCACCTTGATCAAGCAATGCACGTACAGTACTCAAGCTTCCGGCTTGGTTTTTTACTTGAACTAACGCCGTGGCCAATAGAATGTTTGCTGTGCTTGCGTTTGAATGATTTAATACAACCGAATTTCCATCTGTGGCCAAATGATTCACAGCAATTGTATTTTTCGCATGTGCTTGCGTCGTTTCCACCAAGATGCAGCAGGGAATGATGACATTTGCCACAAACTCTACACTTATGTTTTGAAGTGCAATTCCTCCACGAGTGCCCCTTCCGTAGACAATTGAAGCAAGCTTTAGCTTCCTGAACTACTTTTCTCCTTCGGTTGATATCAAAAAGAACGAACTTCTTGCACATATGTAAACTATGTGGCTCCTTACAAATCATACAGGTTTGGTCCGTTACTGACGTCAAAGTGATTGCCTTGTGACGTTTTGGTGTTGCTTTTGATGTGTTGATTGCGTCCGCAACTGTAATTCTAGTGTACAAGAATTCCACAAACAGATCCACTGACGGTAGTTCATCCAATTCTGCCGTCTTAGTTTTCCACTCGATTCTCGATTCGGTATCCAGTTTCTCTTCAAGTAGATGAGTCAGTAACAGATTCAATGGATCAACGCTTAGATTTTTCAGACTTGACAAGAACCCATTTGTCATGTCCAGAATTCTCTTGATCCCGTCGGAATTGCGCGATTGGCATGGCTCAAGTGTCATAAATTTTTTCACAAGCGTATTTGCTATGGCAGGTTTGTTCTGAAACCTCTTTATCAGTAGCCCCCATGCCACTTCGTAGTTGGCCGCTGTTATCGTCAAATGATTGATAACCTGCGCCGCTGTACCCGTGATCGCAGTCTTAAGATATTGCATCTTCTGCGTCGCGTTGAGGTGCCGATTTTCGTGTACCATCATGGTGAACACGTCTTTGAAGCTAATCCAGTCTTCATATCGACCAGAAAACGTTGGAACTTTTATCCGCTCCAAGCGCACTGTCTCCTCCTGACTGCCACTTTCCTGCACTTGCGTTGTCCGTGTTTCCGGTTCCGTCATCATCGTGTCATCAGCCGCCTTGGAAAACGCTGATAAACCTTGCCGCAATGTGATTTCGTACTCGTCAAACAGCTTTTCTGCAGACAAGTATGCTTCAGGATAATCCTTCTTCGAGTCATCATCGTCAGCCAATGCTTCTTGGGTTGCAAAATGTTCCGCTTCGCATGCTGCCCACTTCGTCTTAAGCTTCTCCAATCTAGATTCGAAATATTGCAGCGAATGCCGAGATTTGGAGTCTTTTCGTACGTTGGTGACCACTCGGTTGAATTCGTCCAAGTTGAATTTCTGCCTTGCGTCGACCGCCATCTCTGATGTAGATACAAAGTCTGCAGACGTTTTAAGGTTGCTCGTATAGCTCTCTATCAGCCGTTAAGACCGTATTCGGTTCAAAGGACCAATGTATGAGTTTGCCGTTACAAAAAAGTCGAAACTTAGTTGTTCCGACGACAAATTGTATGAACAACAAAGTGAACACTTAGTTGTCCTGGGTATACTACAAAAAAAGTCAAAACTTGATTTGCACTGAACTTCTGAACGATATCATCAGTTCTGACTTTATTTTCAATCACAGCCTTCTTTTATAATACATAAAATGCTTACATTATTAAATTTGCAATATTACGGAAATTTAGATAGATTTTGTTGACATAGCAAAGTGGTCGATTTTACTCAGATACAATTTTACCAAGTTGATTGACTTCAGAATGCTGAGTTTACAAAATTGCAGCGTTAGCATACTACAATTAATTGAACTTTAAAACTTGGGACTGATCGGCAAGATATCATATGATATAAATGCTGTATTAGCAATACAGACAAGAAATTACATGCACGTGATATGAATTTGTTGTACAGACATTTTGTATCTACATTTAAATTGCATGTACGTATGCAAACATATATTTGGGAAATAAACGAATAGGTAAGTATTATATGTACGTATCGGTATAGATATTTAAGTGAATATACAGCATGAGTTTAGGCAAGTATGTATGTATATATTTCATAACATATATATATATATATATATATATATATATATATATATATGTTATGTAAGTTTATGAACAAGCGTTCTTAAGTTGCAAATTCTGATAAAGTCAGAACTGATGATATCGTTCAGAAGTTCAGTGCAAATCAAGTTTTGACTTTTTTTGTAGTATACCCAGGACAACTAAGTGTTCACTTTGTTGTTCATACAATTTGTCGTCGGAGCAACTAAGTTTCGACTTTTTTGTAATAAAGAAATATGAATTGTCGGCGAAACGAGTTTAGTACTACTTTTCTTCGAAAATTCGTAAAAATTATTGGCGATAACAAGAAGTGAGGCAAAAAAGGTACCAAGCAAAGATTGCAATATAATCGAAAGACAAAGTGACAAACAAAACGAAGAGGCTGATCACCTCCGTGCGTTTGATTGTACTACTCTGTCAGATATAAAAGGCGTTATTAAATTGAGATTTTATATTCTGCGTAGCAAAGACAATAAATCAAGAAGCGATGATTTACAAATAGCCAAAGAAAAAGGTGGCATAGCAGTGCGCTCCAGTGATAAAGGTGACGAGAAATCCATTTCCGTCAACGATAAGCTGAGAGTTCATGATAGTTTTAATGATAATTCATACCCGAAATTAGATTCTGTCATGAAGAAGTTGATAACAAATTCAAAGAACCATAGCATAAATGCACTAGTACTTTCTGATAAGATGAAATATTTAAGTACGTACCGAGAAATGAATTTAAGATATTATTTAATATGTTGCAACGTGAAGAAAGTCATGACTTGAAAATATTGATATACGAGCCGCCTTTAAGAATTGAAGATATTAACAAGCAAAAGGATTTGATAATCGAGTACCACAATTCGCCACATTGAGGACATGAAGGAGTACGCAGAACACTTTCAAAGTTGAAACAAAGATATTGTTGGAAGTATATGAAGAAAATGGTTAAGAAACATATTAACCAGTGCAATAAATGCAAGTTGAATAAAGTAACAAAGCACACTAAAGAAAATATGATGAAAACTGAAACACCGTCTACTACTTTTGAGATTGTAAGCGCTGACATTGTTGGACAATTGAGAATTTCTAATGACTATCGATTCATCCTCACTATACAGTGCCAGTTGACAAAATACATAACTGCTATACCCAAAGAGAGTAAGGATGCTACAACAGTGGCAAAAGCATTTATAAATAAATTTGTTCTTTTATATGGGCATTTTAAAGTATTAAAACCAGAATTAGGCACTGAATTCACAAATAGTTTAATGAAAGAAATATGCAATCTCCTAGATATCAAACAAATATTTTCGACACAATATCATCATGAAACTTTAGGCATAGAAGAGAGAAATCATCGTGTGTTGAACGAATACTTATTATCTTTTGTTGACAAAGATAATTGGAACGAATGGCTACCTTTCTACACTTTTTCTTATAATACAATCCTACACATTGACACAAATTATACACCTTACGAACTAGTTTTTGGTTCTGAATGATATTTTAAAAGATTCAGAAAAAATCTACAATTTGGATAATTATAAGAATGAGTTAAAATTGAGATGAAGAACGTCTCTAACCAAAGCCAAACAGTTAATTGAAATAGCTTAAACAGCACGAAACAGCAAACAGAATTACTCAAACCCTTTAAACATAGAACTGGGTGATTTAGTATTGTTAAAAACTGAAAATAGAAGAAAACATGATAAACCATATAAAAATTCAAATAAAGTAATAGACACGAAAGCTGTGAACAAATTAATTGAAATAGAAAATAAGAATAAATGGATACACAAAAATAGGCTTAAGTTATACAAAAAAAAAAACCTGAATAATGAATAAAATATGATATTCGAAATTTTTTTTAAGACAATGTAATTAAATATTTGTTAAGAGCCTATCAAGAATACATAACCAAGAAATTAGTCTCGCATTTAAATATAAATGCTCGACTCCTTGAAACGGAAGGTGTGTAATGAGTCAATTACTTGGATATACACACACGTAGGTTAGGTTAGGTTAGGTTAGGTTGACGTGGCTGCCGATCTTAAGAGGCCTGACGACCAGCACACATAGACACAGGAGAGGCCCGTTGTGATGTCACAGTATTTTAGTGACTCTTTTCTACTCACTTTAGTCAGGAAACCATTTGCTTCCTTTGACAAACCGGACTATCCCCTTAACTTTACCAGGGACAGTTTCGTTAGGTTTGAGAGAAAGGGTGCACCAAGTGCCGCCATTCTTCTCCTTGCCAAAGCCAGACACTGGCACATCAGGTGAAGGACGGATTCCTCCTCATCCTCAGAGCCGCAGCTCCAACAGAAGTCATTAAACTCTACGCCCAAATGTTGTGCATGCCGTCCTATGAGTCAGTGGCCCGTTAGTAGCTTCGAGCTAAGCCTAAAAGCTGCCTGGTGCGATGCGCACCCATGGGTACCCAGGACTGCCTTGTTATCACACAGCAAGATTCATCTGCCCAAGACTTATAAGCGTCCTCAAGATATTTTTGCCTTATTGCCAGTTTGACCGATGTCATCGGTACACCTATTGAAAAGGAGCAAGAGACCTCAGTTAGCAAAGTCTCAAGCCTTGCTACCTCATCGGCCTCACAGTTGCCCTGAAAACCCCTATGTCCAGGTATCCAAATCAATCGAACAGCTGAATGTCTTCACATCTCCCTAAGAGATGCACGGCATTCAGCAACAATCTCTGACACTGTACAAGGACCAGCAAGGGACATAATAGCCGCTTGGCTATCTGTAAAAATACCAATATTGACCCCGAATATTCGATTACACAGAAACCAGTCGACTGCCTGATAAATAGCCGCTACCTCCGCCTGAAAGACACTACAGTGGTCTGGTAGACGGAGGGACAGCTTAAGATTCAGCTCATCTGAGTATACACCACACCCGACTCTGTTGTTAAGCTTACAGCCGTCGGTGTACACATGGACAAGCCCACTTTCGAGGGTGACGCCATCACGCCATTCATCCCTACCAGAAATGCGAGTTATGAACTTCAGATCTAGTAGGCATTGCGGTGCGATGTAGTCAACACTCGCTGGAGCGGGAACTCCCTCGGCCAAAATTCTCGCATAGCTGACTTCTGTTCTATTCCATACCGACATGCAATTAAGTCTCGCAGCAGCAAGATTGGCTTGCTGTAAGATAAGTAGTTTGGTTGGCAGCCAATGAAGCAGCACGAATAGTCCCTTAGTAGGATTGGATCGGAGCGCTCCAGTTACCAGCAGTGCACCCATCTTTCGCACTTTTTCATGCTGCGGTTTGCAAGTAGCCTTAAGAGCAGCCTGCCACCAGAACACCACCCCAAAAGACAGAATTGGTTCCACCACAGCAGTGTCAAGCCAAGCAACAGTACGATGCTGCAATCTCCACATCGCCCCTATTGCCTTTTTGCAGCAATGAAGTGCGTTGACAGCCTTCCGAGCTCTTTCTACCACATTGTACTTTCTACCACAGGATTCACATTCAAGCCGCACTCACGACTCCAAAGCGAAATTATGTCAAGAGAGTGATTTAACCTCTCTGATAGCGTAGATAAATACTTGCCCGACACTGAAACAGCTATGTCAGTAGATAGAGAATACCAGTTCTAGACCCTCATCCTCATCCTCCTCCCCTGAGGAGGGTGACGTCACTGAGGAGGATGACGTTAATGTGGAGGATGACGTTGATGTGGAAGATGACGTCACTGAGGAGGATGACGTTGATGTGGGGGGATGACGTTAATGTGGACGATGACGTTTGCGAAACGCGTGGGAATTACGATGATGTCATTGTGACCTTGACCGTCTTCTTTAAATTGGGAATTTCCAAGCGCCAGCGATTATCGCAAAGCGTGTGAATTTCATTGATAACAACATTTCACAGATGTTAACGTTTTTTATAATCATGTGACCTTAACCGTCTTATTAAAATCGGGATGAATGGCTAAATTTCACGATTATCGCATAGCGTTTGAAATAATTAGAATTTGATAACAGCATATGAATTTCACAAATGTTATTGTTTTTTATAGTCATGTGCTTGTGTCTTTAAATTTAATTATAGCCTATGGGGGGTGAATGGCTTTGATTTCGCAACAAGAGAAATGCTAACGTTTTTTGTAGCGGAGATGGGGTCATGTGACCTTGATCGTCATAGCGCCGGCGATTGTCGCGTTTGAAATAATTAGAATTTTATTGAGCGTTTGAAATAATTAGAATGACAACAAAGGAATGAGAAATGTTATTGTTTTTTATAGTCATATGTTTGTGTCTTTGACCGTTTTATTAAAATTGGGGGTGAATGGCTTTGATTTCGCAACATAAGAAATGCTAGCGTTTTTTAGCCTGCACGTGATAAGAGAATAGGATATCCGGTGAATGAGAATATTTCAACAATGGTACAGCGTGTAAAAAAAGCAGTGACTATGAAAAAACTTGAGTTTCATTGATAGCAGCAAACGAATTTCGCAATATGAGAAATGCGTTTTTTAGCATGTGCGAGAATAGGATTTCCGGTGAATAAGAATTGTACAGCGATATGGTACAGCTTGCAAAAAAAAAGTGTAGTTGCGTGATAAGAGATTGCTTTAAAAGGAGGCTGTTTGCAAGCATCTACATCAGAAACGTTTAAGTAGTACAATACAGAGAGCCATTTGACAATAAAAGTCGGAGACAGCCAAATGAAATTATTCGCTACACACTACACGATCGACGACATAGAATTTCTCTACAGCGTTGACATAATGGACAAAATATCTGGGAGAGAGGTTCGGATCATCATCTACCACCAAAACACAGTGGTGGTGATTTATAGGAGCCACTATTTAGTCAACGGGGTGAAACACATGTGGGATTGAAGAAAGCAGCAAAATTAAAAAACAGCCCTTTTCAGGGCTATCAAAATTCTATTCAAAGAGTAAAATATGTTTCAACGCAAAAAAAAATAAAAAAAAACCCTTCTCAGGGCTATTAAAGAGTGAAATTTTGATTGAATGAAAGATTGCCTGTGAGGTAACAAATGAATATTTTATTGTTATAACGTTTACATCATAGGTTATTCATTAGCATGTACAAATATATATTAATACAATTTTGAGCAGAACAACGGATATTAGGTTTTTTAAATTGATGTATTTCACAATATATTGTAAAATTTTCAAGATCGCTTAGCCTAGGTATTTCAAGCTGCACTATTTTAGTGGTTGGGAGGTATTGTTTGATGAATCGTTCTTTGGTTTCTCCTGTAACGTTTATAGTGCAATCGGAGTAGTGGCTCAGTATCATTGGTAACTGGTTATAGTCCATGTTGCCATCAGTCCAGCACAAACCATTTATGTTTTCGACTTCAAATTGGTTTTGTTGGCATGATTTTGCGGTTAGCTCTTTATGCGGATAAGGTGAAGCGAAATGGTAAAGTATTGGGCATACCGATCCAAAAGGAAGAATAGCAAGTTCCTTGATAAAATATTGCCTGGAATTCCCCGAAACGAATTGAATGTCGAATATATACTTATTCATGTTGATGCTGTTGATGGTGTCGATAGTACGCTTGAAATGAGCAAATAAACTCTCCGGTTTATGTATATATCGCAGCCGGAATGCTACTTAGGATTGGTTCTTTGTTGTTGTTGTCATGCAACGCTTTGATAGAAGTATGTATTGCCTCATTAGCTTAAAAACATATTTTGTGTCTGTATGGTAATAGTGGCAAATACATGTATCAGCCCCTGATTTGATGTTCGAATCAGACCATTCACATGTTTGGTAATGCATCGCGTATTTACTGCATACTTTTTCGCCCATGTTTCGATATTTAGAGATATATTCTTCAATAATTGATTGATGTTCGGGGAAAATGTTGGGATATTCTTCCAGGAAGTGTTGCAGGATCATTGCTTCGAAAATCTGATATTGAACTGATCGTGTCAAGTTTCGATTGAATTATGACGAATATTATGAGATGTTCATGCTATAAGTGTGTTTCATTGATTAAATGTCGACTACAACGTCTGTACGGTATGTTGGATCATGTTGTTTGACATATTCTACCTCTCCATTGCTTCAAATTCTTTCAGCATCGAACTGATGATATTCATAACAACTAATATTGAGAGTTCGCTTAGCATAATTGCTGTCGTAAGTGCATCGAACATTAATAGATCTATCACCATCAAATTGTAGGAGAAAATGTCTGTAAAATTTGTTGGAGCTTTCAATAATTCCAGCTATGTCCCGTTCTTTTCTTATCAAATCTGACCTAAAACCTGCAATAGCTTCCTCGGCTGTGACGTATTTTGTATCGGCGGTAGATGGTTCAATAGTTGATGCTGCTGGTATAGTTGTTTCTGTTGTAGCTGCTGTCTCGCTTTCGCTATCATTAGGAGGTGTATCAATAACGCTCGTTGTATTGCTGGCTGTTAGTAGTCGAAACGATAAACCAATTTCAACTGTATTTGTTACCAGGCAGACTGATGTTGAAATTCAGGCTACGAGTGCTATCGCTGGCGAGGTCTATTTCAGGAATTGGGATCACCGCGGCACGGCTTTGCAGATACAAACTACATGCCAGCACTAATAATATGCATAAAAATTTCATTGTCGTCCAGTCAGTTTGAAAACAGAATAATGACTACTACAAATGATCATTGACCACGCTATTTAAGTCTAAATGCGAAACAGGAAATAGAAAATGATCCGCTAGTATTTTTTCTCTTACAGCTTAAGCTGAACAATCTCTGAATGTTTCCCCATGCCGTCATCCATAGATTCGGGGTTTCGTTTGCTGGTATCTCTACGCATACTCTCTTTGATTTTCGCTTCCTCACTCTCTCTCTCTCCAGACGCAATCTGTAGAATGTTTCGCCTCGATACCATTCATCGCTATAGTTGAAGGGGCATCCGTTTGGAAATTTATTAAGTGTTTTGGAGCTTTTAAAGCCGCTGATTGTTGTTCCCGTTAGAACGATATCACCTCCTTAAATAGAAACGCTGCCGTTACGCAACTTGTAACGATAAAGAATATAATCATACTCACCAAATGCTTGAATCTGAACGTGCTGAAATGGCTCGAAATTGAAAAGATTATTGAAATTCTTGGGAATAGGTTCACCATTTCGTAGTCTTAACGCTACTGATTTTGAACCATCGTGAGGAGTCATGTGCAACTCAAAAAATCCGCCAGTCAATGTTATATTGATAATTCGAAAAGATAACCACACATGCTCACAGATACAATATTCAGTATTACTTCGAATTACTTCGATCCAAAACATTTTTTCTTTTTTCACCACCAAGCTCCCTTGCAAGAATGAACACTTTTGATCTTGTTTATTATTTATACATACACATCCAGGCAATGAAAAAAACTAATTTTGTATCAAAAGCTGCATTTATTACTCTCTATGAATTTCGTACATTGCATATTAACTAGTAAATGTTGAAGAGTATTGGGGTCTGATGATGAGTCAGCTGTCTAACCTATGATGGGAAATAATTAATGATATAAAAAACATTCTCTTAATTCACTTATTATTTTAATGAGCCAATATTTGCGTTGTTAGAGGATTGTATGTAAATAGCTTATCATGTAGCAGTAGGCAGTATGCAGACGTGTTTTCAGGAATGTTTTGCGATGTCTGGAATTCCACTCGAACATCCACGGGACCTGCTTTAATTGCTTCATTTGGCCGAGAGCAATCGATAACGATGAGAGGCGCGATTGATTTGAATTGTTCTCAACTTATTAACGGTTGGGGTGATTTATTGTAGTAAGATGATTGGAATTTGCAATACATATCGTACAGTAATGCAAACTGATCCGTATCAAATTTAATGTTCAGATCCTGGTATGGGTAAACTTCCGAGTTCAAATGAACTTTGAAATTCGTCAAGTGACATGAATCAAATTTAGATGCGTCTTTTGCCTTGTAATTTTAGCGGGCAGTTTGAAAAGCGAATATTACATAGCGCGGCTTTTCCATTTGATTTGATGTTTTGATTGGCCATGTATGATGCGTTTTTTGCGGAACCGATGGCAGTTCATACAAGTCCCATGATCGAAAAGCAATGTCCAGAAAACGATTGGCTTCGGTTATTTTCAGCAAGCCGAGCTTATCTTGATCAGACACGGTAACGTGAGGCATATGCCATTGCAGCTTGGAAATCTTCATTGAACATGGCGGTTCGGTTTTGCAAAATTGTGAATTCAGGTCAGTTCTGGAACGAATCAGCACCAACTCGTGTCGTGCATTCATTATAATTTTTTTGAAATCTTCTGCAAAACCTAATAGCATTTTCAGTGGAATGCAAAAATTAAAAGTCGCATCTGAATTTATGCTTAAATTAGTGATCGACCAGCATGCGTTAAGTAGCATTTTGCTCTCATTCTCTGATAAAGATATTTTGTTTTTGATTGTCGACTTCAAGCCTGGGTTTTTTGCACGATCGATTTCGATGCCATTCAGTTCGTAGCGGATTTCTTCAAACAAAAAAGCGATCGCGTTATTCGTTAAATGAACATCTTCAGTTTCACAATCGCATCTCCTTTGAATATTTGTCCCGCGATGTAGACAAGACTCTCGCACGGCAGCATAAATAGATCTTGGTTTTGAATTGCAATACGAATTTCATCATTGTTGTTAAAAGCATTAACGAATGGCGAGTAGCTATGGTATTCGATTTTTGATATGCTGTTATCATAGCTAACACTTTCCGCCACTTGAAGTATGTCGGCCATTTTGTATACAATTCAATTTTTCTTCAGTGTAAATCCTTGTGATATGAGAAACTTTTTATTATAAGCCTTTAAAGGGGTTCTTCTTCTTCTTCGTTGAATTTTCGTTGTTTGATGTTCAATAGGTGCTGAGTGAATGCCATCAATCGTGTATGCTCTGGGGTTTTTATTCACAATTTTATTATAAACCTGCATAGTCTATCGGTTTCAAATGAAGTCTTATTGTTATGTTTTCTCCTCTAAAATTCACTAGATCCCCGTCCTGATCCACAAGCTTCAGCGTGATTGTACTTATCCGTCTGGAGTTCACCGGTAAATATATCACATTTTTCGGAACCTCAACTATTTTATACCCTGGTACAACTTTCGGAGAAAACTCATGGACTGTATGCACTTTGGAACTATTGGAATATGACCCGGAAATGATATTGCATTCCACACGAATCGCATTTACTTTGATTATATTGACCGGCAAGTCGGATTTATGGATGACGTTCGGTGTAAGCACTTGCTTGCTGAAGCCCAATAGTGTTCCAATGGAATTCAACCTATTGAAATATATTGCCGCATTGCTTTTGATTTCCACTTGCAGTGTATTGTTATTTGCATGCAATGAAACTTGTAAATTCTTCTTCGACCTGCCCAAAACTGTTTTTATATACTTTGCGATATCATCAATCTCGTATGATCCTATTGGTATTTCAATTACCGTGTTGTCAATATGAAATACGTTGTTGTTTGTATCGACGTTCGGTATCGAGTTATAGGTTTGAAAATCGACCAGTCCACATACATAATCTGTTTGCAGTTCTAGAATGGGAAAATAGTCCACGCTCAACACTGATTTGTCTCCGGTGAAATTTAATGCATAAGACATGACTGTATGAAATAAAATAACTGATTTTCATGTAAACAAGCTTTATTTATACGATTCATCTTCACATTGTTTTCGTAATAAGAACATTAAGCATAAATGACCACAAATTACTGTGTTATAGTCCTGATAACGGTCATGATTATATTTGATGTTTCGTCCAAGATACATAATGATTTCATTCGATAGTTGAAGATTGCCAAAGCTGTCAAAGTACTCGATGGTTTGGTTATGCTTGCTATATGCTACCCAATGTGTTCCCGGTCCAGATGAGTTGTCCAAATTCACTATTCCTCGTTCACATAGCCATGGTTTCTTAGGTAAAGTATCGCGCATGAATACTCCTCTAAAATGTGTAATATGCCGTTTGCAAAATTCATTCAACTCATTTTCATTTAGCGGTCTATTGGGTAGCTTCTCTGTTAGTTTTTTGAAGGCTTCAGGTATAGTCCAAGCCCCTTTTTATGCGGTCTCAAGTAAATGCCACGACCTACCGCAACTTCCTCCATTCTTTTATTGTGTCGAATAGCTTTTTCTAGCTTTTTCTTAGCACTTTGAGCAGAATGAACAGCGTTAGCTACCGCTGAACCGCCTCCGATCAAAGATCCTATAGCAGCTAGTATAGGGATAATAGGCAACACTCCTCCAGTTTTCGGAATAGGTATAATCCTAGGAATTTGCATGGGTTTCTTTCGATTTTTAAGAACGGTTTTGACTGCGTCGGATGCGATTTGAATGAAAATTTCCGATGTACTTTGTGGATTGCGTAGTGTAAGTATATGTCGCGCTTTTCTGACCACTTGTTTATAAGATGGTATTTGATATTTTCTCGCATTGCTTTTTTTCACCCGAGAGCCTTTCTTCTTCGTCTTCATTTGCGATGAGTACCCCATTCCAGCTTTTGCTTTCGCATTCATCAAATTTGTCACAAGCCAAGCACTGGTGCGTTCACCCAAACTTGCTTCTCTTGATTTAACTCGTTCCCACGCCTTTGCCGCTAAAATTCGATCGGCAATATTTCGGTTTTGAGTATCTTTATGCGTAGAATATGCTATATCATGTTCTTTACAGGCCTGATCAAAAGGATTTACACCTGGATCACCTCTTTGTAAACGTTCTTTTAACTTTGTACCAGGGCCGCAATATTGATAGCCGAGTATGTGCAGTTCAACTTCTTTCGATTGAACGACTTTCTACCAATGATGTTGTTATGAGTAATCATATCACTTATATACTTTTTCAGCACACACTAATGTTTCAGTTAGAAGCGTAAATCGAATGGCAGCAAACCTATATAAACAAGTGTTTTTATAAATGTTTGTACAGTCAACGGAGAAAAATGCGATTTATCAAACAGCGTGAATCTCTACCAGTCAAAAATATCTCAAATACTGAGGGGCAGAATGAACATAAACATGGGTCCTTACTACCAAATAGCATTCGGTCACTGATTGTTGGACCATCAAACTGCGGGAAAACTAATTTAATGCTTACTTTAATAACCCACCAAAATGGCCTGAAATTCGCCAATCTCTACATTTATTCAAAGTCTTTGCAACAACCAAAGTATCAATACTTAAGTCAAGTTCTTGATCGAGTAAAGAGCATAGGCTACTACACGTTTTCAAACAATTCAGAAATAGTTCCTCCAGAACAAGCAAAATCCAACTCTGATGTAGATTTCAACGATGATGTAGCATGTGAGCGTCAGCATAATATACGAGCTTACTTTAGCATGGGAAGACATCAAGATGTTGACAGCTTTTACCTATGTCAAACATACACTAGAATTCCTAAGCATTTGATACGAGATAACGCCAATCTCATTATAATCTTCAAGCAGGATGATATGAACCTGAGACATATATACAACGATCATGTTAATAGTGATATGACATTCAATCAGTTCCGTAACGCATGCGGTGAGTGTTGGCAAAACGATTATGGTTTTTTAGTGATCGACAAGAACTGCAGCGTTGACAGAGGAAGATATCGGAAAGGGTTCCATACTTTTATTCAATTATAAAAGCTAGCGATGTTGCAAATTTGGAATTAGTTTAACACTTACTTTGAACTTGAACGGAACCGCTCAACAGAGTCTATCAGATTCAGATCAGATCATCAGATCGACAATCAGCACCAGATCAACAGTTTAACAGATCAACAGCTCTGTTGAACTGGTAAAAAGACCAGTTGAACCGAAAAAACAGCTCTATTG
Organism: Nemotelus nigrinus; assembly: GCA_947369275.1. Classification (NCBI taxonomy): domain Eukaryota; kingdom Metazoa; phylum Arthropoda; class Insecta; order Diptera; family Stratiomyidae; genus Nemotelus; species Nemotelus nigrinus. Next base: position 124,145,751 of record OX376372.1, on the reverse strand, counting down.
AGCAGATGGATATGACGATTAAACTTTATAAAAAAAATGGAGGTCACAAGAAGACTAGGACAAAAAAAATCTTGAATGAACAATTAATCCAAGATATTGTTAAAACTTACAATGTCATACGAAAAAAGTTTAATTCGCTAAAGTGTGGCAAGAAAATCAGCTATAAGAAACTAGAAGAAGATTTGAAACCAATTACGGAACCTCTGAAAGAGCTTGTAAAGAAATCAGCTGATCCCTTGAACGCTCCCATAGGTTAAAAAGAAGAACCAAATGATGAAGATACATTTATCAAGAGCCGCGAACCAGATAGTCTAATGCAAACGAGCGATGAACTTTATAATACAGTTTCGACATCAACACCGATTAAACAAGAGCTTCAATCCTCTACAAATACAGATGTTTCGAAGTATATACAATCGATTGGTAAAAAAAACTTCCGATATTAAATATGGAGTATTCATCGATTCCAATACTCATAAGCTGAAAATTGGCAACTCATTCATAGATTTTATGTCTGATAATACGGTACATGTAGCGGATAGAACGTATGATGGTACTGTTGGTTTATTTGAACTGTTATTCAAGAAATATCCTGAAAATTATACTAGACTCGATTTGGATGCTTATAAAGATATATTACATAGAACTAATGCATTCTTTCGAAACTATGATAAAAATGAACAAGTATCTGGGAGCAAGTCATTTAAATATAAGAAAATTATCAAAAACCTCATTAAAAATGTTAGCTTGCATGAAGGCGAAGGATTGATGCACCTTCTTAAAGAACGTGTTGATTACATTTACTGGGACGATCCCAATGAACTGGTTGAACAATTACGCTTATTACTAGGATCAACTCAGGCTGGGAACAATAATCATTATAACGAGATTGCCTCCATTATTGAAGTGTTGCGCGAGAATCAAATCATTATTTAAGTATTATCGAGGTAAGTTTCTTCAATCAATCTTGCTATGAGTGTTGATAATTTCGGACGTATTTCCGTAGGTCACGTTGTTGAAGGACCCCAAGGTTTACGAGGCCTAGCCGGTGAGGGATTTAATCTAACAGCAGATGGTGACTATGATATCAAATCCAAGCGTTTGAAAAGACTTGCTGAACCGATTGATAACAACGATGCTGCAACAAAACAGTATATTGATACAAATTTAACAACGTCCCGCAACGAAGCACACGACTTCTATATAAAGATTGATCAAGAAAATTCTAAACAATTCACTGAAATACGAAAACTTATTACGGATCAGAGTAAACTATCACAATCTATGATTGTTGATAATAGTGATAAAGTTAAGCAGGCAAATTTATACCATCAGGCTGAAACACAACAGCTGATCAACGATCAGTATGAGCTTATCATACAGCAGAACGAGCTATTAGAAAAGCGGATAGCTGATATGTATTCTACAGTGGCGGCTCGTGTCTTTAAGACTTGGGGAAGCAGATACATTTTTGCATAGTTTTCCAGAATAAACAAGTAGGAATTTCATCGCAGCAAATACATCAAAAGTTGCATCCAATTTCCAATTGTTTGACTCAGTGACTTTTCTACTCATTATGATCACCATGAATCTCAGTAATATTTGAATGATGCAAGATTACAAATTACAATGCCAGATATTGCAAATTAGAACTATTTTTTTTAAATAAAAAATGAAAATTAGTGGTCCTGGTCACCACGAATCTATAAAAAGCTTTTATCTATTCAAATAGTCTAAGAGAAAAATATACCGCAGTAGATGTTCGTGAAATTAATTTTCAAGACAAAATGAATTAAACCTTCGGCAAGCAACGTGAAAATAATTCCTCACCTATACAAGGTGGGGTTAGATTTACCTCATAAAGCATTTTATATATTCTGTGTGTACATATATTAAACAGAACGTGCTCAAATATTTCTTTTATTCTTTGTATCAACAAGCAATAATAAAACACAAAGCATTTATTTAAAAAAAACTCTAGCGCACCTGAACCGCTAGAAAACTAATTTTCGAAGAAATTTTCTTTGAGTGACAAAAAAGTGTGGAAAGACGTAAAACACTGTTTTGTAGAATCATATCAACCATTCCTTATCCAAAGCAACAAAATTCAACTATAACACACATGATGAAAATGTTCAGTGCTGGCAACCCGAACGAAGTAGTCCAAACGAAGCGTCCGTTCGGCAGTCTGAACGAAGCAGCAATAAGTTTACCATAACAAACTCATACTCAAATCAACTTATCCTCTGAATTTCGTTCTCATCGTAGGATTTTATCGAAATTTTCAGCGGTTAAACGTTGTTTGAGGCTGCCATCCGAAAAATGTTCAAAACTCGGAAAATTTCGAAATGGTTTCTTATTTTTATTGCAAATTCTTTGCATATGAGAACGTAATTTGAAGCATCTGTTGGTGCAATATTTACGGAAATGGCTAATGCTGGTTACCCTGTGTAAGCAGCAAAGCAAAACACATATCAAATCTGCTTCACGTTAAGTTAAACCCAACCAGTAAATTTCGTTTCAATTGAATCACTGCGCTGGACGTTATACGGGTGAAAAGAATTTTAGGGTTACCACCCTCAAAACTTTGCAAGTTATCAAAGCGTTAATATTTGTTGTTAATTTTCATTGCAGGATCATTTCCATTTGCAAATCTAATGACATATTCGCTCAGTAAAGAAATTAAACAAAATTACAAAATGGTCATAGCTGGCAGCCCTTTCATGATTTTCGTACGAAATTTCTATGACATTTGGTTCATGTTAAGGTTCATTTACTGCGTGAAGTTCGTTCTGATTTCTACACTGGACCGGAACTTATAGGGAAAAAAGCTTTATTTTGCTGAGCAAATTTGCAAGATTTAGGAGACAAAAATCACCATAGCTGGCAACTCTATTCTAATTTTTCAGCCAAATTCTCACCAAATATTACATAGAGTAAGATCCAAGTATTGAATGAATTTTGTCAAAATTTGATTGCTGAATCGGAAGTTATAGGCCAAAAACCAGTTTTTTTTCTCAGTGATTTTTCAAGATATTACCACTGGCACATGGTTGCCCGCATTTTAAAATCACTTCTATCAGACCTGGTCCTAGCTAATATTAACATGTTCTGTAAATTTCATTATGATCGGATAACCCGGTCGTCAGTTCTCGTGAACAGAACTTTCGAGTGCTGAGAATAGAGGTAGTTTGGTGATGGGTTGCCGTTCTTGTGCGAATCGGAATTTGGAAAATTTTAATCTGACTTGATGGACAAAGATTTAGATTTACCAATGATTTGAGTTTTTTGGCAAAAAGCAAAAATTTTTCAGGAAGGTCGATGATTTGAAGGATTTTTTTTTAAGAGCCTGCCATAGCTACAGGGTTACCCACACTGTCTTTAAAATCCATTTGTGCTAAGTTCTAGCCTACATCAATACGCTCTATCAATTTCACGATGATCGAATGTTCCTGTCAGAAGTTATGACAAATCCAAATTTGAGAAAAATTCCTTGCCCACTTTTAGGCACTCAGCACCCACACACGGCTCAAAATTTCCAATTCTTTGTCATGAGCAAACTTGAAACATAATAAGTTTTTATTTCCAATACTTTTTGTTACAAAAATTTTACACTGCTTGGAAATATAGGAGTACCTGAAAATTCACTAAAATGCCCGCCGCCGCCAAAAGGTTAAAGATAACTGAATTCGAACAAAACATGGACCTACCTATTATATACATCTACAACATCCGAAAATTTCAGCTCAATCGGATCGGCCACTCCAAAGATTACTTCTATTAACCGATTTGCTGATATATATATATATATATATATATATATATATATATATATATATATATATATATATATATATATATATATATATATATATATATATATATATAAATAAAGAAATATGAATTTTCGGCGAAACGAGTTTAATACTATTGTTCTTCGAACATTAGTAATACTATTGTTCTTCGAACATTAGTAAAAATACTGTCATACCTCTTCCATAAAATCAGCTTCCTGTCTTTAAGATTTGGGGTTGAAATAACCTTACGTTGTATGCCGAATGTAAATACTCTTTTACTATTTAAGTGAAAAGCCATTATCTCTCTTTAATCATTCCAATACTAACTTACGCACTTTCAGCACAAACAAACAAGCAGACAAATCAGAAGAATTTCAATCTACAGCAAACATTAAACTCTTAAGCTGAGTAATAAATCCATTACAGAAACGAAACATACAAATAACATCTTATGTTAAACAATGAATTCATTACAGTATTCATACATACAAATAACATCCTAAACTCAGTCACCCAAAGCATACCAGTTCCAAGCTCTGTAGCGAAATAGAAACCAAACAGAGTACGCTACAAATCGTGCTGCGTCCATTCACAAATATATCTGAACCATTTAGCGTCTGAATAAGCGAAGAATTTTTGATTTTCTCTACTCAAGCAGACGCGGTGAGCTGAGCAGCGTCCGCGCTGCTATTCGGGAACATTCACTGCAAAGTGTTTACGACCATCGATTGCGTGATGCTTGCAATGGGGTGTATGCACACATCATGGTACGTGCATTGAGACAAGATCACTTTAGTGTTCTGTGTAGCATATTTCAATACGCTGCAATGAACTGAGCGTTCTGGCTTACAATGGTACGAGATGCTTGAGGTTTTCATTCAAACGCAAAATATCCGATCGCGTTGCTGTAAAACTACTTGTAAGTAGTTGGCTGTGAGAACTATCTCGTGTGTGAGATGAATAGTGTTTTGAGTTTCGTAAATTTTTTTATTGATGTTGGATGCTAATTCATATAAAATCAATTGATTTGCTTTGAATTTTAATATGTATGGTTAAGCTATTTTTCTTGTATAGGGAATATTTAGCAAGGGAAGCACTGCTTCCTTTGCGTACAACGACGAGCCGCCCCTGGTATTCTAGTAGTAAGGAGAGAATTGAGCAAGTTTATATAAACATAATGGAAGAAATGACAAAACTTTACACTCAAATAAGCGATAAAAAACGAGCGTGATGAGTAAAACTCACATTGTTGACGAGCTACACAAGCCAGCAAGAAAAAATTTCAAAAGGCAGCATGTAATAATAAAAGGATTGGATGATCTATGGCAAGCTGATCTAGTTGAAATGGGCGCTTACCGATCTGATAACAATGGATATTCATTTCTACTTACCGTAATTGATACTTTCTCAAAATATGCATGGGCCATACCAATCAAAAACAAAACTGGAATAGGAGTCAAAAACGCCATGCAGTCTATTTTCAATAGTAGCGGTGGTAGAGTGCCGAAGAACCTTCAAACAGATGACGGAAAAGAATTTTTCAACCAAATCTTTCAGCATCTGATGGAAAAATATAATATTAATCATTACTCAACATTTAGCATAAAAAAGCATCGATTGTGGAACGCTTCAATAGAACTCTGAAAAATCTGGTTTGGAGGCAATTCAGTGCAAATGGTACATATCAATGGGTTAAAAACATAAAGACTTTAACAAATCAGCACAATAAAACTATGCATCGTACGATAAAGATGCGGCCTATTGACGTTAACAAATCAAATGAATCCAGCTTACTATCCTCAGCTTTCAATCATCATTAAACTTATGGATGGCCGAAATATAAAGTTGGCGAGCATGTTCGCATCAGTAGATACAAGCATCTGTTCGAGAAGGGCTACACACCAAACTGGACAACTGAAATATTTAAAATTCGTCGAGTGCAACTCACGAATCCAGTTACATACGTACTTGACGACTACCAAGGAAACCCGGTTCGAGGCTGTTTCTATGAACTGGAGCTGAGCAAAACAAAATACCCAAATGATTTCCTAGTGGAAAAAGTTTTGAAGGCAAAAGGATCCAAAGTCTATGTTAAATGGCTAGGATTTACAAAAGAACACAATTCATGGATAAATAAGAATGATTTTTTGTAACAATTTTGTTGAACTTATCTACAATAAACATTTTTTTTTCTTATAATGCTACGTATACTTATTTATTAAACTATTGCCCCATGCTAATGTACTACAAGAATTAGGTATGATGAATCTTTTATCATCATCACCCGAAAGGCTTACTTTATTCACTAATCTAGTATAAATAAGATGCTTATCACATCTGAACACATACATTTTGCTAAACATTTTAATTTTATTATTTTGAGCACATTTAAGAAAGTCTGATGGTTCTATTTCTCTATTTACTACAGATTTTTTTATTCCTTTTATTTTTTTAATGCAATATTCATCGGTAACTATACAATAAGATTTGGCTTTAGTGCCAATGAATTCTGTAATGGGAGCTAGAGGGCTTTCATCCTTAAATTTCCCCAGCACTTTTTTGTTTGCATTTGGAATATTATATGGGTTATCTATGTCATAATTGCTTGTATCAAATAAGTTAATGTTAGTTTTAATGTCTTCATAAATATCGGATGTTTCAATGTCATAGATGAATGAGTCTGTGTCCATATAGGGAAGTTGCGCCCGATCTTTATATTTCTTTTGAATAAAATTATAATGAAAATCGTACATGAGTGTTTTCGATAAATCAAGAATTGCGAACCCGGTATATATAGGCTTTTTATATTCGACATTCACCCGATTCATTTGAATCAGAACCAAATCCTCATTGATTTCTTTACTACTGTGAAAGTTGGGTCTGCTAATATAATAATTGGCCCCTTTTTTCTTGCCAATGTTTTCCCAATGGGTTGAAACTTTTACATCAACATGCTTGTCCACGTTTTCCCTCGTTTTACCAAAAACGCTGTTGTTCATTAATTTATAAAAGTCTTTTTCGAAATCAGTTGCGGCTTTTGTACGCATTTCGGTATTTAAGTCTATATAAGTTTTTAGCCAGGGTGACTGAGTAAATTCTAATGCCTGGTTTATCTTTACTAATTTAAGCCCGGACCGTAAACACTGTTTTAAATGTCTATAATTAATAATATAATTCTGTTTATCAGATTCAGTTGCCAACAATTTTTTGTATTTTGAAGTTTCAAGAGGGGGAACTTGATTTTCTGGGCAAAATGGGAGATCATTATGAGCCGAATGGAGTTCTATCGGATAATGTAAGTCAACAGACAAAATGACACCCTTAAAAGCATCGTCTTCAATATTCATTACATCCAAGCACTCAATTTCATGGTTATTTAGCCAACGGAAGTCGCTTATGGGTAAGTACTGACTCATTGCCCACCCGTAAAGATTATTCGCATCCACATACAAGATGTAGTTACTAGCAAGATTTGAGTTAAGGCGGCTTTAGATATGCGGTGTTTGTCAAATAGCGAGCACCTTGTTTGGCAAACTTCGCATGTGTGGTTGGGTTGCTCGCCTAGTGCTTGCCCTAGGCAAAGCACAAACATTCGGGTGCTCGCTATTCCCGTAGCTTGTCGAAATTTCAACAAACATCAAAGTAGACGAGCACTGTGTCGGATCCCCGCAGCTCGTTTATCTTCCAGTTTTGGCGAACATTCGGCAATGCCCGAATGTCTAACTCACTGTGCTTGTCATTCCGCAAGCACCAAGCCAAATTACTTGACTAGGTGCTCGGTATTTGGCGAATAGGAGGTGTTTGACAAACACCGCATATCTAAAGCCGCCTTCATATTCAGAGATGTATTTGTTATTTGCCCTTGCATGTTTCTTACTGCATTGGCATAGCCCGCCCCTTATCCCACGCTTTACAAACTGGTACATGTCAATATCGGTCAACAGTTCCAGCTCGTTTTTAGTGCTTTTCAGCATACTATCCCAACTAAGTGAGGGTGCTGTGAAATAATGAGCCGGATCAAGCTTATAGGTCTGCAAGCATACATTTCTGAACTCCTCAAATATATCTGTCAGTAGCAGCACATCTGTGAGCAGGTATATATCCGAGTATTGGCCTAGAGTTTTGCAGTTGAATTTTCTCCAAACATTTTGAGCGTGGTCATACTCTGCGTTGGTGATGTTGCTATTTTGCAATGTGCTATAAAACGATGATTTAGCTGGTAAGGATGACTCATTGAGTTTATCGAAACAATCAATGTACTCATAAGGAAAAACACCTTTCTTAACGACAAGTTCAAGCAGCTCATCGTCGTGATGATATCGACGGGTTTCGAAAAATTTGTCTTTGCTGAGGTTTTGGGCAAGTTGGTCTAAACTACAGCTCATGAATCGGTATGAGTCGATAAACCTTAACGCAATGTTTTGTTCATCGATCCTCATGTATTTCGTAAAGGATATGTATTTTTCCTTATTTTTGGGAATGACACTGATATTATCAGAATCTCCTCCAAAGTTTGGAAATATGAAGTGGGTGTCATAGCCACTCAAGTTATGGAAAACAATTGGAATGACCTTGGGCACTCTATAAAGAAGATTGCAATTATTACATGCTGCACCTCGAAATGCTCCAGTTAAATGGCAATGGTCTCGCACTTTCTGAATTTCCGGACCAAATTTTTGCCCACATATATGACAAGATAAAGAGGCTAGAAACTGTGTTTCCTCTGCAGCTGTTATTTGCATTGGCTTATTGTTTTTTAAGATTTTGATTATCTTCTCAACATTGCGCTGCAGCCTAGCCAAGAAAACATCAACACATCCTTCACCCCGAAATATTTCTAGTTTGTTAAGAGATGAATCATAACTACATTTGATATAATATGCAAAACTGAATGGTAAATGCCGATGAGTGCTCTCTGTAAATGAACTTTCAGGGCAAGGTGAACATGAATGGATTGGTTGCAATATAGCTTTGAAATCTGCATAGACTATGAAAGGGACTTTAAGTTGCTTCCCGAAGTTTTCAAATTTCAAAATTTTATCATCGTCTGTTGGTAGAATTGTGCGGATTTTATTGCAATCATGCTCAATATGTTTATTATATCGTTCTATAGTTGTGAATTTTATGTGACAACCATCACATAAATGTGTCTGATGACCATCATAGGACAAGCCACTATTCACCAATCGACTCAGATTTATTATCCAGCAGTAATGGCCATTACTACCACTATCGTTCTCAATATAAAGTAAATTAATGTGTAGCTCTTGTCTATTTTTAGAATAATAAAATGGACCAATAATGGAACCGTCCCTCCACCCATAAACGTTGACACTTATCACATTCGTTTGTTCAACACTGGGGATATCGTCCAAACAAATCGGCATACTAACACCCTCCAAGTTTAAAACACTTGAATAAGATGGGTATGAGCTGATGCGGTCACAGTGCAGCTCAGCAGGATATAAAGCTGAAACAATAGCCCAGGCAAAACATGCATCATCAGGATTTTTAATATTAACACATGTTCTTTTCAAAGCAACTTCTTTTGGCAGTGGTAAATAGGATCCCCCGTGAAATGGCTCATATTTATTAATGTTAACTTGTAAGTAAAGAACCTGCTGGAATGTTCATCCACTATCCCGCTCTTGAAACTCTTCACTTTTCTTTAAAATAATAGCCGAAAAATTCTGATACACTTCATCAAGGTTGCATCCGATAGTAACTACAACATTTTTGGTATTAAACGATTTCAAATCACTCGAGCTATTTTCTTTGTTCACATCGAATTTAATGTAAATTGCAAACAGTTCCACATTGACTTTCACCGTAGTAAGCTCATGAAATTGATTTTGCAATAGTTCTTTGAAACAATTATTCTCCCCTCTCAAAAACTTCTCAATGCTTGATTTCTCATTTTCGTTATTAATCTGGTATGAAACTATTCGACTTGCAAATGCTTGTGAAATTTTCTTCACCTTCTCGTCTTGAACATTATTGATTTTACCGACATTTATTTTATGCAAAGTACTTCTCAGATGGTTTTTAAAATATGATTTTATAATGTCTTTTTCACAAATATGACAATGCATAGTATCAACATTATCATGCTTTCTTTTAATAGCTGTACGCTGAACTTGCAGCCCTTGATTACTTTCGGACACAGACTTATTCAACTCTACATTCGATGAACTCTCGCGATCTACCTCTTTAGCTGGGAACACTTTTACATTTGATGAGCTCTCTCTATTATGTTTTAACTTAATATGCCTTTTTAAATTCCACGAATTAGTAAAACCTACTTTTCATACACTACATATGGACTTTTTTCGTTCATGTACACTCTCAATGTGACGCTTCAAATTATCCGGCCTATTAAAACTTTTGCTACAATTGGGACAGTCAAACATTATAGATTATATATATATATATATATATATATATATATATATATATATATATATATATATATATATATATATATATATATATATATATATATATATATATATATATATATATATATATATATATATGTATATATATATATATATATATATATATATATATATATATATATATATATATATATATATATATATATATATATAGTAAAATTTTATTATATACTTGATCAAATACAAAGAGTATTTATAATAGTAATAATTAAAATATGTGTCGCGATGATGTTGAATCTCCCGGCACTATCAACGTTTTCCACTGCGAGTAAATTGTGTCGTCAATAGTCTCTTCTTCGTTTGCATAAAATTCCGGCTTCTCTATTTCATCGACTGGGTTCTTCGCAACAGATTTTCCAATTTCAACCAGATGTAAATCGTTTATGCCTGCACCGTCCTTGACTAGACCTTTCGATGTAATCGACAACGAACTTTTGCTTATAATGTCCAACGTTTCCCCAATCAGCTTATTGTATCGGTCAGGCAAGAACAGTACGTTCTCTTCCAATTCTAGACAAATTTTTTCGCCAAATTTTGTTTTTTTCACGCTACCATTTAGCACTTGGTACGGTTGGTTAATAACCAAGTCTTTTACGCTAATACAAGGCTTATATAATCTTGCGATATCGTTGAATGCTTGTATTGCTTCTATTTTGGCTTTTTTTATAGTAGCGTCCCGATTATTGCCTACCGAGCTAAATGGGCGTTTTAAACCTGGAAGCAGAAGAAAACTACTCTTTTATTTCCAATCTGCTTCACTGGCTCAAATTATTTTCATACAGACACACACACACACACACACATAAACAATCATATACACATGGCTATAGAGAGGTCTATAGAGGCACAATTTTAACCGATTTCAACAACATTATTTTTTTTCACGCTTCTATTTTCACTAACTCTATATATATATATAGAAAATTGGTACTTACCAGCTGATTCCATAATTAATTTAGCACTTTAACACTTTTGAAGATATTTGTTACTAGCACTTGGCACTCACTCGCACTAAACGTTTCTGATGTAGATGCTTGCAAACAGCCTCTTTTTAAAGCAATCTCTTATCACGCAACTACACTTTTTTTACACGCTGTATCATATTGTCGTATAGTTCTCATTGACCGGAAATCCTATTCTCTTATCACGCACATGCTAAAAAACGCATTTCTCATATTGCGAAATTCGTTTGCTGCTGCTATCAATGACACTCAAGTTTTTTCATAGTCACTGCTTTTTTTTTACACGCTGTACCATTGTTGAAATATTTTCATTCACCGGATATCCTATTCTCTTATCACGCGCATGCTAAAAAACGCTAGCATTTCTCATGTTGCGAAATCAAAGCCATTCACCCCAATTTTAATAAAACGGTCAAAGACACAAACATATGACTATAAAAAACAATAACATTTCTCAAGTGAAATTCCTTTGTTGTCATATTTCTCATGTTGCGAAATCAAAGCCATTCACCCCAATTTTAATAAAACGGTCAACGACTCAAACATATGACAAAAAACAATAACATTTCTCACTCATTTGTTGACATTCTAATTATTTCAAACGCTCAATAAAATTCTAATTATTTCAAACGCGACAATCGCTGGCGCTATGACAATCAAGGTCACATGACCCCATTTTCGCTATAAAAAACGTTAGCATTTCTCTTGTTGCGAAATCAAAGCCATTCACCCCCCATAGGCTATAATTAAATTTAAAGACACAAGCACATGACTATAAAAAACAATAACATTTGTGAAATTCATATGCTGTTATCAAATTCTAATTATTTCAAACGCTATGCGATAATCGTGAAATTTAGCCATTCATCCCGATTTTAATAAGACGGTTAAGGTCACATGATTATAAAAAACGTTAACATCTGTGAAATGTTGTTATCAATGAAATTCACACGCTTTGCGATAATCGCTGGCGCTTGGAAATTCCCAATTTAAATAAGACTGTCAAGGCCACTATGACATCATCGTAATTCCCACGCGTTTCGCAAACGTCATCGTCCACATTAACGTCATCCCCCACATCAACGTCATCCTCCTCAGTGACGTCATCCTCCACATCAACGTCATCCTCCACATTAACGTCATCCTCCTCAGTGGCGTCACCCTCCTCAGAGGAGGAGGATGAGGATGAGGGTCTAGAACTGGTATTCTCTATCTACTTATGTCTTCTGCATAAGCAATCACTTTGCAGCCGGCACGGTTCAGCTACCTTATAAGCCGTTCACACTACACTCTAAATCAAGTAGATTTAGAAGCTGTCAAAGTTAATCAGGTAAGCGTTCACACTACCCGACGTGATTTAGAATGAGGAGATTTAGAGAGAGAAATGTCATTCGAATTTAAGTGTACAATTTTTTTTGCGTGAAGGTTGTTGAAAATGGTGCAGAAACTTGCAAGAGCATTATCTATTCATTTTGTACAACTCAAATTTTCCGTTTTTGGTCAGTTTTCTTTATTTTAGACCGAAATTCGAATGACATTTCCTTCAAATCTACCGTGCCTCTCACGGATGGAATTCAGCGCGCTCTGAGAACAATTCAGCCGGGAAAAATTCACAATAGTACCTGATTTGTACTTGATTAACTCTAAATCTACTTGATTAACTCGGTCGGAAACCGAAAAAAATGTATGGGTAATCAGGTAGATTTAAGTTGATTTAGCTCTAAAGCGATCAGCTGATCGAAATCGCCTGATTTAGAGTCTAGTGTGAACGGGCTATTAGAAGAGTATTCACCGTGATATTCCACAGCAGGGGAGAGAAAACTTAACCCTGAGGTGTGCAGCGTAGAGACTGCAACTCTACTTTTGAGAAGCTGCACAATAAAAGCAATTAGCCGTTCATCCACATGCATCACCGAGAGAGCCTCAACAATTGCGTTAGAGTTAACGTTGTTGAATGCCCCCTCGATGTCCAGGAAGACAGCAAGCGTATATTCCTTTAGAGCAAGAGATTTTTCAACTTGCTCAATTAGGGTGTGAGAGTGGTCTCAACAGATTTACCTTTGGTATAAGCATGCTGCGACTGCGAGATCAGCATAGGATCGATTGATCTTTTAATATGGTAATCAATTATCCTTTACAAAATCTTAAGCAGGTTGGAGTTAAGACTTATTGGACGCTAGTCCTTCGGCTTAACGTGCGTAACTTTTCCTGCTTTAGGAATAAACATCACTCTGGATTCCCGCCAGCTGGTGGGAACATACGAAAAGCGTAAACAAGCGTTATGAATCTCTCTGAGCCTAGGTAGCGATACTTCCATGGACTTCTGGATGTCAGCCGCAAGAACGCCATCAAGGCCCGGGGACTTAAAGGAGTTAATAGCCCACCTCAGTTGAGAATTTGATATCTGAACGGCGGCATTGAATTGTAATTTTGGTCCGTCTGACACGCCACTTCTAGAGGGGAATGATTGCCCGGAAAGTGTGCGTCTATCAGTACGTTAAGAGTATCTGCGCTCGAACTAGTGCAAATGCCCTCAGGATTAAAGATGCACCCCATATCCTTCGGTGTCGTGCTTAAGACCTTACGAAGGCGATTTGTCTCGCTGAGACTCTCCACGTTACCACAGAAAGATCACCATGAGGACCTCTTTGCCTTACGTACGGCATACTTAAAAGCCTTAAGCTTCGTTTTATACATCGACTCTCTCCTACATTCTCTTTGCAAGGCACTGACCTCCTTATTCCACCAGAGGGGCTTAGGATTTCCCCTGCCCGTGGGTGGCTTACATGTTTCGCTAGACGCGAAGTTTAGAGAACTAGTAAGGGTGTCAACTGCCTTATCCAGTTCATGATAGCAGTCATTGCTTTTAGGAACAGTTTCCAGTGAGGATCGAACTAGAGAATTAAATAGCTTCCAGTACGTCCTCTTTCTGTTTATAAATGCTACCTGCTTGGCAGAGCTGCGGCCAGCCACGTTTTACGATATGTACCTGTGATCAGAGTAAGAACACTCCTGTAGAACCCTCCAGTTACGGAGAAGTTGCGAGTGCCGCCCACTAATCAAGGTATCGTCAAGCACCTCCCTACGGTTTGAGGTCAGGAAGGTCGGTTCGCTGCCAGTGATGGCGACAAAGAGGTCGCGGGCAAGGATGAAATCAAAAAGTTTCTCGCCTCGACCATTTGTATTGGAGCTACCCCATACTTCGTTATGAGCGTTAGAGTCAGTTCCCAGAATCAGCGGAACACTTGTTCTCCTGGCTTCAGCCACAATCCCCCTGACAATATCGCAGGAGGGGCTAGTGCCATGATCATGTGCCATACAGCAAAAAGCAAACTAGCATGGTCTTTGGTCGCATTCCACTGCAACAGCCATGTTATCCTTACCACAGAAGTTATGTAATACAAGGACATTTGTGGTTTTCCTGACAAGAATACAGACACGTGGCTTACAAGAGCCGTCAGGTGTTATCAGTTTGTATCTTTTGGTGCGAAACCCGCAAACCCGGTTGTTAACAACCCATGGTTCTTGGATAAAAATTAGCTCCTCTTCTGTCCTAGACAGATGGAGTAGCAGGGCAGCTGATGCTGCTATGGAATGGTAAAGATTCACTTGGAGTACATTCACCATTAATGAGTTAATTAATTAGGGTTAGGTCAAGGTCCTCCCCCTCGGACATAGAAGCCGTCGCAGCCTCCTGCTCTGCGCCCAAAGTCATGAGGTCCAGGCAGCCACCCAACTCGGAGGCAGTTCCGACACTAATCCCATCGGCAAAGAGGGATTCCAAATCCGATTCCCCATCAGATCTCTCCCTCAGACAGGCATCAGACCCTTTTTTAAGTGGCTCCACTGCCGCTTGGGTCACCATCTTTGGGTCAGGCTTGGCAGAAATCGGATCTCTTTGGCCTGTCGCTTCGCTTCGACAGATACGAAGGGCCAGTTTTTCGACCCCGTACCTGATGATGCCCTTTCGAGCATCCAATGCTGGCAGCGCCTTTTCGTTGATGACGAAGAGGGCTTCCCGTCGATTGTCCACCAGCTCACCAATCTTCACAACCCTCCAATCCTCCGCAAGAAGATCAGGGTTGAAGAGCCGAATAATGTCCAGGACCTCCACTCGATCAGAATGGAAAGCAGGAATCTATGTCCTGCATCTTGGCCGAATAAGGATCTCATCCTTGGACACCACCTCAATCCTGGCGCCTGGCCAGAGTTCATCCCAGCTCGGAGACAGCCTGCTTGTAGAAATTTTCCAATCGCTGGTCTCCACACGCAACCAGCCTGATTCCCTTGTGCCAGCCCGCATCGTTCACCGTAGGTGGAGGACCCGAGCTAGCCTTCTGCAGCTTACAGCAGACTACGAAAAGAGCCTGCCTTATCTTGAGCTAATTTTCGGAGGAGATGATTCCATCTCCCTTACTGGCATCAATTACAGCTCAGACAAGGCACTCTTTGGCTATTTCATTAAACGGCTGAGTTATCCCTGAAGGGGTAGTCGTTGTCTTCTGTTTTTTGCAGTCCTGTCTGCCTTGGTAATTCTGCTCAGCCGACCTCTGTCGTGCATGATTTTGCCCATTCAAGGGACTTTTTGTCCTTGTCGGACATTGTTTCAGGGGAGACGTTTTGAAACTTCCTCAGAATTTTGAAAGCTGCCCTTCTAGTTCCGTTCGAGATGATTTGGCGGAGGAGCGTTGCGTGCCTGAGGAGGAGGCGGCACCGGAGGTAGCACTTGTTGACGGAAGGGTTGGCTCATTCGCCGCTACCTTCCCGTCACACTGGCCACAAATGGGCTTCTTGGCTTTCACAAAGCCAGGCTTGTTGACCAGAGCCCCGGAAACGCCGGAAACAGGGGTTGAGGTAGAGAAGATAGGCCTTGGAGCTGGCTCTTTTGTAATGTCTTCAAAGCCTTCTGCAAGCTTAGTCGCTGTGCCGGTAGCCATTGGAGCTGACTCATTTATCATGTCTCCACGAACTACAGCAGCCTTAATCTCAGTCTGCAGAGCTGGCTTATTTGCCATATCTCCACTTCTCGGGACTTCAGCTGCAATCGCTGACACAGCCATTTTTGTCTCCCCTCTCACATAAGAGGTTGGATTAGTTTTGTTGTCAGGCTTTTGCCTGACGAGTTTTGGTTTTTTATTATTTTTGTGGTTCATTCTTCAAGGGTCCCCACTCAAAGCCGCTATCTCAAGTCCGATTGTGAAGTCACCTTTAATGATCCCATGGTAATCTAGTGAAAGCAAGAAGGCCATGCGAGGGTTGCCGCCAGCCCTTATGGGGACAAGTGGTCAGAGCCAGATCGGTGCTAATCAGGAGTTCAACTCAACCAAACCTACACCACCAACTTAATGGCGACGAGACGAGAGAACGTACTAGGAGGCCTGCCAGGGCTTTAACGGGACGGAGATGATCGTATTAGTTTGGAGCCGTTCACGAAGCGGATTTCACTCCGTCGCTCCCGCGCCTGAGGACGACAAGGTCCGGAATGCTACGACCACCAGCCCAAGTGCAAAAACGAGTCGTTAGACTAAGAGAAGTCCGAAGACGAAAGCGGTCGTGATCGTGAAGAGAGTCTACATCATTTAGAGTTACCCAGGATGCACCATGAGGAGGCGATCTAGTTTCACGTTTCACGTTTCACGTAAGACAAGACAGAAATTAATTGGCTTTCAAGACACTTCACCTTGATAAGCATAGACTACATCCATATTCCACTTTAGCATTGATCTGTATAAGACATTTGTCCTGGTTTGGACATATTCTATGTGGTTAATGTATATGATGTATGTCTTGGTTTGATGTGTGTTGTCTTCTTGGAACATTGATGATGTATATGATGAGAATATGTAGATAGCTGTCACGTGGAGTCAATATGAACTAGAAAACTTAATGTGGGACAAACATAGTAAGCAACTGACATGAATTAGAACATGAGTCTATGCATGGGAACTAATTGAGTAATGGTTATGCATTGTCGATAGGTAAGAATAGCGTAAGCAGAAATAAAGCATAAATAGAATGCAAGAATGATATGAAGGAAGAGTTGTATAGTTGTCTTAAAGAAATAAACATCAATTTAAGATTACTACATTTAGTTTTATTTAAACTAAATTGTTGCCTTCCATCGGCAAGACTTTATCTAGCCTGCATTGGCTAATAAGAACATACCGAATGCACGAGTTACACTCAGCGCCAAACATGCGACAATATACGGGTTGTCTTAGGTAAATAATAAGCAATTGATGAATGAAATAAAGTATTTAACTTACAAATAAAATTATAGTCCCAAACGTGTATCTGTCGATGATTATTGTAAAAGAATAATCAATCCAAATATAAACAAAGGGCTCTTACATGAAGATCCTTTACAATATATGTGTTAAAATCTGAAATAAGCTATTGAAACACGTTAGCTTGACTTCTGAATTGCAAGTTCTTTATTCTACCTGTTGTCTCTTAATTTATACACTAAAATTTATTTGAGAATTGCTGACAACTGAATTCACATGGGAAATTAATTTCGCTATTTAGAAAGAATTGAAACATTTCTCACGATGCGTGTAGACAGTGGTCAGCAATTCACAATCACAAGGTAAAATGTGATACGATTGGGTTTTGTTTCCATCGTTGATATTTATCGCATTCTAATGTGCTCGTTGTGGGAAGATGTACATGCGCGTGAATTAAGCTATCCGATCTGTTGCAGTTTATTTAGACTGGTCACACGGTATGGTTATTTGAACATCTTCCGCCACCTTGAATTTTCGTGCAAGAATTTCAACGTCTGATGTTTTTTTTGTTTTCCGCTTAGTTTTAATGACGATGACCACTTGTCGTATGCAATACGCACTTATTGCTAAGATAAGTAGCAAGCTGACATAGTTTACTATGTAATTGTGAGTGTCGTGGGATGAAATGCGTTCCGGTAATTCGGCTGCCATCTGCTGTTGTAATCTGGATCGTAGTGTGTCAAATGTTGACTGGTTGAATGACCAATCTAGTTGTGTGTGGATATTTGAATTTGTTGTTGCGTACCCTTGAAGTTCGGCATACTCTGAAAGATTCATCATTGGTGCAAGTGTAAAGTTCATTTTGTTCAAAAATTCAGAATGGCTCCTGATGATGATTGCTCCTTGAGTCAGTACACATCCTGACCCTAATTTTAAAATACCACTACCTTCAATCCGTTCATTGTATATCGAGTGATTACACACGATATTGAGTGTTTGTTTGTAATTTATAGAAAAAATCCAACTGTTGGATTCTTCCAATTGAATCCAATGGTCCTTGGCAGTTACAGACTGCACATTGCATGAAGATGAAACATTAAATTGATAAGTCAAAAGAGATATTTCACATCTGTTTGCAGTAGATTGAATAGTGTAGACTGGATGCCGTTGGTTACAAATTAGATAGTCCATATCGAAGTGATGACATCTGCTCCTATCATGTTCTGATAGGGGATAGTACTTGTCTCTGTGTAGGGTAACTGCGAGATAATTTGTCGACGGTTTTATTTGTATTGAACCATTTTGGAATTTTGTTGGCACCGGATGAATTTTGAGCAATTGATATTGATCGGAGCTCAATAGCGGAATTTGTATATCAAAGATGATGTTGTTATGTGTAGTTCTGGTCCTAACTATGGCGGTATTATATATACTAAGTGGTGATTTTTCGGAGACGGGTACGATTTGATTTGCTGGTAAGTGATCTCTCATGACCTGGATTTGTTTGTGTAATTGCGAGGCATTTAGCAGCAATGGATTAATTTTTCCATTGTAAGTGTTGGTAACTATTTGCAGTAATGTATTCTGCATATTCGCAAGATGTGTTATTAACATTGACGTTTCAAGGGCGACAGAATTAAAAATTTGGTTGATTTCTTCATTTTTAAGAGTTGTTGCTTGAAGATGTTGAATTTGATCATCGATGGACTTAAACTGTTGATGTATTTGATCAGTGCTTTTCTTGAACGTATTGAGTGTGCCCTCAATGATACTTGTTTGATTTTTTAGAAGTTCAAGCAAATAATTTTCATTTCGTTTTATCTTATGGATGTCTGCCTCATATTTCGCGCAAATTCTTCATCTAAAATCCCAAACAACAAATGAGCTGCAGTTCCAACTATGTTTAAAGGTGCTCGTTTCTTCTCAACCTTTTTGTGGCGTGCTGATACAGAAGTTCTTTTCTCTCTTCAATTTCTAAATGTAAATGAAATTGGGATACTACTGCATTGCAATAATTAGTTAGATTAAGTAACGTATCTTGGGCGCCCCACACTTCTACCAATTTGATGATAGATTTGGCTAAACCATTATATTCTGTCCAATATCCAGACAAGTTGTAGTAAGTCACAATCTTCCAAGTGTTGTGTGTGAGTTTGACCTTTCCAACTTCCTCGAAAAAGATTCCAGGATTGTTTTTGAAAAGGATGATCTGTATTGGTGCATTCACTGCAGAACCTGTTGCTTGTTCCAATATGGGAAACACCAAGACAACACAAAGAAGTGTTTTAGCAGCATACTCCTTCCTTTTTTTATCCTTGGTTGCGATTCTTCTTCTGGTTTTCTCTTCGCTGGCTGGTGTTTCACCAGTGATGCGTAGTTGGAGGAGACAGGAGCTATTTTTGGTTTCCTTGAAGCAACTTTTATTTCCTGAGGTTCCTCGCTTAGCTGCTCAGGAGTGCTAATGTTGCATGGTAATGGGCAGACAGTATGTATTGCACGGCGAAACTCCCTAGTTGAAGTTTTCACTATGACTACTCTTATGTGGTTGTCGGGCCCAGCGATTGTTTCCAAAATGCGGCCCATCCGCCACTGCAGAGGAGGGAGATTGTCGTCTTTTAGTAAGACCAACATCCCCTTGCTGATGTCGGGCTTTGGTTTTTGCCACTTGTAACGAGTTTGGAGTTCCTGTAGATATTCCTTAGACCACCTTCTCCAAAATTCTGCACGTAATGATTTGACTAGCTTCCATCGCGTTGAAAGTGACAAATTTTCCATCTGAATGGCTGGATCAGCGAGAGCACTCAATGGTTGTCCTATCAAGAAGTGCCCAGGCGTCAATGGTTGAAGGTCATTAGCATTAGAAGAAATTGGGGTTAGGGGTCGAGAAATCAAAATTGCTTCGACTTACAAATAACTGTGTTGAGCTCTTCGTATGTTAGAGATGCACATCCAAGTAATCTCTTTAAGTGGTACTTGGCTGATCTGACAGCCGCCTCCCAAAGGCCCCCAAAATGAGGAGACCTGGGTGGAATGTGACACCACTCTATGTCTTCATTACTACAAAAAGATGTGATGGTATCTTGACCACTTTGTTGGTGAAAGACCTTGGTGAGTTCTGCTAATTCTGATTGAGCACCGATGAAATTGGTGGCATTATCACAAAAGATTTTTGCAGGTCGTCCTCGTCTGGCGATGAACCTCTTCAGGCTTCCAATAAATGCAGCTGATGTTAGATCGGATACTAGCTCCAAATGTATGGCCTTTGTTGAAAAACAAATAAATACGGCGATGTATGCCTTGGTTGGCCTTTTTCCTCGAAGCTTATAATGAATTTGTATTGGGCCGCAAAAATCAATGCCAATGTGCAAGAAAGGTCTGGATTGCTGAATTCTTTCTGCGGAAAGGTCTCCCATGATCTGATTCAGTAGTCGCGGCTTGGTCCTCATACATCGAATGCATTGCTTAACCGTGCTATTAGCAAGAGCTCGGCCATTTATGCACCAAAATGTTTGTCGTGAAATGTACAACAGTGTTTGTGGTCCAGCATGTAAATACCTTTCGTGCAGATGTTGAAAGAGTAGTTTTGACAGTAAATTCGTATGTGCTATCACCATTGCATGCTTGGATTTAAATGGAAGCTCACTTTGAGTGATTCTTCCTCCAACTCGGATGATTTGCTCATTGTCTAGAAAAGGAGCAAGAGCTTGTAGTCTGCTATTGTTTGCCACTATCCCGTCTTTCTTGAGCTGCGTTAATTCTGGTTTAAAGTCTTCGGCTTGCATCGCCCGAACTATTATTTTTAACGCGATTTTACGTTCACAAGGTGTCGGCTTGCCCGATGCTCGTTCGTGTTTTTCAAGTCTACAATTTTTTGTGAAACGGATGATAAAGGCAATAACTTCTTGGAGGCGTCGGAAATTGTTATTGTGTCGCACCATGTGAACCAGATCGGTGTTGATGCTAGCCGCTGCCAGCACAAACTTCACTTTCCTTACTTCTGGTATCATAATTGAATCAATTGGGTCAGGAATATTTGATTGGACGCGAATGGGATGTCGCAACAATTTTGGTCCTTCGAACCAAAGTTTGGCTGACATCAATTTTGATGGGAGCATTCCACGGGATATGATATCTGCCGGATTTTGTCCAGATTCAATATGCTGCCAGATTCCATCTTTGATTCTTGATTGGATCATTGCCACTCTATTAGCTACAAAGGTCGTAAACTTTGATGGTGGTGAAGCAATCCATTGTAATACAACAGCTGAGTCAATCCAGAAGAAAGTTTTGCTGATCGTAGCTTCAAGAGCACTCTTATCCTGTTGCATCAGGTTGACTAGCAGCTGTGCTGCGCAACGTTCTAGCCTGGCTATTGTTC
>OX376372.1:124078737-124123729 GCA_947369275.1 Nemotelus nigrinus | reverse complement strand
TTGGTGCCATTTGGAAAATTCATTGAGAAAAAAAACCGATTTAGCCACCAGATTTTAACAAAATTCAGGCAGTAGGTAAACCTTACTCTAAGACAGATTCCATAGAGTCGCCAGCTATGGGAATTTTTGTCTCCTGAATATTGTAAATTTGTTCAGGAAAATAAAGGTTTTTTCCTGATAGCTTCCGATGCAGCAACGAAATTCACGTGTTAAGTGGATCTTGTTGCATTTCTAATGCTATAGGAATTTTGTTGAAAAATCGTGAAGGGGTTGCCAGCTGTGATGAATTTCGTAATTTATTTACACACCTTTATCGACCGATGTTGTCATAAAATTTCCAAATGGGAATGATCCTGCAATGACAATTAGCAACAAATATTTACGTTTCAAAAATGTTATAAGTTTGGACGGTGGTGACCCTAAAATTATATTCACTCCTATAAATTACAGCGCAGCCATTCAATCGAAATGAACTTCATAGGGTGGGTTAAATACAACGTGAAGCAGCTATGGTGCTAGCACATGATTGCCAGCACCAGACAATTTCGTAAATATTGCACCAACAGATGCTTCCATTTTGTATTCATAAGCAAAGCATTTACAATAAAATATGCAACCGATATTGAAATTTTCCGAGTTTTGGAAATTTATCCGATGGCAACTCCAGACATAGTTTAATCGCTGAAACTTTCGATGATATCCTCGGATGAAAACGAAATTCAAAGGATAGATTGATTATGCATGAGCATGTTATGGTAGATTTATTGCTGCTGTGTTGGACAAATGTTGCCAGCACTGAACATTTTCATCATTTGTGCTATAGAAAATGCAGTAAGAAAATGATATTTGTTTCTTTGAGTAAGAAATGGTAAAAATGATACTGCACAGAAGTGTATAACGTCTTCACACACTTTTAAATCCCTCAAAGATAAGTTCTTCGAAAGTTAGTTTTCTAGCGGTTCTGATGCGCTAGTTATCTCTATTTGCATTTAAATTGTTTTAATTATTGTAATTGCTACCGTCTGATGTGTTTTGTCAATAATTTTGTTGGTGATCGAACATTTGTCTGTTATCGTGGTTTTGCTTTTATATCGAAATTGTCATCAAGATAGGCATCAAAATTTTGTCGTGTAGTCTCGAAATTGTTGTTTCGATAATCTTGTCTGTGTATCGATAATAATGTTTGTCTTCTACCATAGTTCTGTCCATATCTTGTGTTGTTTTCAGATTGCCCTTGCTTATTATTTGGATTCCTATTAGGGTTCGTAATTTGCAAATTTTCGAATCTCTGTTTTTGAAATTCGGGCCTAATACAAGAATTTTCAAACCAACTACTTATGATTTTGATCACTTCCAAAATATTTTTGCAATCATTTATTTTATCAAGCAAAACGTCCTGAGTAATTTCATTTGCTGTGCTAACTAACAATGAGTCTTCCTTATTTAAGTCAAGATACAAATATTCTTCAAAGTAAATTTTTAATTCGTTTTTCTTATATTTTATTTCTTGTTACACTTAGGCTAGTTCTACAACACCTTTTGCTATTATGCTAGTTATTTTCCTGTAAATTTTCGATGGTTTAGTGTCCGGTCTATATTTTAGATTCAGTTTTGCCTGATTTGCGTCCCAGTTGTTTTGCTCTGGTAGGTGTAGAATCGCATCTGTAGCGTCTCCTTATACTTTTTCATAGAATATTTGTTAAATTGCTGCTTTTCGCAAATTTTCGGAGTTTAGAGTCTTTAAATAGTAATCGATCGCACATATAAGGCCATTAATTGTCACTTCGCCATTGCCTGTGAATGTAATTAAATGTTAAGGCTATTGATTTGTGATGATGGTTCCCTATTTGTCTATAAATCAGCATAAACAATGTATATCGTCTCTTAAGATTATCAAAGAAGAGAATAATTGATACGGGAAACTCGATCGTTTTGCGGAATCAAATTGAGTAGTTTTTGTGGGATGATTAAAATTGGAAAAACTCTAGCGCACCTGAACCGCTAGAAAACTGATTTTCGAAGAAATTGTCTTTGAGTGACAAAAAAATGTGGAAAGACGTAATACACTTTTTTGTAAAATCATATCAAACATTCCTTGTTCAAAGCAACAGAACTCAACTATAACACAAATGATGAAAATGTTCAGTGCTGGCAACATTTTCCCAACGAAGCAGCAATAAGCTTTCCATAACAAGCTCATACTTAAATCAACTTATCCTTTGAATTTCGTTCTCATTGGAGGATTTCGTCGAAAGCTTTAGCGGTTAACGTTGTTTGAGGCTGCCATCCAAAAAATGTTCAAAACTCGGAAAATTGAAAAATTGGTTTCTTAGTTTTATTGCAAATGATTTGCATTTGGGTATGTAATTTTAAGCATCTGTTGATGCAAGAGTTACGAAAATTGCTAAAGCGGATTAGCCTGTGTCAGCAGCAAAGCAAAATATATACCAAATCTTCTTCACGTTAAACTAAACCCAACCAATAAATTTCGTTTCGATTGAATCACTGCGCCAGAAGTTATACGGGTGAAAAATTGTTTAAGGTTGCCACCCTCAAAACTTTTCAAATTTTTTAAGCGTTAATATTTGTTGTTAATTTTCATTGCAGGATCGTTCCCATTTGCAAATCTAATGACATAATCGCGCAGTAAAGAAATTCCAAAAAATTACTAAAATGGTCATAGCTGGCAGTTCTTTCATGATTTTTGTACGAAATTCCTACGACATTTGGCCCACATCATAATCTATTGACTGTATAAACTTCATTTTGATATCATGGCTACACCGAAAGTTATAGGGGAAAAAGCTCTATTTTGCTGAGCAAACTTGCAAGATTTAGCAGACAAAAATCACCATAGCTGGCAACATTGTTCTAAATTTTCAGCCAAATTTTCGCCAAATGTTGTCTTAAACAAGATCCAAATATGGTGTAAATTTTGTTAAAATCTGATGGCTGAATCGGAAGTTATAGGCCAGAAAGCTGTTTTTTTTCTCAGTGATTTTTCAAGATGGCACCACTGCCACAGGGTTGCTTGCGTTTTAAAATCACTTCTATCAAATCTGGTTCTATTCAATACCAACATGTTCTGTGAATTTCATTATGATCGGATAATCTTGTCGTCAGTTCTCGTGAACAGAACTTTCGAGTGCTGAAAATAGAGGTAATATGGTGATGGGTTGCCGTTCTTGTGCAAATCGGAATTTTCAAAATTTTAATTTGAGATGATGCACAAACGTTTAAATTTATCAATGATTTGAATGTTTTGTGAAAAATCAAAAAATTTTCAGGAGGTTCAATGATTTGAAAGATTTTTTTTCAAGAGCTTGCCGCAGCTACAGGGTTACTTGCACGACCTTGGAAATTCATATGTATTAAACTTTAGTCAACATTAATACGCTCTGCAAATTTCACGATGATCCAATGTTTTTGTCAAAAGTAATGACAAACAAAATTTGAAAAAAAATTCTTGCTTACGTTTAGGCACGCTGCACCCACACACGGCTCAACATTTCCAATTTTTTGTCATAAGCAAGCTTTAAACATAATAACGTTTTATTCCCAATATTTTTTTCGAACAAAAATGCACGCTGCTTGGAAATATAGGAGTACCTCAAATTCACTCAAATGCTCGCCGCCGCCAAAAGGTTTAGGATATCTGAATTTTAGCAAATTGTGGACCTACCTATTAAATACATCTAAATTCTCCGAAATTTTCAGCTCAATCAGATCTGCCACTCCAGAGATTATCTCCCTGAATCATTTTAATGATATATATATATATATATATATATATATATATATATATATATATATATATATATATATATATATATATATATATATATATACATATATATATATATATATATATATATATATATATATATATATATATATATATATATATATATATATATATATATATATATATATATATATATATATATATATATATATATATATATATATATATATATAAAGAAATATGAATTTTCGGCGAAACGAGTTTAATACTACTTTTCTTCGAAAATTAGTAAAAAATGTTTGCTTAGAGGTTTTGAAAGTATGCACTTTTTCTCATCAGACATCAGCTCAAAGAGCATACTTGATTGATGTGACCACTAACAGTAGGAGATGATTAATTTTATTTACTTTAGTTGTGATAAATAAGTCAAATAATTTTTGATAGTAAATAAATAAGTTATGATGATAAATTTTAACATCTTCGACTTATATCCAATGATATCATTTGTTCATAAAAATTATTAGCTTGTGATTTGGGTTAAAAGTGCTGCCATCTGCTAAATTTGAGCATTTCGTTTGAGTAACTGTATATGTAATTTCTCCAATTGTAATTCCATGTCGTCCTGTATTCGTTTTTGTCACATCCGCATTCGTCAATCTTTGCTTTCTGCTTTTTGTCCCTCATTGTCTATTTGATTTATTATTTGTTATTATTATTATTATTTTTTGATTTATTCGGCAAGATAACATTGCAGCCTCACTTGGTCTTTTAAGCAGATTTTTGTGTTTGTGTTCCAAACTAATTAATTTATCCGTTTTCTTCGCGGTTCTCTGCTTAAGTTACTTTTTACTAATGTTCGAAGAACATTAGTATTAAAATCGATTCGGCCAAAAATTCATATTTCTATATATATATATATATATATATATATATATATATATATATATATATATATATATATATATATATATATATATATATATATATATATATATATATATATATATATATATATATATATATATATATATATATATATATATATATATGTACAAAAAATTTCAGTGAGATAATCTCGGGAACGCGCCATCCGATTGAGCTGAAATTTTCAGGATACATTGGTGTATATGCAGAATAGGTCCAGGTCTCTTTAAATGTCAGTTATTGTCAACCTTTTGGCGCCGGCGGCCATTTAAGTGATATTTTTAATATACCTATTATTTCGTACACAAATGATTTTCGCAAAAATAAAGTTAACGAAATAAATTTCTTACGTGTTTTACATATGAATCAGATAATGCTTTGGAATTTTTTAACCCTATGTGTGCGCTGGGTGCCTAAAAAGAGGACGGGAAAATTTGAAAATTTTTAAATTTCGATAACTTTTGACACAGCTATTCAATCATTACGAAATTTTCAGGACATATTGATATTATTTAGTTGTAGATTTGTGTAGCTTTTAATGAGCGTGCTGGTAACCCTGTAGCTAGGGCAGGCACTGAAAGTGAAAACCTTCAAATCATCGTCTCTCTTGAAAAAATGCCGTTTCTTCAAAAATAAGCCTTTCATATGTAAATCTTGTGCTTTGTTTACATAGCCAAAAAAAAAAAAAAGTTATGGTATAACGGGCACGCCTGGTAACCCTTGCCCAATTTACCTATATTTTTAGCATCAAAAACTTCTGTTCACGGAAACTCACGATTCGATGAGCAAAATTATTTGAAATTCACAGAATGTATTGGCCTTAAATAGGACCAGGTCTGATAGAAGTGATTTTGAAATGCGGGCGATTCTGTGCCAGTGGTGCTATCTTGAAAAACCACTAAAAAAGATAACTGTTTTTAGCCTATAAATTCTGATTGAATCGTTCAATTTTGACGAAACTCACACAATTGCTGGACCTTATTTTAAGCCACGTTTGGTAGAAATACGGTCGAAAAATTCGGTTGGAGCTGCCAGCTATGATAATTTTGGTGTCTTCATTTAAAAAAAAAAAATTTGGAAGTGAAAACATTCAAACCATCGATTATTCAAAAAAATGTCCGTTTCTTACAATAAAACTAATCTGTATATAAATCTTATCTTTTATCTACACGTTCAAAATAAAACTAAATAAATTTCATGTCGGACAAGAACGGTAACCCTCTCCCAGTTAACCTATATTTTTAGCATCAAAAACTTCTGTTCACGGAAACTCACGAACCAATAATCAGATACAGCTAAAATTTACAGAATGCATTGGACTTAAGTAAGACCAGATTTGATAGAAGCGATTTTGAATTGTGGGCAAGTCTGTGCCAGTGGTGCCATCTTGAAAAATTACAAAGAAAAAAACTGCTTTTTGCCCTATGAAATGTGAATAAGTTAATAGATTTTCATGAAATTGACACAGTAGCTAAACCTAACTCTAATCTCTGTTTGATGGAAATTTGGTTGAAAAATTTGATTGGTGCTGCCAGCTATGGTAATTTTTGTGTCTTTGATTTTGAAAATTCGCTCAGGAAAATAAAACTTTTTGCACTATAACTTCCAGTGCAGTCATGAAATCAATACGAATTTCATACAATTAATGAAACCTGTCATAAACATTATTCAGACCAAATTTGGTTGAAAAGCCACTATAGGGTTGCCAGCTATTGTTGGTTTTGTGTTTAATTGTAATATCTTTGTTAAGGGGTTAGTCCACTGTTAAACTGCTCCAAATGAACTTTTTTTTTAAACAGCTACCAAAAAAAAACTACTCAAGATGTCGATTTGAAATTTTACATGCATCTTTATTGAAGTTAAGAGTTAATATTTTCTTTGGAAAAAAATATTAGAAAACAAAATGGCGGCCGCCCCAATGGATCGCCGCAGCACCGCCGAAAAAAAAAGCAAATTGCGCCTCGTAAATTCCTGGACAAAATAATCATCAGTGAACAAATTATCAAAAATAATTCATTAGTCTTAAGTATAAAGGACTGCACGGGCCTAACTTTAGAGCCCTAAAGCGATAAAAAAAAATGTGGTATACTTTTGAATAAAAAAACTTGATAAAAAAAAATTTTTTAATCAATAAAATGTTTCCCAGATCGTCAAAAAAAATTTTTTTGTTCTAAATTTAGGCCCGTGCAGTCCTTTATACTCAAAACTAATGAAATCTTTTTAGTAGTTTGCTCACAGACGCTTATTTTGTCCAGGAATTCACGAGGCGCAATTTGCTTTTTTTTTCGGCGGTGCTGCGGCGATCCATTGGGGCGGCCGCCATTTTGTTTTCTAACAATTTTTTCTAATGGAAATGTTAGCTCCTAGCTTTAATAAAGATGTACGTAAAATTTCAAATCGATATCTTGAATAGTTTTTTGTTGGTAGCAGTTTAAAAAAAAAAGTTCATTTTGAGCAGTTTAACAGTGGACTAACCCCTTAAGCGGTTTTATCGTAGAATTTTCAAATGGTAATGATATTGTAGTGACAATAAACAGCAAATATTAAGCTTTCGATCATTTGAAAAAACTCGCTGCAGGTAACCCTAAATTTCTTTATACTCCTATAACTTCGAATGTAATTAAACAACGTGAAGCAGATTTGATATATTCTTGGCTTTGATACTGGCGAAAGGTTGCCAGCACGAGTCGGTTGTGCTACTTTTGTATCAATAAATGCTTACAGTTAGTATTCATACCGGAAACATTTACAATGAAAATAAATAACCGATGTTTCAATTCCCTAAGTTCTGCAAAT
This sequence comes from Nemotelus nigrinus, assembly GCA_947369275.1. Lineage (NCBI taxonomy): Eukaryota > Metazoa > Arthropoda > Insecta > Diptera > Stratiomyidae > Nemotelus > Nemotelus nigrinus. The sequence continues at coordinate 124,116,264 of OX376372.1, read as the reverse complement.
TTTTCGGATCGCAGCCCCGAACACCAACTTCAGTTACAGTGCTGCAGACACTGAGCATTTTCTTCATTGATGTTATATGAGATGCTGCTTTCAAAGTTTGGTGAAATAAGCAACTGATAACGAATATAATTAACAAGTGTTTTTCTTTCATAAACTTTGAAACCCATGCCAGTGGTAATATCTGAAACCTTCTACCATATGAGTTACAATGCATTCTAGAGACCAAAGTAAAACGTGGCATTTGAAACAGTTTGGCCGTAATAAGCAGCACATGTGGTGGAATATGCACTCAAAACCTGCACGATTCTTCTACTGTTCTTCGAACATTAGTGTTTCTAGCGGTTCAGGTGCGCTAGAGTTTTTAATTCTCATTTCCTATCTTTGCGACTTTTACTGGGTTCACCAGCTGCGTGATCTTTGGTATTACACGATTATTGGCCGAAAAAAAGTTATACATCAAATTCAGTTAAACCATTATATCATTTCAATTATACCTAATTTTTCGTTTACCTATGTACTACCATGACACTGTTTAGCTAATGACTGAGAGGGGGAGGCGAATCACGGACCTGTTTTTCTTAGCTTTGAAAAATAATGAAGTTGAGGTACATGCTGACGCTGCGTTTGTCATTTACCTATCGTTGCGAATTTGCAGTCACATCGCGGACTAGGGTGTCATATGCAGACATGTGTGTAATATAATTTCTTTTAAGATCACATCAGCCACTCAAGCACGAACGTGAACACTTGAACTTAGTGAAGAACATTGGGCTACGAGCACAACAGGTGCATGGACGAATAGGCTGATTCACACCATAAAACCTTGGGTTAGTAGTGACCACGGTGAAATCAATTTCTTTCTATGCCAGTTTCTATCAGGTCATAGGTCTTTAGGAAATACTTTCACATAATAGGAAAGCCCGGACAGAATACTGCAATTATACTGCAATATAAATTGATAATGCACTGCATACTTTCTTCAAGTGCCTGTGCTTCAGAAGAGACTGGGAAGCGCTTTTGTCCGCAATCGGCCCTGCGACGGCAAAGACGATTGTGGAGGCAATGTTGCATTCAGAAGAGGCTTGAATACGTGTCTCAGTATATGTAGAGATAGTAGGTCTGTTCCCGTACTACGATTAATTGCAATGAAGCGTACTAAAACGGACTAAAAAACTCTGTTTTAGTACGTTTCATTGCAATTAATTGCAATTAAACGTAGTACGGGAACAGACCTAGTATTGCGGCTGAAAAGAGAAGATGGTAACTTTACAGACTCCTTCTGAAAAAACAAAAATAGTCGTGGAAGCACCTAATAGGTGCCAGTGGCACAGGTGAGTCGAAGTACTGCAAAAACGGTTCCGGCTCGAATTCCTACGGTCAGCAGGTGATATTTTTAAGTTAGTACAAATATGAAAATTTAATCCGTTTAATAATAAAGCACGGGGAATTCTTGTCTCCATAATCATGAAAATGTTTGCAGTAAAATATGGCACAGCCATGATCTCAAAACCAATTGATAAAAAAGATCCATTTTATGATAAGTCAAGTTTGGTAAAAAAAAATCCGTGTCGAAAATATTAAAGCTATTACAATTTCTGTAATAGTTTGCTAGTTTTGTAAAACGTAATCATCGCTACGTAGAAAATACCAGTAAATTTGCAAATTTCAAATATTTGATATTCCAAAATTTGAAAAGCTGTGTGTTTTGGAGCCCTAAACTTTTTTTGACACCTTTAACCTCAAATGCAGTCATCGTATCAAAACGAGATTCTCAGAATGGGTTGATCTTAACGCGAGGCAAATTTGGTATACCTTTGGTTGTGGTGATAGCAACGTTTAGTTTAGTTTAGTTTATTGACAACTTCATCAACAGAATGATTACTACAGAAAAAATATTTACATATGAAAATATGAATGACAATTAATTGGTCGTTTAAGCCGACACTTGAACATATCAACAGTATATTTATAGTCGAACATTTGATAAACTGAGTTAAAGCTTCAGGCTAATGCGCAGGTTGGTTAATTTCATCCATAACAGGTTTTATGAAACGGGATGGATAAGGCGCTATGATGTCTACGTTCACCGTGGCAAACACGAAAGTTCAGTTAAGATAGCAAAAACTCAGAGTTTACGTTTCCAGTGAGTAACTTCGCAGCAAATAGAGCTTTGAAATTTTGACGACGAGTTTCAAGTGTGTCCATGGTCAATAATTGCAAGCGGTTTTCATAAGGAGGTAAGCAAATAGGATCAAATCAGCGGAAAGAACTAAGAACAAAAATTAAAAATCTCTCTTGGACAGACTCAATGCGATTTATGTGCTCCTTGCACCACATCAAGCACCCAAAATCTAGGATAGGGTAAACCTGAGAGCAGAACAGGATTTAAGTCAGAAGACTGTCATTGAATTCTTTAGATCCGCGTTTTAAGAAGCCAAGTGCACAGTTGGCTTTTATTATTATTGAGGCAATGTGGTCATTTAAAGTGAAAGCGGAGTTTAATAAACTCTTTAGTCACGAACTTTATTGGAGCGAGTGCAAAAAGTGTCATTTAAAGTGTAGCTGAAATTAATCGTAGATGATGTGTGGGAGAATGAGATAACTGAGAATTTTTGAACGTTAAGTAAAAGTCAGTTTAGAGCGCACAAATTAGCGAAGCTTGACACATTACGTTGCAGGATCGTACAGTAATTAAGTGATGATATTGTATTTGTTTTTATATAGCGACCAAGGTTTTTCTTGAATCGCTCTTGATAGGTGTCGTTATTGTATTTTGAGCACCTGTTGTCGGTCCTTTTTCTGTAGGTCGGGCGTAGACTAAGTACAGCGCTTATTCTAGCCTTCAGAAAGGAGTCCTTTGGACACTGCCTTCTAGTGCAATACTAGAAACCAGGTAGTTTAGTTGAAATGCTGAATTCAAGTACAGAACAAGAACTCAAACTTCAACTAATATCAGGTGATGTAGAATACGTTCAGTACGTATTCTCACCTTTGCACAATTCTATTTTAGCGCTAACTTCTAGTACAATACCAGAAATTAGGAATTCTAATAGAACCGTTGGATTCAAGCTCAGTGCCAGAACTCAACTAACCTTAGCGCCCCTAGCAGCCAAGGATAAATAAAAGGCTTTGTCTACGCTAAGATTGATTTTATTCACATTAATTCGTTCTTTATATAGCATAATTTTTCTTACATTACATTTGCTTACGACTAATTATTCATAACATATTTTTAATTGTATCGAGAATGAACTTTGATCATTCCTCATACTGCTTATAATTTTATTGAATACCAATAGTTCAATATTTAATTTGCTGACGCGTATAAAACTGTAGATCAATACTTCGCGAAGTATAAGCAGTATGAGAAATAACTTTAAAGTTTAACATGAATGGTCTAATAAAAACAAATATCGAAACGTATCGAACAGATATCGAACATCCTTCCCCTCCTTTGAACGGACTGTTCAAAGATTAATTTCTGCGTCTATCTTGAAGGCGTCAGGAGGAAGTTGCCTTGGAGCTGGTACTGGTGGTCTTGAACTTTTCGGTTGAGCGTGTTTTCTAAAAAACCGCCATAGAAGACATGAAAGGCAGATGATCGCGATCGCCAAGCTTGAGTAACCAATACTATAATGATGAATATGATGATGCGCATTCGTTGCACCATTCGCTTCGGCTGTCTTCAATGACGCAGCCTTGTCATGTAGCGCCTTCAATTTGGGTTCTAGCGTATCCCATGCAGACGATAAATGTTTTACTGAAAACTCCACAATAGGGACGACATCAGGAACATTTTTCGATGGTATAAAAGAATCCTTTATCATGCTGGAATATACAGTGTTGGCTTGCAGTATTGTCGATTCGTCTTTAATTATGCATCCGTTAGTCGTGTTGATGATGCCTGATCCAGTTAAGATTTTACTTTGCATTCTGTTGTCACATACAATGTTGATGCTGATCGGTTGTTGTACGACGTACATCCAATGATTTGGACTTGATAACTGCGTCCATCGATTTATTTTGTTCAGAATTATGAGTCAACATTTAATCAATTACTTTGTTCATTTGCATACTCAACATAGTCAGAATTAAAGTAGGTCAGTAACTGTTCATCGATTGTATTTATCATTCGTAAATATTGCACATCAAGTATTAATTGCATATTCGATACAATATTATTCATTGTAAATAACGCTTAGTTAACTGAAATGTAAAAGCATGTATGGCTGTGCACATGCTAATGTAAATCTGCTAAGTATGCATTCTGGATTCTGCAAAATAATTCATGTAATCGATTTATAGGTAATAATTTACTATATAAGAACAGTTGAAACACGAAATAAATCAGATTGATCGCAACAAGTACCATAGCCTTTTTATTGGTTTAAAGTTGCTGGTGAGGCTGCTAGTAACACTTCTTGTGATTAGTCGAGTGGTGACAAACCAGGACAATTGATTTGGCTGAGCAACGTTTGTCAGCAGTCAATTGAACATTTTTTGGTCCGTCGAGCCGGATAGGAATCTGAAGTACCTGTCCACAAATATAGTGTCGCGTACGACCATTGGATTTACTGCTGTCTTTGATATTGATGGTGCATATAAGTTGATGATACCGAGCCAACTTATACTAGTCGAAGAGGAATCTGGATTACCTGCTCACATACACTGTGTCCCGTACGCTTCATTGGATCTGGTCCTGATTTCTGATATTACTGGTGAATATCAATTTTAACTTCAAAGCTTATTGAATATTTTCTTGTACTGCTGAGTAATATTCAAAATCCTCCACTGTTTAGATCGATTTAATTGCGATTTGGTGCAGGTGAATAGATAATCTCAGTGCAAGAGATATACGAAATGGCGGAAGCTTCGAAGACACTGCAGCACAGCAACTTCGAAAATATCAGCAGGCTCAGAAGAAATTACCTGAAGGATAGCAAGGATCGCCAATCGTCATCATATTTCGAAGCACGACTGCAGCGTCTAGCAGAATTATGGGCATCATGTTCAAACCTTCATCCAGATATAGTGAGAGAGACAGCGGACAATCCTGATGTAAAAAAGGCTTATCTCAAAGAGTTCGACGAAGCAGAGAACATTTATTTGGATTTACTGGCCCAGTTTAAAACTGGAGCTGCGAAATATGCCGGAGAGAAATCTACTCTTGATTGATCGCAAGAAGTACCATAGCCCTTTTATTGGTTTAAAGTTGCTGCTAGTAACACTTCTTGTGATTAGTCGAGTGGTGACAAACTAGGACAATTGATTTGGCTGAGCAACGTTTGTCAGCAGTCAATTGAACATATTTCATTAGTTCTAATGAAATTCCATGAAGTATCTGGACCGGATTCCGTCAAGATGGTGAACTCGCAACGACTAAAAATCGAACCCTTTCGATAAAGAGGATGATTTTGCCTGCAAAGATACTCAGAATGATTGATGATGGCACACCGGGATAATTCCAGTTCCGATATCGGATAATATAAATCTCGATGGAGATTGACGATGATGAACGACGTTGAAACACTCATCGAATAGAACCTGTCGCTCATTGCAATAGGCACTGGAACTATATGCAAAAGTTCAAAAGACTCGTGAGAAATAAGCGGAAGCTTTATTCTGAAGATTAGCTGATCCCCTAGCATTCTTCCTTCTATCGACATTGTCCCATATAAGTTGAGTAGATTTTTGTGGGCTTCAATTAGGCGCAAATTCGCAGGAAGATTTTCTTTTATGATAATTAACTGTCGCCGCAGCTGGTCTGGTGTTAAGAGTTGTGGACTCACCTTTCCGTGATGCGTATCTGTCATGGTTTTTAATAACGCATTTTGTATGTTTCGATATTTTGTGATCAGAAGCATTAACCGAATTGATAGAGTGTTGAAATATGTTGAGAATTTTCCTTTTGAACGCCCACAATGGCGCTAAATGTGCAGCGCAAGGTTCGTGGAGACTTCTTACACAGCAAGGTTGAAAAAATCTTGGCAGCAATTACCCTTTGTCACTATTAAACATAAAAATTCCCCCCAAAGACGATCTTGGACAAGTCATAAGGGCTAAACTAAGTGTAAACATTAATTTTGCGCATCGCCCTCGCATTCTCGCTAAATCTCAGTTTGCTCCGCCTGGCTAAACGTCAAAACTCGAAGCGGTGTGATCGGAACGATAGCGAAAGTGAAAGTTCAAAACAATTACCGGTATACGATCAAGTACTGACATCGAAGCTTAAATATCCAGTCCAGCGTAAATGCTTTCGGGCAATCTGTTCAGGACAAGTACAGAGACTCCCAGCAGATCACTTTCTTTCTGGTATGTCTTTGTTGTCGTTAACACTTTGGAAATTGGCTATGGAAAGCAAGTCACGTAAATGGACTTGTAAATCAAATGCACTGGACTTACATTCAAGCGAATTTCCCTGAAGAGTTGCAGAAGGAGAACGTTCGACCACCTTTGGCTAGTATCCAATTGGGTATTTCATTATTTCCCGCCACCACGCAACCACAAATGATCGATGCAGCAACTGATACAACAATGGCGCTGACAGCTGGAACTCCAAACACTGCGCGAAAACTCAGCGAACCTGGTGGTTGATTTCTGAATCTGTTATTTTTGTGATGCCCTAAATAGACATAGGTAACGCAGCTAATTTTGAAGCGCTTATTACCGTTACAAGCGCAACACGTCCCAAAACCCTTTTTTTCCCGACGGATAAAAAGGGCGGTAGTTTCGGGCGGCTTCTGCTCGCGAAGAAAATTGCCGTGGGTTGGGCGCCACTCGTTTCGATTCAAACGAAACTACCGAACCGCCGTCGCACTGAAACGAGAAGTTGCGACGGCGCGCACTAATACGTAGAAAAGGATCACGAAAACTAACGTCGGGATATCAACTATTTCCGCTATCTGAGTTAATTTACACCACTAATCAAGAACGGTTTTCCTTTTCACAATATAACATTTTTTCACGCTTTATTCATTTATCTTTTCACTAAAACATTTCCGTTAAATATCAACCGGCTTATTAATTCTAAATTTCAACCTTTCAAATTTTTCAAGCGTTCAGACTTCAATCTATTACTTATGCTATCTTAGCGACAAAAAAAAGAAAAACCTATCCGCTAAAACTAGTGTGCACACTACCTGTCTAATCTTCCGCGGCGTCGACTGCAACCTCGCTGTGGCCTCGTTGTCCTTGGTTCCAAATCGGTCACTCTGCTACTTAGTACACTCCTTCAGCTACTTCTTCTCGATCGCTCGCCTGTCGCTCGATTTTCGATTTTTGTCTTAACTTCCACCCTGCAGAACGTCCTGATTTGATGAACTTGTATTTCTTCAATATACAAGTATCTCCGTCCAAATCCGACCCGATGATCGTATGAAAAAAAGAAAAACCAACCTAAGCTTTCTGTGAATCTTCGCCACGGACATCCGTCCACTCACCCAGTTCAAAACGAAAGAGGACTTATTTTTCCCTGTTGGCGCGCACGTAAACTTTTTGGCGGCAACGGAATTTTTTTTGAATCCGTTGGGTTCACTAAACTCAGCTGTGAGCTTGTGCGTTCCCCAGCTGAATTTCACCTCGGCCCCTTTCCGGCTATTTCGTTTCGCTCTTTAGCGTGGAACATCTGTTCCACCCGCCGTTTGACAGCCAGCACTGTCATCGCAATTTGTCAACGTAAGTCCGGATGACTAGTATTTTGCTCGTAAGTCGATTGAAACAAATTATTTTGATGGCTATATAGCTTGTTTTGGTGACCGTGGATCGTGTGTCCTTTCTATGGCGTGTTGTCCTGCGTGTGCCGTGAGTTTGGTCTGGCTTGCTGTCGTAACATCGGGGTTTTATTCATGTCGTGATTGTCGCTGATGTTGATGTTGATGTCTGATGCTGGACCTGTTTCTTGTTGTTTTGTTTTGAACTCGTGATTTGTTTTGAACTCGTGTTGTCCTGCGTGTGCCGTGAGTTTGGTCTGGCTTGCTGTCGTAACATCGGGGTTTTATTCATGTCGTGATTGTCGCTGATGTTGATGTTGCTGTCTGATGCTCGACCTGTTTCTTGTTGTTTTGTTTTGAACTCGTGATTTGTTTTGAACTCGTTGTTGATCTAACCCTATCTGTTGCTATATATTAACTACGTATTGATTACATACTACTAATTACATACTAATTGCATAGTACTAGTGAGCCATTATGACGACGGCCTTGTTTACTTAACTCTATCTGTTATTCTGTACCTAACTTAGGTTAACTCAGACGCGGATGCGCCGAATGAATATCTCTGCTCGTAAATCTCCATCGCCCTCCTTTTCAGGATGGCGGTGGAGATTTTTTTTTTTTTTTTTAAATACAAAGCGCGCGATTTATAACGCCGTGACACCCCCCTCGCTTCAGAGAATTTCCCAGAAATTCTCGACAATTTTCTACGACCGTCACCCGTACCGAGTTCATAGATTCCATATCTTGTCTGAAAGTTAATTCTCCCTTCAGGTAAATCATCAAATACACTATATCTTTTATTTTCTTCTTGAATTCTGGTTTGTATCTTCACGCAACCATCCATTCTATCACTCTATCTCTGAGCCCCTCTACACCTACGTTACTTAAAATACATGCTTTACTTCTGACTTGTGTATTGTTTTGGTGTTGGAATTGAAACCCATCTATCTACATCAACCACTAATGCCGATCGTACTCGATTTTAGGTAAAACTCCGAAATGAATGAGGTACCCGAGTCCGAATGATACTCGAAAAAGGAAAGAAAAATAATATAATGAAAGGGAAAGGAAATAATAATTAAACGCCATAAAGGAAATGGAAAGGAAACAGTAATGAAACACCAACAAAAAATTTACATAAGGACCTACTGGGAGTCGATCACTCGCTCATGGTATGCATTTAATTTCATTCAATTTAATTGCAATTATGTCCTCAGTATCTGAAAAAAACTAACACACTCATTTATATCCAAGTTTACACCTCTCTAACCTAACTAAAACTAACCCTTATGTACAAGCCTAAACTTAAAACCTTAAAATTTTAGATAACCACCACCTAATCTATACGACAAAATCACCATCTAAAGCCTAGTCCTGAGTTTGATTCCATGTTTTCACACAAGATTTCACGTGAAATCTGTTTCGGTGACAATTTAGCTTGAAAATACGCAAGAGTTGTACTCTGTACTTAGCATGAAAAGTTGCTTTGAAGTCGCTTTCGCGTTGAAAACGTAGATGGCACCGAAACTTGCCACCCCTCATGTCCCGCCAAATTAGTTTGTGCAGTTCCTACTTCCGAGCCTACCGGTGACATTTGGTATTTTAATTTGAAAATGGAGCAATACAAAATTTCTTTTCAACAAGAAAATCGATCGAAAAGAGAGATTCTTGGCATTTTATCCGTCAGAAATGAGCAGTGTCTCTGCTTTTCTCCATTGCCCAAACTTTCACTCGAAAGAGTGACCAGATGGTGGAGACATGTCAAAATTTATTTTCATGGTTAGCTCAGTACCCGCCTTAATCTGTACAACCATCTATCGCTAATTCATCCAACGCAATTCAATCCGGCTACCACACCACACACGTGAAAAACTATGCTATCCCCCCACCGACTATGTTAAAGTTTGTATATTTTTACACCGCCACCACTAATCTACCCCTCTTATATTCTAGTTCCACCACCAATCATTAGTACCCTAGCAAAATACCTCGGGGGTTTTTTTTTTGTTTTTGCTAATGGAAGACTACTTCGTCTCCTACGATAATTTCAGGACTCTATTCCGTTACCTCATACCACGTAGCGCTTGAGATCCTTGATGTGCCACACACCCATAGCTTTCCCATTGGAATCTTCAAGTTCGTACGTCCAGCCGGACACCTTCTTTCTCACCGTGAATGGTCCAACGAACTCTGGGGCAAGTTTGGCGGAGAAGTACTTTGCCGCGTCCGACAGGACATAATTTCGACGCCATACCAGATCCTTCGGCAGAAATCGCTCATCCCGATGCCGCAGATCATATCGTGACTTGGATACCCGAGCTGCTGTTTTCAAACGCTCGCGAACTTCTTCGCGAACTTTCTGCAGCAATATTGCCTTCTCAGTTCCTTCATCCTGATCGACTCTCTTTTCTTGTGCTTCCGGGCCTTGAGGACTCCTAGGGTGAATGATCATTTCCCTCCCGAAGTTCAAAAAGTAAGGGGTGACTTTCATATTTTCGTGCGTTGAGGTTCTCAGGGCACAACCAATCTTTGACAGTTCCTTGTCCCATTCTCGATGGTTCTCGGACGCATAAGTTCGAAGAAGGCGCTTAACGTTCTGGTTCACGCGTTCTGCCGGATTCGCTTGAGGATGATAAAGAGCGGTAAACCTTATTTCAATTCCGTTGGTCTCTGCAATCCGTGTGAGCTCTTTAGAACGAAATTGTACTCCGTTGTCACACACGATGACCCGTGGTAATCCGAACAGAAATATAACGTGCTCCTCGAGCAACCGACCTACTGCGGCCCCTGTTGCCTTCCGCAAGGGAAAGAGTAGTGGCATCTTGGTGGCATAATCCACCACTGTCAGGATGTAGGCATGACCACGCGTAGATCGTGGTAGGGGTCCCACTAAATTCACGCAGATCATCTCCCATGGAGAAATCACCTCCTCACTCCTCGACGCCATCTGCCCCATAGGAGACTTCCGCTCCACTTTGACCGCTTGGCTGACTTTGCAGCTCCGGACATACTTCCCCACATCCACTGCCATCTTTGGCCAATAGAAGTGTTGTGTCAGTCGATCTAAGGTTTTCTTTATTCCCATGTGTCCAGCAGTGGGTTCGTCATGGCACCGAACCAAAAGCCCTGTTCTTTCGGATGCTGGAACTACTCTCTTCCACTTGTCGGCTTTCTGTAACTCGGGATACCGGCCCTCCACCTGCTTCCAGAGCACATCTCCAACAACTTTCCATTTCGGATATTGGTCGGGGTTCCCTCGTACCTTCTTCCTCATGTTCCCATACCACTTATCTTTCTCTGGTTTAGTAGAAACGCAGTTCACGTTAACAACAGCCCGTGAGAGTGCGTCTGGAACCAGATGGTCCTTCCCCTTTCGATGCACCACTTCGAAATCGAACTGTTGGAGACGAACAGCCCACCTCGCCAATCTTCCAGTTGGATCTTTCAACTTGTGTAGCCAAACCAAAGAATGGTGATCGGTAATCACTACAAACCGAGTGCCTTCAATATACGGACGGAGTTTTTCAATAGACCACAACACCCCTAAGCACTCCTTTTCAGTGGTCGAATACTGCCTTTCGAGTTTGGATAGTGACCGGCTTAGGTAGCACACTACCTTCTCCCCTGTTGGATGTGCCTGGCTCAAAACCGCCCCGATCCCCACGTCAGATGCGTACGTCTGCACTTTGAACGGCAGTTCGAAATCGGGACATGCCAAAATTGGAGCGGTAGTCAATTTCGTCCGGCAATCAACAAACGCCTGTTCGCTTTCCTTCGTCCAAACAAACTTCCTGCCTTTCTTCAAAAGATCATTAAGAGGTGCCACTAACGTCGCATGGTTAGGTATAAATTTCCGGTACCAAGATACCATACCCAGAAATTGCCTGACCTGCTTGACCGAATTTGGTCGTGGAAAGTCACTCACCGCCTGCACCTTCTCAGGGTCCACGTGGAGGCCCTCTTCGTCCACCAGATATCCTAGATATCGAAGCTCAGCCCGGCAGAAATGGCACTTTTCTTTCGACACCCGTAGACCCGCCTCTCTCAGACGACCGAAAACCTCGCGCAGAATCTCGACATGTTGCTCGAATGTCTGGGTTACCACAATGATGTCGCCGAGGTAAGTGAAAACAAATGGCTCTAGTGCGGGGCCCAACACCGTATCAATCAGACGTTGCCACGTCGCACCCGAGTTGTGTAGACCGAATGGCATTCTCAAGAAGTGAAAAAGACCCCTTCCCGGCACGGTGAAAGCGGTATACTGGCGAGACTCCACCGCCATTGGCACTTGCCAGTAAGCCGACTTAACATCCAATGTCGAAAGGTATTTTGCATTGCGTAACTTATCTAATGTGGTAGAAATATAGGGCAGTGGATAAGCGTCTTTCTCTGATACCGCGTTTACCTTCCTGAAGTCCACACAAAATCGGTACGACCCGTCCTTCTTGCGCACCAGCAAAATCGGTGACGACCACGGGCTTGACGATGGCTCGACCACTCCCAACTTCAACATCTCGTCCAACTCAACGTTGATTTGTTTCTGCACTGCTGGGGAGACAGGATAGTACCTCTGTTTGATAGGACTAGCAGTTGTCTTGATAGTATGTTTGACAAATTTGGCGCAACCCAGACCCTCACCCATTAAGCTGAACTGCTCCACCAACAAACTCTGTAGGATCCTTGACTCGAGTTCTGACAAGCGGGACTGACTCCGCAGCGCTTTCCCTGGCACCACTTCAGCCGATGCAATTGAGGTCCACTGCTGTCCCTGCATGTCTAATACGACCCCAAAACGCTGCCAGAAGTCGACCCCAAGGATCACTTCTTGAGAGATGGACGGTATGACCAACGTGTCCAGATGATGTACTCTCCCGTTTAAAGTAAATTTTAGTTGAATCTCCCCGGCTACCGAACAGGTGTCGCCATTCGCGAGTCGCACTTCTTCAACTTTCTCCCGGTTTAGTTTTAAACCCTTCCTCACTAGATGTGACCATCCCTTTTCTCCCAATATTGTGCGACTTGCCCCCGAGTCCAACAGCCCCTCCATATCGACGCCCTCTATATCCACTCTCAAGTGTGGGCGGCTGTCTGGTTTTCCTTTTACAAGGGCATACTCCACCATCGGCTGACTGTCTTCCTGTTGCGGCCTTGCTCTAGTGCCTACCCGACCGCTTAGTGGGCACGACGCTCGTTTCCCGAAGACCTGGGATGCGATTGAGATCCTGACCCTTGCCCCTGTCTTCGATTTCGGCAATTTGGACAGGCGGACCTCATAACCCCTCGACGACCACATCCAAAACAACGACGAGGTTCCGGACAGTCCCTCGACATATGTCCCTCCTTCCTGCAGTTCCAGCACTGAACCCTACTCGATTCTGCCAGGGCTGAAACTCGTTCCACGCTTCCAGAGCTAACATATGCTAGGTCTGGCTCGAGACAACGCCTTGACCGTGTGTTGGGAGGCACGAATGCCATCACCGATGCCCTGGTGGCATCCATGGTCCGGCCCATCTTCACCAACTCCGCAATGGAAGTCACTGGCGTCAAGCTCAGTTGCTGTTGATAAAACGGAGTTATGTTCCTCCGCAACAGACGCAGTTTTTCCTCCTCCGAACAGTTAGTTTCTAAACGGCTGAAGAGGCGTTCCATGACAGCTACATAGACCCCTATCGACTCGCTTTCGCCCTGAGTTCGCCGCCGAATTTCTTCCCATAGCCGATCCTCATAATCGGATGGCAAGAACTCCTCTCTCAACTCTTTCACCTACTCGTCCCAGCAACTGACCAAGCCCCGGTTGGCTCGGAACCAAATTAGCGCTCGCGAGTCGAAGAGATCTACCGCTGCTCTAAACAGTTGAGCTTTAGTGAGTCCCCTTGCCAGTCGCAACTCTTCTACGCGCTCTAGGAACGCATTAACCGATCCTGAAGAGTCACCACTAAATTTCAATCCCCATTTGGCTACCTCTGCCGGACTTCCAGATTTGGGGGATAGTGGCGTGGCTGCATCCTGAATTGCGTCAGACTGCTCCTCCTCATCCTCACTGGGCTCCTCGACTTTTTCCACTAGAGCACCCATTGCTAATATAAACCTGTTACGCAAAGCCTTCGCTCCTTCCTTCTGTTCCTTCGATACCGCCTGTAAATTCCCTAAACGTCGAAAGCCAAACTCTATCCTGACTTTTGCCTTCAAAAATTCCAACGACGCTTTGCCGCCCGTCACCCGCTCTACGAGATCCTCAGATTCTGTTGCTTTGGCCTCAAGCTCCCTGTAGTCAGTCTCAAAATCGAACGGATAATCGGCCTCCACATAGGAAGTATCCATAGCTGATTCCGACCTGAGCGTCGCCCTTAGCGTCTTCCGCATGTTGTCCACAGTATCTCCCGGAAACCCTCTGATAGCAAGCTCATAGACGAGCTCATCTTTGGATAGCCGATCTACTAAAATTTTCATTATGACCTGGATGACTACAATGATACTTGGGTTGGAATCGTAGCACGCCTCAAAAAATAAGCGATGAGATTTCTAGCGCAATTTTCTAATCTTACGATTCGAAATTGCTCCCACGGGAGTTAAACTGCCCACGACAAAAAGAATCAGCTCTAAACCACCAGAAGTACCCAGTAACAACGTACCTCTACCTCGTTGTGTACTTCTAGCCCAATGACACCCTTGAAAGAACGGATCAATGTCCACAGCCTTTTCACCAACAAATCCCCGTAGCTACCTGCAACCTCGCCTGTTTCCTATAATGATTAAATTCTATAACACATGCTAAATCCTCACTCACACTCGCTCCAATTCAAATTTATTCCACACTACAAATATCACATTCACTTTTTCCAGAACTCAATCCTGTATGGAGATAAAACTAATTTTTCCGCACGGTATTCAATAAAATTCCACCTTACGCCACGGTATTCAATTTCAAACGCAGTTTGCAAAAGATACCTTGCGTAACATATGTTTTTCCGTTGAAAGATATCAGATCCCCGATTCAATTTTCCTGCTCCTACTGGTATTCCCACAATTTGGGACTGGATATATTTAATCTTTCCCTATTAAACAGGAACACCTGAACAATATCAACTCGGATAACCTCAGCCACTGATAACCTAAACCGCGATCAGTGAGCTGAAACAAAACCTGCCGGACTCTCAAACTCCTGCTCCAGAAATTCGGTACGCTAACACACTCACACAAATTTTCTTATTTATCATGCACTTCCACACACTGTAACACCAGAATCCAAGTCGTTATGTGTGAATTCAAATTTTTTTCCTTGATATTTGTCTTTATTTTCTTTTTGTTTAATTCCACCTATGTATGAAAATTTATATGAAATGCTGATAAAATTAAATCGGAAAATTTCAATTTAGCGATCGAAATAAACTTCCTGTTCTACCCAAGAAAACTTACTTTCAGTCCCACGAGTATGGGACAAAGAAACTCAAAAATTTTTCCGTGTACCGTTACGACCGTTAGCCCCACGTTGGGCGCCAATTTATTACCGTTACAAGCGCAACACGTCCCAAAACCCTTTTTTCCCCGACTGGGATAAAAAGGGCGGTAGTTTCGGGCGGCTTCTGCTCGCGAAGAAAATTGCCGTGGGTTGGGCGCCACTCGTTTCGATTCAAACGAAACTACCGAACCGCCGTCGCACTGAAACGAGAAGTTGCGACGGCGCGCACTAATACGTAGAAAAGGATCACGAAAACTAACGTCGGGATATCAACTATTTCCGCTATCTGAGTTAATTTACACCACTAATCAAGAACGGTTTTCCTTTTCACAATATAACATTTTTTCACGCTTTATTCATTTATCTTTTCACTAAAACATTTCCGTTAAATATCAACCGGCTTATTAATTCTAAATTTCAACCTTTCAAATTTTTCAAGCGTTCAGACTTCAATCTATTACTTATGCTATCTTAGCGACAAAAAAAAGAAAAACCTATCCGCTAAAACTAGTGTGCACACTACCTGTCTAATCTTCCGCGGCGTCGACTGCAACCTCGCTGTGGCCTCGTTGTCCTTGGTTCCAAATCGGTCACTCTGCTACTTAGTACACTCCTTCAGCTACTTCTTCTCGATCGCTCGCCTGTCGCTCGATTTTCGATTTTTGTCTTAACTTCCACCCTGCAGAACGTCCTGATTTGATGAACTTGTATTTCTTCAATATACAAGTATCTCCGTCCAAATCCGACCCGATGATCGTATGAAAAAAAGAAAAACCAACCTAAGCTTTCTGTGAATCTTCGCCACGGACATCCGTCCACTCACCCAGTTCAAAACGAAAGAGGACTTATTTTTCCCTGTTGGCGCGCACGTAAACTTTTTGGCGGCAACGGAATTTTTTTTGAATCCGTTGGGTTCACTAAACTCAGCTGTGAGCTTGTGCGTTCCCCAGCTGAATTTCACCTCGGCCCCTTTCTGGCTATTTCGTTTCGCTCTTTAGCGTGGAACATCTGTTCCACCCGCCGTTTGACAGCCAGCACTGTCATCGCAATTTGTCAACGTAAGTCCGGATGACTAGTATTTTGCTCGTAAGTCGATTGAAACAAATTATTTTGATGGCTATATAGCTTGTTTTGGTGACCGTGGATCGTGTGTCCTTTCTATGGCGTGTTGTCCTGCGTGTGCCGTGAGTTTGGTCTGGCTTGCTGTCGTAACATCGGGGTTTTATTCATGTCGTGATTGTCGCTGATGTTGATTTTGATGTCTGATGCTCGACCTGTTTCTTGTTGTTTTGTTTTGAACTCGTGATTTGTTTTGAACTCGTGTTGTCCTGCGTGTGCCGTGAGTTTGGTCTGGCTTGCTGTCGTAACATCGGGGTTTTATTCATGTCGTGATTGTCGCTGATGTTGATGTTGCTGTCTGATGCTCGACCTGTTTCTTGTTGTTTTGTTTTGAACTCGTGATTTGTTTTGAACTCGTTGTTGATCTAACCCTATCTGTTGCTATATATTAACTACGTATTGATTACATACTACTAATTACATACTAATTGCATAGTACTAGTGAGCCATTATGACGACGGCCTTGTTTACTTAACTCTATCTGTTATTCTGTACCTAACTTAGGTTAACTCAGACGCGGATCCGCCGAATGAATATCTCTGCTCGTAAATCTCCATCGCCCTCCTTTTCAGGATGGCGGTGGAGATTTTTTTTTTTTTTAAATACAAAGCGCGCGATTTATAACGCCGTGACACGCTGATACACTGATACCGGCGCCAGCAGTGGTATCAGCGCACTGCGCTGATACCATTGCGTTATGATACCATGATCTTACATACGGCGCTGGTAGCATTGCGCTAATACCATGACGCTATGATTCACTCAAAAAAACATGATTGAAAAAGCTTGTATGGAACGAGGGCAACCCAAATTTGAACTTACTAATTTTCCGATATAAAATACCCTAAAATACCCAGGCTATAGTATGTACCCATTCAGGTATCTTTCCAAACGTGCGTACGCGTAGGTATAGGGCTTTGCATCAAACAGACTTGAGATACGTATACTCAACTCATATCTTTGCGCCGCGCCGTAGCAAAGCGCCAAGCCAAATGGTGTTGGCATTGCAAAGCGGCAGCGCCAACACCATTGATACCGAAGTGCGTTACTGCGCTACTGATGCCGACAAGCGATACCAGCGCAGTGGTATCATGGCTAATAGACAAGCGATGCCAGCGCAGTGGTATCGTGGCTAATGCTTCAACGCAATTGCGCGGCGCAGCTTGTACCCATTCAGGTATCTTTCCAAACGAGCGTACGCCTGACTTTTTGATAAGTGTAAATTAGACAAGTATTAACATCATTGCTTTAATATACCATAAAGGTATTATTTAGTCGTAGTATTGAAGCATAATGAAATTCTATTGCTCAAACAGACTTGAGGTAAGTATTCTCAACTCATATCTTTGCGCCGCGCCGTAGCATAGCGCCAAGCCAAATGGTGTTGGCATTGCAAAGCGGCAGCGCCAACACCATTGATACCGAAGTGCGTTACTGAGCTACTAATACCGAAGTGCGTTACTGCGCTACTGATACCGACAATCGGTATCAGCGCAGTGGTATCATGGCTAGTGCTTCAACGCAATTGCACGGCGCAGCGCTGCGTTACCCATGTCTAGCCCTAATGGTTTGGAATCACGTGAAAATGTGAAATTGGAAATAAACCGCTCTAGCGGTACAGTGAAAATTTTTTCAAACAAAGAAAAAGGGGGACTTGAGTATGAACTGGAAAAGAAGAAATTCTTTCTGGGGTAGAAAGTGAAAGTAGAAAGTTGGAGAATTTGAGCAGTTGAAAATTCAGAATTAAATCGTTGGTTTTTTATTAAGAGTGGAGTTAAAAATTGAAAATTCGTTAAGAACATAGTACCAGTTGTGAATTCATTGAAAATCAAAAGTTAAAGTTAAGTCAATGTATCTTATACTCAGTGAAAGTAAAACTTTTATGAAGGAACAAACTAAAAAGAACGGATAAACTTGAGTGAAGCAAGAATGTGAAAACATTTCCCAAATATAAAAAAGAAGGAAGTCAAACTGTGAATTGGAAAGAATAAAAGTATAGTTTGTGAAAGAAAATCATTTCTGTGGAAAGATTGAAAACAATTGAATGGGTGAATGTTATATCATACATATGGGTTTGTGGAGTATGGAGCGCTGCTAGGACTAACGGTGAAGCTGGAATCAGGCAGCTGTACATGTAGGTTCGTGGAAGATGAAGCACTGCTAGAACTAACGGTGAAATTGGAATCAGGCAGTTAACTGGTGAAGCTATTTGGACTATGCTCAATTTCAACCATGGACTACTCCAGATAAGTGCAGCAATTTTTGGTTTTATATTATCATCTAAACACATCAGTGTTATACACAAAATAACGGCAGTAACAGTATACTCAGCTAATGTTTGATTACTTTTCTTGGTTCTGTAATTCTATCAATCCAATTGTTAAATTTTGGAATTTATGTTTTTTTTTTGTTTCTTATTCTTCTTTCTCAAATTGTACATTTGGGTGTGAAATTCTGTGATATAAGTGGTAGCCTCTCATTTTTGGTGCTTGTATGTTGCTATAATCAAAATAATAATACTGGCAAACTGTATGATTGATGTAAACTCCACTCCGGCCGGGGTCGTGTATAACTGCTCCACCCAAATAATTACCCATTTCTTTATGATTATTTTTTTGTTTATTTCTCTATTGTTCCACGAATTTATCTGCTTTAATGATTCATTTTTTACTTATGTTCGGAGAAGAACATTAGTATTAAAATCACTTTGGCCAAAAATTCATATTTCTATATATATATATATATATATCATCAAAAATTTCAGTGAAAAAATCTCAGGAACGCGCCATCCGATTGAGCTGAAATTTTCAGGACACATTGATGTATATGCAGAATAGTGCCAGGTCTCACAAAAAGTTAATAATCTTTAACCCTTTGGCGCCGGCGGCCATTTTAGTGATTTTTTTAATATACCTATTATTCCGTACACAAATAATTTTTGCAAAAATTAAGTTAAAATAAAAAATTTCGAACAAGTTTTACATGTGAATCGGATAACGTTTTGGAATTTTTTAACCCCATGTGTGCGTTGGGTGCCTAAAAAGAGAACGGGAAAATTTGAAAATTTTTAAATTGCGATAACTTTTGACAGAGCTATTCAATCATTACCAAATTTTCAGGACATGTTTGTTTTATTTAGTTGTAGATAAATGTACGTTTTAATGAGCGTGCTAGCAACCCTGTAGCTCGGGCAGGCACTGAAAGTGAAAACCTCCAAATCATCGTCTCTCTTGAAAAAATGTCGTTTCTTAAAAAAAAACCCACTCATATGTAAATTTTGTACTTTGTTTACATTAACAAAAAAAAAAATTTGATGTGGTATAACGGGCACGCCTGGTAACCCTTGCCCAAGTTACCTATATTTTTAGCATCAAAAACTTCTGTTCACGGAAACTCACGATCCGATGAACCGAATTTATTGAAATTTGCAGAATGTATTGGTCTTAAATAGAACCAGGTCTGATAGAAGTGATTTTGAAATGCGGGTGATTCTGTGCCAGTGGTGCCATCTTGAAAAATCACTAAAAAAGATAACAGCTTTTAGCCCTATAAATTTTGATTGAATCGTTAGATTTTGACGAAATTCGCATCGTAGCTGGACCTTACTTCAAACCACGTTTGGTAGAAATTTGGTTGAAAAATTCGGTTGGAGCTGCCAGCTATGATAATTTTGGTGTCTTAAATTTAAAAAAATAAAAATTTGGAAGTGAAAACATTCAAACCATCGAATATCCTAAAAAATGTCCGGTTCTACAATAAACCCAATCTATATACAAATTTTATGCTCAATCTACACAGTCAAAGTAAAACTTTGGAAATTTCATGTCGGACAAGAACGGTAACCCTTTCTCAGATAACATAGATTTTTAGCTTCAAAAACTTCTGTTCACGGGAACTCACGAATCAATAATCAGATAGAATTCAAATTTACAGAATGCATTGGACTTAAGTAGGGCCAGGTCTGATAGAAGGGATTTTGAATTGTTGGCAACTCTGTTCCAGTGGTGCCATCTTGAAAAATTACATAGAAAAAAAAAATGCTTTTTGCCCTGTGAAATGTGAATAAGTTACCAGATTTTCATGAAATTGACACAGTAGCTGCACCTTACTCTAAACTCTGTTTGATAGAAATTTGGTTGAAAAGTTCGATTGGTGCTGCCAGCTATGGTAATTTTTGTGTCTTTGGTTTTGAAAATTCGCTCAGGAAAATAAAACTTTTTGCCCTATAACTTCCAGTGCAGTCATGAAATCAATGCGAATTTCATAAAATTACTGGAACCTATTATAGACATTATTCAAGCCATATTTGGTTGAAAAGCCATGATAGGGTTGCCAGCTATTGTTGGTTTTGTGTTTGTTTGCAATATCTTTATTAAGCGGTTTTATCGTAGAATTTTCAATTGGTTATGATATTGTAGTGACAATAAACAGGAAATATTAAGTTTTCGATTATTTGAAAAAACTCGCAGCAGGTAACCCTAAATTTCTTTATACTCCTATAATTTCGAATGTAATATAACAACGTGAAGCAGATGTGATATATTCTTGGCTTTGATACTGGCGAAAGGTTGCCAGCACGAGTCGGTTGTGCTACTTTTGTATCAATAAATGCTTACAGTTAGTATTCATACCGGAAACATTTACAATGAAAATAAATAACCAATGTTTCAATTCCCAAAGTTCTGCAAGTTTTTCGGATCGCAGCCCCAAACTCCAACTTCAGTTACAGTGCTGCAGACACTGAGCATTTTCTTCATTGATATTATATGAGATGCTGCTTTCAAAATTTTGTGATATAAGCAACTGATAACGAATATAATTAACCCGTGTTTTGCTCTCATAAACGTTGAAATTCATGCCAGTGGTAATATCTGAAACCTTCTACCATATGAGTTATAATGCATTCTTGAGACAAAAGTAAAACGTGGCATTTGAAACAATTTGGCCGTAATAAGCAGCGCATGTGGTGGAATATGCACTCAAAACCTGCACGATTCTTCTACTGTTCTTCGAACATTAGTGTTTCTAGCGGTTCAGGTGCGCTAGAGTTTTTTTTTCATGAAATATTCTAGCTGTCCCATATTTTGAATTTTATATATTATAATCTTTTTATATTCTTTTGTTATAATTAACGTTTTATTTCTTGGATCTTATTTTGTTTTTATTTTTTATTTTTTCGTTTTATAAGTTAAAACATACAACATGAATTCTGAATAATTGAATAAATATTGATTCTTACGGAACTTCTTCGTTTCCCTTCCTTTCACGTTTGTGTTGGTTTTAGGAATGTGTGTACCGTGGTAAGTGCTGTACAGTCTGCGTGCCATAACACGTAGAAATCTTCCGCCCGCAAACCCACGCCAGGCTGAGCCAGTCGGCTGGGAAAAGGCACGCCGGGCAAGAGAAGGAAGATTTCTCAAGAAATATATACTGCACTGACGACTGCTCGACAGAGTTTAGTCAGTCGCAACAAATATTCAATTAACTTTTCTTGATGAAACTCGTAATTTATACTCTTTATGTTATAGATGGTTTGATTAAGGTATTCATCTAACTCCTTTAGTCGAACTTCCATCCTTCCGTATGTATCATTCATGATGTTTATTGCTGAGTCAATCACAGACGTCTCATTTCGTTAGAGATTCAGCAGGTGTTGGTCAGTTTTGTCTGCCATTTGTTCTGCGTATAAAGAGTCCAAAACACCGAATAAGGAGTTTGCAACATTACCAATTATATTCAACGGAGCTCGTCTTTTCCTGGAATGCTCATGTTGTCGCAGCAATTTGTTTCCTTCTTCTATCTCATTTATCATATCTTGGAAATGAGACAATGCAGGTTCACATGATACCTTAACTATAATGTCCTTGCATATATGATTTAAGTTACTGAGTCCTTTCTTTATGACAGTTGCTTCTCTCCAAAAGTTTGTGGTATTATAAAATACCACCACATTCCATTTATCAGATGACAGGAACGTATGACCTAATAAAGTCCTGGGTTTGATTTGAATGGTGTCACGCAAATTTGTTCAAGTCCAAATATTGGCAATATCAAGCATGTTAGAAGTACCAAACTGATTGGAGAATGGCTCCCGCGGGATTTTTTGGACTTTAATAGTCCTTCTCTTCGATTAGCGGTTCGTTTGGTTTTCCTGGCCTCTGATGCAACGTCGTTACTGTCTTGTAACTGGACTTCCTCTTCGGTACTTATGCTACTGCTCGACTCTGTAGGCAGAGGGGCAAGGTTGTGGATAGGCCTTTTAATGACCCCGCCTGCTGTCTTAACGATTGCAACTCGTACTAGATCATCGCCGCCTTTTATGGTTTCAATAATTCGGCCAAGTGACCATTGCATCGGAGGTACGTTGTTATCTTTTATAACTACCATCATCCCAGGTTCTGCGTTATTACACCGCTGTTTCCATTTTCCCTTGTACTGGAGCTCACTGAGGTATTCTTTTACCCAGCGCTGCCAAAATTGAGTCTTTAAGTGAACAATACGTTTCCATTGTGTATGAAGATCAGCGCGAGAAAGTTGTTCTACGGGCTCGGCGATACTTGTAAGAGGTTCCCCCGTCAAAAAATGTCTTGGTGTTAGTGCTGTCAGGTCATTTGGGTCAGAAGACATTGGTGCTATGGGCCGTGAATTCAGTATTGCCTCTACTTGCGTAATTACTGTCTCAAGCTCTTCATAAGTGAGTGAATGATTATTCATACTGCTTGGTAGTAATGTTTTCACGGATTTTACAGCAGCCTCCCACAACCCGCCAAAATGGGGTGCTCTGGGGAAAAAAAATGAAATTCGGTTCCTCTGCTGGTACAGAACTTATCAATTTGTTCCTCTGCAGTTTTAGAATATATTGTTAATCGAAGTTCTTCTAATTGATTTCGGGCCCCCACAAAATTGGTTGCGTTGTCGCAGTACAAGTGTCTGCAATTACCTCTTCTGCTCACAAACCGTTTAAATGCTCCAATGAATGCGTTTGTTGTAAGATCACTTACTACTTCCAAATGCACTGCCTTAGTGGCAAAACATACAAATACGGCCACATAAGTTTTCTGCGGTTGTTTGCCACGAATTTTGAAATGAGTCCAGAATGGGCCACAGAAGTCGACACCGGTGGTCCAGAATGGACGACTAGGTTGGACTCTCTTTTCTGGCAGAGTACCCATCATTTGAGTCAGCAGCTTCGGTTTTGTTGTAATGCAATGAACACAATTTAGTACAATTGATCGTGCTATGGTTTTCCCTTTGATAGGCCAAAAACGCTGTCGGGTGATTGCTAATAGGCCTTGTGGACCGATGTGAGAATTTTTCACGTGATATTCTGTCATTATCAGCCGGGTTATCTGATCACTATACGGCAGAAGCATTGGATGCTTCGCATCGTACGCAATGTTCGCTTCTTGCAGGCGTCCTCCGACTCTAATTATGCCATTTTGATCTAAGAATGGCGTTAGTGCACTTAAATTACTTTGCTTGTCAACCATTTTGCTTTTCTTTAGCAATGCTAAATCTCCTGGGAATCCTCGCCGTTGAGATTCTTGAATGATTAACCTTGTAGCGACTTCTAATTCATCGATACAATGATACTTCTTCCGTCTTTGTGAGCTTTCGCTGTTTCGTGCATTGTTGATGAAACGCAGCATGTATGCAACCACTCTTCTTAGATGCTGAAACGAGTTTCGGTGATCAATAGTAGCCAAGAAATTATCTGTGTCCTCTGCTACTGACAGTACCACTTTGGCCGGCTTCATCTCAAGTGTCGTCTCGAATTTAGGATTAACTGGCCAATTTTGTTCTGCCCCATTCAGGAATATTGGTCCATAAAACCAACATAAAGTTTCACTTAATTTTTCTGGCGAGATTCCTCTTGAAACTACATCTGCTGGGTTTTCTTTTGTTGGTACATGTCGCCATTGATCTACTGATGTCAACTCCTGTATAGCTGCAACACGATTAGCTATGAACGTTACATATGATGAAGATGGTTTTCTTAACCAAGCAAGGACAATTTCTGAATCAGTCCAAAATGTACAAGGTATTTCTTCCCAATGTAAGTCCTTTTTTACTCGTATGGCAAGCTTTGCTGTAAGTGTAGCAGCTTGAAGCTCTAATCGAGGCAGAGATACGATCTTTGTTGAAGCAACCTTTGATTTTGCACACAAGAGTCTTACTGCGATAGTACCATCTTTATGTTTTGATTGAATGTAGATCGCTGATCCATATGCCTTTTTCGATGCATCACTGAATGCATGAATCTGAATACTATGCGGTGTTCCTCGAGAAAATAAATGCCTTGGAAACTGAATGTTCTCTAAAGTTTTCAATTGTTGACGGAAATCCATCCACTGAGTATGCATTTCCATCGGTACTGCCGCGTCCCATTCAAGATTCAACTTCCATAATTTTTGTAAGAAGATTTTGGCCTTAATCACAACTGGGCTCATTATCCCAAGTGGGTCGAAAATGTGGGCAATGTCTGAAGATATAGTCCTTTTTGTCACTCTAGTTTCGTTTGACTGCAAGACTTGTACCCGGAAATTGTCAGAATTGGGTAGCCAATTTACGCCTGGCGTTTTTATGTGCTCATCGTGTTTTCCGTTGACTGTGAATTGAATTGCACGATCATCATTAGAGATGCTTTTTAGCAGCTGAGTGTGGTTTGCACACCATTTTCTTAGTTTAAATCCACCAGAAAGAAGAACTTGGCGTAATTCGTTTTTATTTTCGATTGTTTGCCTTAGACTATTTGATCCAGCCATGACATCGTCAACATAAATATTACTGGTTATAGTTTCCGCGGCTAGAGGACTTGAAGTTTCATTCTCAGATTCTAACCGCCTCAGGCATTTTATCGCTAAGTAAGGGGCGGTTGTAACCCCATAAGTGACTGTGGAAAGTTGGTAGCACCTGACACTTTCATTTGGGTCATCTCGCCACAATATTAGCTGATATTTCTGATCCTCTTTTCTCACCTTCACTTGGCGATACATTTTTTCGATGTCCGCCGTGAATACAAACTTTGGAAGGCGGAAGCGCAAAAGTATAGTGAAAACATCTTCTTGGAGTGATGGACCTGTATACAGTATATCGTTGAACGAAATATTTGTCGATGTTTTAGCCGAAGCATCGAATACCACTCTCAACTTAGTCGTTGTGCTATCAGGCCTTAAGACACAATGGTGTGGCAAAAAATAATGTGGTTTAGGAATATCGTTCATGTTTACTTCCTCCATGTGTCCTAGACGCAAATACTCTTCTATGAAATTTGTATATTGATTTTTCAATGATTGATCTTTGTTTAATTTGCGCTCCAAAGACAAGAAACGTTGTAATGCTCTCTCCTTTGAATCTCCTAATAATAGTGGATCTTTTGCAAATGGCAATTTCACAACGAATCTTCCATCCTTTTCATGGATGGTGTGGGCATTAAAATGTTCTTCGCATATTCTTCTTGGTGAGTTAACTGAGCTGCCGGTTCTGCATCCTCTAATTTCCAGAAATTTTGGACTTTATTTTCAAGTTCGTTGGAGTCGTGGCTACAGATTTCGCAGCATACTTCAGACGGGGTTTTTTCGACTACCTTGCCCGACAGTATCCATCCAAACACAGTGTTTTTGAGTATTGGTAGCTTTGGTCCAAGTCGTATCTGCCCAACTGATAAGAGTTCTAGATAGTTTTCTGCTCTAATAAGGAGATCTATTCTGGCTGGATAATTGTATTCGGGATCAGCCAATTTAATGTTCTTTGGAATTGGCCATGCTGAGACATCGACAAAACGTGATGGCTGGTCGGTAGTAATTTGTGTTAACGTGAAAGCTTCAATTCTCGTTGAATGTCCGGTAGTTCTAGAATACAACAACACGTTAACTTTTGACTCTGCTGTTTGCTTTCCTTGACCAATGCCTCGAATATTCAGTTTTTCAGGGGTTACATTCAATCCAAGTTTGTGTACTCGTTGCTTTGTGATGAAATTCAACTGAGATCCTGAATCTAAAATTGCTCGGCACTCATACTGTTGGCCATCCGGTGCAGAGATATTTACCACAATTGTGCTTAGCATCACATATTCATTTTTGTCAGTATTCTCTTGAGCGACCAGAGTGGTTGAGCTTGGTTTGTTTTGAATTCAACCTATATTGTTTTGTGACTTTACTGTGGTTGTATTGTGTGTGGTGGTATTTTTGGTGGTATTTTGCTGGCGTGTTTTCACTGCCAATGCATCTAAATGAAGCAATGAATTATGCTTCTTCTCGCATCTTTTGCAGCTTCTTGATGAACACTGTTTACTGCGATGACCTTGCTTCAAACAATTCAAACATAAGTTGTGCCTTTTTGCGACTTCCAATCGAACCTCAGGTGTCAATGCCAGAAATGCTTTGCAAGCATATGGAGGATGCAATTCTTGACATGCAACACACTTTACAGCATTGGATGCAGTTAAAAGAGAAGACGGTTAGGATTGTCGATGATTACTTCCGCCTGTAACTTCGAGGCTTTGGAAGCGATATTCCAAGAACCTTAAAAACTCATTGACTGTGCTCAATTCTCTAGGTTCAGCTAGTGATTGCTCATATAATGCGTGTGTAGAGCGATCTAACTTTTTTATTAGCAAATATAATAATATTGGATCCCATGTATCAATCGATAAGCCTAAATTCTTCAGAGCCATCAAACATTCATTTGTAGTGTCATGCAATGATTTAATAGCCGTCGCAGACTCTGTCACACATGATGACTGTGAAAGAAGCTTAGTCAGAAGATGATTTACCAGCAGTTTTTTGTTGTTGTAACGATTCTTGATTATAGTCCAAGCGTCGTCGTAATTTTCTGCTGACACCGGTAAATGTTTGATTAATCGTTTCGCTTCCCCAGTCAGGTTGCTTATTAAGTAATGCAAGTTCTGCGCTTTCCCAATAGAGCGACTATGAATAAGCTGCGTATACAAATCATAAAACTCAGGCCAACCCAAATAGTTTCCGTCGAAACAGGGTAGTGTAATTTGAGGTAATTTAATGTTGGAGGAGATTTCAGTGCTAGATTCCGCTGAATCTGTTGCCTCTTGAAGCTGCTGTTGCAATATTATGACTGTATCATGCAACAAGCTCATCAGCTCGTTATAGTATTCAGTTGTGTAGCCCTCCGAATTCTCGACTACCGTGTTTTCCCAAATCAATTGGTCATTTTGTGATAATTGTAGCTCGTATTCTTGCAGTCGAGTTTTCTTGAACTCGTAATATGCTCGTACTTGCCTTTCCTCAAGTTTGCTTTCTATATCTTTGATGAAGAGAGCGATGCTCTTCATCAATGCCTTTTGTCTTCGTATTAGCTTGACGAGTAGCTTCTCATCTTGTGATTCAAGGTCACTTGCTACTTTGAATTTATTGGGCTCTTCGCCCTCTTTATCAAAACTGGCTGTTGTAATCTCGTTCGAAGTTTTAGCTGCAAGTTTGTCTTCAGCTTTTCGTATCCATAGTTTTATGTCCCTACACACGACAGTAATTGCATCGTAGTAGCCGAGCTTAAAATATGGATGCTCGGTGTTTTCATCTTTCATGAGCTGCAGATTGGCGTGATTTGCCTGGAACTTCTTCCAGTAAGAATCTAAATCTGCCATCATTGTATCGAGGTACTCTCTCGTTTTGCGTTCATATGAATCTTTTGTGATTCTCTTATGGAGCTTCTGAATATCTGCTCCCAGGACAGATTGCTCTTCTGCAATCATCTCCATGGTCACGAACTAAGGTGTGCTAATTAATCAATGCAAACGTTCTTGATCTTACTTCTGAAGATCACGTCGGGGTCACCAATGTTTTTATATAGCGACCAAGGCTTTCTTGAATCGCTCTTGATAGGTGTCGTTATTGTATTTTGAGCACCTGATGTCGGTCCTTTTTCTGTAGGTCGGGCGTAGACTAAGTACAGCGCTTATTCTAGCCTTCAGAAAGGAGTCCTTTGGACACTGCCTTCTAGTGCAATACTAGAAACCAGGTGGTTTAGTTGAAATGCTGAATTCAAGTACAGTACAAGAACTCAAACTACAACTAATATCAGGTGATGTAGAATACGTTCAGTACGTATTCTCACCTTTGAACAATTCTATTTTAGCGCTAACTTCTAGTACAATACCAGAAATTAGGAATTCTAATAGAACCGTTGGATTCAAGCTCAGTGCCAGAACTCAACTAACCTTAGCGCCCCTAGCAGCCTCACCAAGGATAAATAAAAGGCTTTGTCCACGCTAAGATTTATATAGCATAATTTTGCTTACATTACATTTGCTTACGACTAATTATTCATAACATATTTTTTAATTGTATCGAGAATGAACTTTGATCATTCCTCATACTGCTTATAATTTTTATTGAATACCAATAGTTCAATATTTAATTTGCTGACGCGTATAAAACTGTAGATCAATACTTCGCGAAGCATAAGCAGTATGAGAAATAACTTTAAAGTTTAACATGAATGGTATAATAAAAACAAGTATCGAAACGTATCGAACAGATATCGAATAGTATTAAAAATCTTTGCGTCATCAGCCTAGAGTAAAATGGATGACCCTGGAACAAAAATGATCAGGTCATTTATATAAATGGCAAAAAGAATGGGACCAAGGTGGCTGCCTTGTGGCACACCTGATGTAGCAATTATTTCAGTGGATAGAATGCCACGAAATTGAACGTTTTGCTTACTTGCTTACGTTTTGCTTGATGTCAGTGTAAATGCAGTCAACTTGTCTACCTTCTTCAATCACAGGGATGACTAAGTTTGCAAGTTCTAAAAGGTTAGCGGTGGTAGATTAACCTTTAATAGAACCATGCTGGCAAGGTGAGATTAAAGACTTAGAGTGAAAAGATAACACCTCGGTAACTATGGCTTCAAAGAGCTTGCCAACGCATGGTAATTTGGCAATTGGCCTATAGTTGTGCACTACTTCTTTGCTGCCTTTTTTGTGTATCAGAGAAATTGAAGAATATTTCCATAAGTTTGGGAAAATACTGGAGGAAATTGATAGATTAAAAAGATGAGCTAATAGTGGTGAGAGGATATTGGCGCAACGTTTTAGCGCAATGGTCGGTAATTCATCCGGACAGGGGTGAAAATTATTCTCATGGCGAGATATATGTCTTAAGATAGTGGGAATGTCGGTGTAAAGGTCTTTTATTCCCAACATAGTTTTAAGGGAGCCCATCAGGTAATTGAAATTATGTTTATTGAAGTCGGAGAGAGGTAATCCATACGCGGATTGGAAGTAATCTGCATATAAATTACTGATTGCTTGCGAGTTATTTATGACCATGGCGTCATATATAAAACAGATAGGGTATCCGTCATGATACCTTTTTGAGTTTACAATACAAAATTCCAAAAACGCTTGGGATGGCTTATGAAAGACTGCCTAAGTTCGTAAATTAAGTTGGAGTAGGCAAACGAGGTTTCAGATACGAATCTTTTTCGTAATTTCTCATACACTTTATAATCATCCTCTAGACAGCTGTACACTTTCCACGCCTTGATTTTCAAATTTTTGAGATTGATTAAATCTGTTTTGATCCATGGAAAGCGTTTCAAAGGTACAAAGTTACTCAAATATACACAGCTGAAGTAGCAAACAGTGGTTGATTATTATGGTTTTCATCGCAGTTTGGCAGCAAAAACTACGTTGAGATGTATTTGAAGGTGGTGTTAAGCGGCTGCTAAGATCCAAGAATAATTTGTCAACCTTCATTTCCCATGACTGGAGATAATCAACTGACTTAGTTTGAAAAAGGAGCTCATTAAAATTGCAAGGTAACGGATGCAAGTCAATGATCGAATCGTTTAAAATGCTAGTTTTATTTTCAAGTGTTTTAAATTTGCCTTGCATTGAATCAAACTTATCATGTAGGATGTTATGTTTGATATGTTTAAATTCATCTAATTGAGCACGTATGTCGAACAATGCTTCAAAAAAAGGCAAGAGAGCTTTAGATATGCTATGGATAGTATTGGCGATAGTGAAGTTGTTTTCTTTCAATGATTCGCTAACTGCGCATATCGTTTGAAGATTAGAATTTGTAAGTTTAAGCTTTATTTCAACGCAATCCTGGCACGTGAACGTTATTGGTGATGATGGTGATCTACGGGCTGATTTGATGCACGTACCATGAAATGATCTCTCACATATTCCATCGCAAGAGATAGATTTCGCATCGACATTGATTGCTTTGCCACAACTACCACAGGGAGTTTGGCACGTGCGGGATGAGTCGATTGATTCCATATGCTTTTATTGTGATATATAAATATATATATATATATATATATATATATATATATATATATATATATATATATATATACATATATATTTATATATTTATATATATATATATATATATATATATATATATATATATATATATCTATATATATACATATATATATATATATATATATATATATATATATATATATATACATATATATATATATATATATATATATATATATATATATATATATATATATATATATATATATATATATATATATATATATATATATATATATATATATATATATATATATATATATATATAAAGATATATATATATATATATATATATATATATATATATATATATATATATATATATATATATATATATATATATATAATCAAAATGATTAAGGGAGATAATCTCTGGAGTGGCCGATTTGATTGAGCTTAAACTATCGGAGAACGTATATGTGTATAGTAGGTAGGTTCAAGACTTGCTAAAATTCCGATATCTTAAATCTTTTGGCGGCGGCGAGTGTTTCAATGAATTTTGAGGTACTCCTATATTTCCAAGCAGCGTGAATTTTTGTGCAAAAAAAGTATTGGGAATGAAAACTTATTTTGTTTTAAGCTTGTTTATGACAAAAGCTGTAGCGCATCAGAACCACTAGAAAACTAATATTCGAAGAAACTGTCATTATGTGACAAAAAAGTGTGGAAAGACGTAATACACTGTTTTGTAGAATCTTATCAACCATTCCTTATCCAAAGCAACAAAACTCAACTATAACACAAATGATGAAAATGTTCAGTGCTAGCAACACTTTCCGAACGAAGCAGCGATAAGTTAACCATAAGAAGCTCATACTCAAATCAACTTATCCTTTGAATTTCGTTCTCATCGCAGGATTTCATCGAAAGTTTCAGCGGTTAAACGTTGTTTCAGACTGCCATCCGAAAAATGTTCAAAACTCGGAAAATTTAAAAATTGATTCCTTATTTTTATTGCAAATGCTTTGCATATGAGAACGTTATTTGAAGTATCTGTTGGTGCAATATTTACGGAAATGGCTAATGCTGGTTACCCTGTGTCAGCACCAAAAAAAAAATATACCAAATCTGCTTCACGTTAAGTTAAACCCAACCAATAAATTTCGTTTCGATTGAATCACTGCGCTGGAAGCTATACGGGTGAAAAGAATTTAAGGGTTACCACCCTCAAAACTTTTCAAATTTTAAAAACGTTAATATTTGTTGCTTTTTTTCATTGCAGGCTTATTTCCATTTGCAAATCTAATGACATAATTGCTCAGTAAAGAAATTAAAGAAAATTACACAAATAGTCATAGCTGGCAGCATTTCCATGATTTATGTACGAAATTCCTAAAATATTTGGTTCACATTAAGATCTTATAACTGCATGAACTTCGTTTTGATTTCATGCCTGGACCCGAAGTTATAGGAAACAAATCTTTATTTTACTTAGCAAATTTGCAAGATTTGGGAGACAAAAATCACCATAGCTGGCAACTCTATTCTAATTTTTCAGCCAAATTTTCACCTAATGATATATATATATATATATATATATATATATATATATATATATATATATATATATATATATATATATATATATATATATATATATATATATATATATATATATATATAGATATATATATATATATATATATATATATATATATATATATATATATATATATATATATATATATATATATATATATATATATATATATATATATATATATATATTATCGTGAAATTTGCAGAGTGTTTTGATGTTAACTAAGGTTTAATACACATGGATGTTCAAGGTAGTACGGGTTAACCTGTAGCTGCGGCAGGTTCCTGAACAAAAATCCTTCAAATCATTGACCCTCCTGAAAAATTTTTGATTTTTGACAAAAATTTCAAATCATTGATAAATTTTAACCTATGTGCCTTGTGCATTTGAAATTTTTAAAATTCCGATTTGCAGAAGAACGGCAACCCATCACCAAATTACCTATATTTTCAGCACTCGAAAGTTCTGTTCACGAGAACTGACGACCGAATGATCCGATCATAATGAAATTCACAAGACATGTTGGTATCAACTAGGACCAGGTCTCATAGAAGTGATTTTGAAATGCGGGCAACGCTGTGGTAGTGGTGCCATCTTGAAAAATCACTGAGAAAAAAACAGCTTTTTGGCCTATAGCTTCCGATTCAGCCATCAGATTTAAACAAAATGCACACAATTTTAGGATTTTTATTAAGGTAACATTTGATGAAAATTTGGCTGAAAAATTAGAATAAAGTTTCCAGCTATGGTGATTTTTGTCTCTAAAATCTTGCTCATTTGCTCATCAAAATAAAGCTTTTTTCTCTTTAACTTCCGGTGCAGTCATGATATCAAAACGAATTTTATGCAGTAAATAGACTTTGATGTGAACCAAATGTCGTAAAAATTTCGTATAGATGACCAATTTTAATTTTTTGGAATTTCTATACTGACCGATTATGTCATTAGATTTGCAAATGGGAATGATCCTGCAATGAAAATTAACAACAAATATTAATGCTTTAAAAATTTGAAAAGTTGTGAGTGTGGTTACCCCAAAAATTTTTTTCACCCGTACAACTTATAGCGCAGTGATTCATTCGAAACGAAATTTATTGGTTGGGTTTAGTTTAACGTGAAGCTGATTTGTTATATATTTTGCTTTGCTGCTGACACAGGGTAACGAGCTTTAGCCATTTTCGTAACTATTGCATCTACAGATGCTTCAAATAACATACTCGTATGCAAAAAATTTGCAATAAAACTAAGAAATTAATTTTTAAATTTCCCTGGTTTTGAACATTTTTTCGATGGCAGCCTCAAACAACGTTTAACCGCTTAATTTTTTGACGAAATCCTCCGATGAGAACGAAATTCAAAGGATAAGTTGATTTAAGTATGAACTTGTTAAGGTTAATTTACTGCTGCTTCGTTGGGAAAATGTTGCCAACACTGAACATTTTCATCATTTGTGTTATAGTTGAGTTCTGTTGCTTTGAATAAGGAATGGTTGATATGATTCTACAAAAAAGTGTATAACGTCTTCCCAAATTTTTTTGTCACTCAAAGACAATTTCTTCGAAAATTAGTTTTCTAGCAATTCAGGTGCGCTAGAGGTTTTTGCATTTTTAACTGCATTTATTCAAATTGAACGGCACAGATAGCTATACACACAAGTACTCGATTTGACAATTGACACTTGATTGTATGGCCACTATCAGACAGTTCTGATATTCTTGAACCAAAAGATGTTGCCATTAAATTTTACAAGCTCTGGAAATTTCCGTGTGACAACCCCAAACAACTTTTGTTCCCTGTAGTTTTCAATGAAGTCGTTAGATAAAAATGAAATTCATTTTATATGTTGATTTTGACGTGTAGCAGTCGATAGATGAAAATGAATTTCATTGTATATATTGATTCTGACGTCTAGCAGTTTGTGGTAGTCTTTTGTGGGCATTGCTGGTGAATTGCTGAAGCAAAGAACATTTTCATCAGTAATGTTATTTCCCAGTTTTATCTGATAAGCATCCGATATTGAATTTAAGTAACAATTGTTTTACTTTCCTATGTTTTCAAACCCATGAAAGTGCTTGCTCTGAAAGCTTTTCTTTCGTATAGATTTCAATACATTCTTCAGATCAAAGTGGTACAAGGCCATAGAAAAAGGTTGGCTGTAAGAAAAAGCACGTGTGAAAGAATATGCAATCAAAATCTGGCCAATCCCTCCACATTTCTTCGATAATTAGTGTTTCTAGTGGTTCTTAAGTGCTAAAGTTTTTTTGTTTTTGAATATTAATATCAAAAGAAAAAAATCGAGATGGATTTGGGTTTGAAAGCTGAGTGAAAAATAGTTTTATACATTCATTTTTTTTTTTGCCGCATAAAATATTATTTAGTTTTAAACAATTCTCAATTTAAGAACGAACAGTAGTACGGTCTGAAAAGTTAATTGTGCAATCTTTGACGAACATGTTAGGAGTCAGGAAGTTGCGAAGTCGATCACTTCCTTGCCTTGGCAAACGGTCGAATGGAAATCCCATAGCCCGACGATCCGGATACAAACGATCACGCACACCGCAGTAGGAAGCGGCGTCATTGCAAGTTCCAACTAAGTCTTGATCGACCTGAAACAAATCAAATTAATAAACATAAAAACCGACTTTAGATAATCCCAAGCGTTACCCTATCGTCGTCATAATTCGATATCATGACAAAGAGTTCGCAACGGAGACCTTCAGGGCGACCTCTTGGCACAAGCATATGGTCAGGCCAACCACATCCGCAGAAGTTGAATTGAGCTTCCTGGGTTGTACCTTCAGCTGGGCGATTTTCGTCTAAATTGCGGAATGTACGATCAAACGGAATGGTAACCGTAGATTCGTTTGATCGGCGACGAACTGTATTCTGACCTGGACGCACTAAAAGTTAAACATTCAATTTGATACAATTACTCCTATTTTTATAGGTTGCAGCAGCTAAATTTGTCTTTCTGATTACTCATCGATGTTGCATTGATCTTGTTAAGGCAGACTTAGTCATTTGACTGAGACCCTACTCGAAAAGTTTCGAGTAAGGGTTATTTGACAGAGACCTTACTCTAAAAGTTTGTAATAAACAACAATTATTTCGAATAGTATCCGCAAGTTTTGTTAGACCCAAACACTAAAGATTATTTTTCTGGCTCTCTTTCAAAAAATTATTCAATTTTTACAAACTAATGCTGGAGTTACATTCAATGCAACACAACATTGTTGCGCAGCAAATTGAGTTTGAACACATGAGAACGTATGAGAGTAGTAACAACGATGCAACACAACTTTGTTGCGTAGCAAAATTTGCCCAAAGTTCAAACTTGGCATGGTCATAGCATTTTAGAAAATATCCAGTTCAAACTGTTCTTTTAAGCGTCCGGGAAATGGGAAATGTCAAATGCAAATGAAAGCTAAAATTGTTTTTTTTGTTTACAATATACTCTGCAGCTTTTAAAGGATAAAATACCAACTGATATCACTTTCTGAGACTTTAAAGGATCCATATTATCAAACAACAATTTCATTAATATAGCCAGTGACAGATGACGGTAAATGTTGCGTTGCATTGATTGTAGCTCATTCCACCGACAAAGCATGGCAATAATGTTGTGTTGCATTGAATGTAACTCCAGCATAACAACTTACGTGAAACGACAAATTTATCCAATTCAATCATGAGGAGACGTTGATCGCGGAATAACATTTCAGTACCCCGTTCATCAAATTTTGGGCCCAAAAATATTCTCACAGTTCCAAAGCGTGCTGCTCCACCCTCATTATTCACGTTGATAGTATACGTGAATTGTGAATGTTGCAAATGAGTGAATCTTGCAAAAACGTTGCCTCGAGGAACAAAGTCCATTCCCCGTGATAAATTAATGTCAGATTGTTGCCAGAATGTCTGGAAGGTATCGGGGCGGCCACCTTCCGATGCGACATTAACTGCGGATATAGTGACTCCGCGGTAGTTTAACTAGATTGAATAGTTAACGTTAAAAATAATACTAAGTTCATATTATAGCAGATGAGTCACTAAGACGATAAGCACCTGAGGAAGACTGTATGGAGTTAAGCTCTCCTTATGTTCCTGGAACATATCATCAACATATGCGTGCCACTTGTAAAAAACTGGGT
This sequence comes from Nemotelus nigrinus, assembly GCA_947369275.1. Lineage (NCBI taxonomy): Eukaryota > Metazoa > Arthropoda > Insecta > Diptera > Stratiomyidae > Nemotelus > Nemotelus nigrinus. The sequence continues at coordinate 124,079,963 of OX376372.1, read as the reverse complement.
CTCGCATCGCGGTGGCAGCATCTCCCATAACGCCGAATGATTCTAAATGGCGATGGTCTGGATCGTGTGCGTACGAAATGAAAACATGCCCCATATTATGAAGATCTCCATAGAGCTGACGATTTGGGGACACAATGGAAGACTCCATAATATTTCCCAGAGTATCAATGCCACGTATCTCGTCTAGTTGAATACGGTTGCCACTTTCCTGCAAATCGGTTATAAACTTGAATGCAATCATAGCACGAAAATATCACTCATTACATCAACAACAAATCCTTGGTGTATGGTTTCGTAAACCTGTCACGCCACCTTTCCAGATCTGAAACATCCAATTTGATTTGATCCAACTCACGATCGAGATCTCGAAGAACAGTGTTTTCCATTCTCGGGGGCCATGCTCGACTGGCCACAAGCGAATCCATTTTTGGGAAATATCCTTCGGGAATGGGTTCGCGAAGATTGTTAAAGCGCTTCACGCGGGCTAAATTGTTGCTGAAACGCTCGAAATTATAACGGGCGACCAATTGCTGATGCATGTAGTAGAACAGCTCTCCGCGCCTGTCCTTGTTGACAATTTCACGGCTGGAAGCCTCGAACGGATACACTAAATGCCAATGCCAGTGATGAAGATTGATTCCCATATCTTCGCGGAAATACCAGAGTCTGCAATTATGGATATAAGAGAATAAAATATGAACACCAAACTATACCTCCAGACAGATGATAGTTTCAGTAAAACATTCACCTATGCTCTTCTTCTAAATCAGAAGCAGTGTAATCTCTTGGAATGATAATAGGCATTCGTGAACCTTCCTGAACAACAGTAGCTTCCTCTCGAATCTGCGCAAAAACCTTCGAGTCAACATATTTGTCGGGAAAAGTTTCTACGAACGATGGGAGATTTAGTCCCTTGGTATCAGGCCGGTGTAGTAGAGCAACTGATAGTGTGTAGTTAAATAAATACGGGTTAACTCGATCTCGAGCAAAGACTGCCACACTTTGCAGGTCATCAATAGATCGTACGCCTAGGAAGGACCCAAAATTTGTTAGTATTTGCTCTATTTTTGGTTCAAACATATTGAATCTTGTTTGAAAATCTTACCCATGAAAATATCTATCAATCGTCCAGCAATTCGCCGATGTCGTGGAATGAACAGTGAAAACTGTTCATTTCTACCCAACGACATTGGAATTCGAAGGTCAGGTATCGAAATGTTTTTAAC
>OX376372.1:124075161-124078537 GCA_947369275.1 Nemotelus nigrinus | reverse complement strand
GGAGTACAACTTCTTAAAATTAGAAATCACCTGCTTATCCATGGGCTGCAGGATGCGAGTGGTGTTGGGTGACAGGTAGAGAACCTTTATAAATTTGAACTCTTCGAGTAAATCATCTTCGAGATTTGGTGGGTGAGCAGAAGCATTGTCGACGACGAGAATGGCTTGCATGGGTAGGTTGTTTTCGAGTAGATTTTTTTTAACAGAAGAGCTGAACACCAAATTTGTCCACTCCACAAATAATTTCCTGGTTACCCACGCCTTATGATTTGCCTTCCACATAACTTGCAGAATTTCTTTTACAATCTTATGTGCCTTAAGGGCTCTGGGATTTTCCAAATGGTATACTAGCAGAGGCTTGATTTTGCAGTCGCCACTCGCATTAGCACAAAGTGCTAGAGTTAATCTATCCTTCATGGGTCTGTGACCTGGCATCGTCTTCTCCTCCGCCGTTATGTAAGTCCCATTCAGCATTCTTCTCCAGAAAAGCCCTGTCTCGTCACAATTGCAGACTTGCTGGGGATGTATCCTTTGGGTTCCATCAGTTCGGAAAACGTTTTGATGAAAACCTCAGCTGCCCTCACATCCGAACTTGCTGCGTCACCATGCCTGACGACGGAGTGAATGCCAGTCCTTTTCCTAAAGCCGTCAAACCAGCCCCGACTGGCTTTAAACGAGTCGTCCGATTCCTTGTTTGTGGTAATGTGTGAGATCTGCTCTAGCAAATCATCGTAAATTGTTTGTACCTTCTCGCATATGATGCTTTGTGTTAAAGTTCCTCCTTGAAGCTGCTTTTCTGTCACCCCCACCATCAATAGTTTCTCCATCTTTTCATGGAGTGAGGTCCGGAGCTTGAAAATGATTTTGACACCCTTAGCTGGCGTTATACCCTTTATCGCATCCTTCTGTTTAAGCACAGTAGATATTGTTGAAGTGCTACGCCCGTACATCCTCGCCAAGTCAATTACTCGCACACCTTGCTCACTTTTTTCGATGATTTCACGCTTAAGTTCCACCGACATCATTTTCTTCTTCGGCACAACTGTTATAAAAGTAAATGTTCTAACGTTTTCGTTTTGAATTTAAAACGCACACCACATATAAACTCGACGTCCGTTGTCTCGCACAATTTTCACTTTGTATTTAAACTCTCTTTTTGTGTTAAACGTTTATTTCACAGCTGTAGCTTTTACCTGACCTAAATATCGTAATAGCGACCTATATTTATAAACAAAATATTCTTATCTACTACTTACATACTATTCGGGAAACTTCCCACGATCTTTTTTGTTCTAAAATGTGCGAAAACATTTGGCATCCAAATGCAACGGCGGATTTCACACCTTCCTTTGAGACTCACCGACAAGATCCACTAATCGACTCACAACTCATCGTGTGCAGTGGTGTTGTGAGCACTTTCTCGTATCTCAAATCTTACTCGCATCTCAAAGCAAAATTTCGCTCGCTCGGCGGCTCGTATCTCAAAACACTCGTATCTGAAAACACTCGTATGTCAAGGCACTCGTATGTCGAGGTACCAATGTATATACAGAAAAAAGTTAGAAGAGATAATTTCGGGAGTGGCTGATTCGATTGAGCTGAAATTTTCAGAGGTCATAGGTTGAGTTAACTTGTTGATATGAATATATATCGCCCTTTGGCGGCGGAAAGTAGCTAAGCCAACTCTCAAGTAACCCATATTACCTTGCAGAGTTCATTTTTGTTACAAATAAGTAATGAAAATAAAATTAAACTATGTTTGATGTTTGTCTATGATAACACATTGGAAATTATGAACCCTATGTGGGCGCTGAGTGCCTGACAGAAGGCAAAAATATTTTTTCAAATTTTGATTAGTCATAACTTCTGACAGAAACAATGAATCTCCGTTTTATTTACAGAGCGTATTGACGTTTGTCAAAACTATACACACATGGGTTTGCAAGACTGTGACTGTAGCTACGGAAGACACCTGAAAAAAAATCTTTCAAATCATCGACCCTCCTGGAAAATTGTTGCTTTCTGACAAAAATTCATGTAATTGATAAATTATAATCTTTGTCCAACGTGTCAATTTGAAATTTGCCTAATTTCTGTTTGCACAAGAATGGCAACCCATCGCCAAAATACCTCTATTATCAGCCGTCGGAAAATCTGTTCACGACAACTCACGACCGGGCAACCACACATTTAAATCTCATAAATTTGCTCAGCAAAATTAAGTTTTTTCCCTATAACTTCCGATCCAGTCAGGAAATCAAAATGAAATTCATGAAGTTAGTAGACCTTGCTTTAAAACACATTTTAAAGGAGTTTTGTAAAAAATATCACGAAAGGGCTGCCAGCTATGGCAACTTTTCCAAATTTTCGGTATTCATTTACTTAGCGATTTCGTCATTAAATTTTCAAATGGATGCCATATTGCAATGACCATTAACGTCAAATATTAACTTTTCGAAAATGTAAAAGTTTCGAGGGTGTTGAGCCTACAGGTCCTTTCACTCATATAACTTCCAGCACAGTCATTCAATCGAAACGAAATTCCGAGGATGGATTTTACTTAACATGAAGTAGACTTGGTATATCTTTAACAGCAACAGTAATTTTCATAATTGTTGCACCAATAAATGCTTCCATCATAAATGCATATGCAAAGCCTTTATATCAAAGCTAAGAAACCAATGTTTAAATTTTCCGAGAATAGAAAATTTTTCGGATGGTAGCTTCAAACAACATTTAGTCACTGAAAGTTTCGATGAAATCCTCGGATGAAAACAAAATTCAAAGGATAGGATGATTTTAGCATAAGCGTGTTATGGTAGACTTTTTGCTGCTTTGTTGGAAAAGTGCTGCCAACACTGAACAATTTCTTCATTTATGTTATAGGAGATACTGCCGAGAAATGGTTTTTGCTGCTTTGGTGTTTGGCTTGATGTATCATTTTGTCTTATCAACGTTTGGTTTTTTGCAAATGTTTTTTTCTTTTATAGAAAATGCAACTTTAACTGCTTAGGAGGGCGTAAAAATTGCATAAACTAGTAATATGGGGGTACTCAAAAGTTCGCTTTAATACGCTCCGCCGTCAAAGGGCTAAAGATGTCTTAATACCAACAAGCCATTTCAACACCTATGTCTCCTGAAAATCTCAGCTCAATCAAAACAGCCACTCCCGAAACTATCTCCTCTAATTTTTTTGCTTAAATATATTGTTTTATCTCTTACTTTACAAATTCAAAAAAGAACACAAGGAAAACAATTTACTCGTTTCTTTGGAATAATAATTTTAACTTTAATACAACGAAAGAAATTGAGAAAAAAAAACTCTAGCGCACCTGAACCGCTAGAAACACTAATGTTCGAAGAACAGTAGGAGAAT
>OX376372.1:124057661-124070161 GCA_947369275.1 Nemotelus nigrinus | reverse complement strand
AAAACGACTCAAAAACATATCAATCTTCTACGCCAACATGAGCGGCATGCGATCTAAAGCTAACGAATTTTACACGTACAATCTTTTTTCAGACTTTCATGTCATAGCTTTAACTGAAACTTGGCTCAGCGCGAAGATATTGAATACAGAACTATTTGATTCGCGGTTTTCTGTCTTCCGTTAAGATCGTCATGGACTTTTACTCGACGCCCCGGTAGGTGGGGGCGTATTGCTTGCCGTGCGCAGTTCGAATCGCATATCAGAAGTAATCATACCAAACACCGATAGCTTGGAACTTGTCTGTGCTCGTGTGGACCTGGGAATGGCGCAACTCTATTTAGCAGTTCTATATATCCCTCCTAATTCAGCATCGATTTGTTATGAGCAAGTTCTTAACGCCACTCATCACTTATGTGACCTATAAGATGGAAAAGATGAACTCATCCTCATGGGTGACTTCAATCTACCCAGAATTACTTGGAACTTATCTGACGACGGCTTCACATTAGCCCCAACCTTTTCTTCTGGTAATCGCCCATACGCCGAGGAGTTTATAAACGCAATGCTTGCGTGCGGCTTAAACCAAGTAAACAGCATTTTGAACAGTCATGGAAGATTATTGGATCTAGTTTTTACTCCAAACGCCTACCCGTCTGAGGTCAAGCACTGTCCATCATCTCTCTGCGATTCAACACATCATGAACCAGTTCTAATCATCTACGAAATCAATACATCTCTAAGCACTCCTTTACATAACTCACCGTGTCAATTTAACTTTAAGAAAGTCGACTTGGATGTACTAAATGATCTCATCGCAAGGTGTGATTGGTCCACTGTGTTGTTAGAAAAAGACATTAATAGGGCAGTGTACAATTTTCATTCAATTCTTTTTGGATGCTTGTGACGGGGTAGCATAAGGGAAACAATTACGCGTCGATCCTCTAACAACGCCCGGCAGTGATCACGCGAGAGTAGATGCGAAACAAAACATAGCCCGAATCGTGACGAAAAAAAAAGGAGCAACCTTTTTCCCGTGAAAAAGGCTGCTCTCATATAGCTCTTGCTTAGTTTTGAAAACCACCACTCAATCTATCAGATACTCGACTGTATCCACCACCTTCAAGTAGGGATGATAGCCGTCGCAAAGACCGACCATTGTCATTTACTGGTTGGCCACTGACGACGTAGATATAAGTCTAGTCTAAGCAGGAACTGTGTTATCAGCGTCAACCCGCACGATATCGACCGATATATGTACCCGTCCGAGAAACACTTTATACCCGCCAAGAGGGATCTCCCGAAAACACCGACGCGCTATTTCCATGACGCCCGACAACTAACACTACAATCACTCACCTGAAAGTCAGCAGGGATTCCCCGATCACAGAGAACATGCCACGCCGGCGGCGAGGAAGCGCCCTACACACACCTGGAAGTAAAGAAAAGGGACCACCAAGCACCAGAACTTCGCAGCAACATCAGATGGGGCACCTACCTGACCCGAAGCTGTGGAAGATCAACCTAGCCGAAGCCGCTTCCCCGCGGGATGACTCAGGGCCGTGTGCCCCTCCGCTGGACGATGGCGTGTCCAGACTACCTCGGCCTGACCCGGAAAATGCCGGAAAAACTGAAAATTGGCTCAGTTCAACACAAACTGTACGATTGCTCAGGGCGATGTCAACAAACAATCTACTATCATCGAGCAAAACGTCAAAGTGGGGAACAATCAACAACGCCCCACAAAGTCTCCACTACACCAGAATCCCGGCGGTTTACATGTAGAATACGTGGTGGAAAGGTTCGAAACCTGGTTACACGCGCAAAGCGTTCTTTGATCTCAAGCAACGGAGGCTGGAGAAAAACCGGTGGCCAGAGGCTTGATGCTGGCGCAACCTCCGCTAGTGAGTTCTTTTTAAAATCTGGTAGCAGAGCGTGCAGACGTGAAAATTTTGAAAAATTGTAAAACGCAGGAAATTGAATTGTGGATCATTTTTACAATCACAGGTACTTGCAGCATTGAGTGGTGGGACGATTCGTAGATTTCTCGAATCGGGGAGCGGAGCGTGCATTGACTTGACTTAGTGCATATTTGAAAATCGCAGTGGAGCCATCCGTCGGTCCGAATCGAATTACATAATTACGACGGACGGACAGCACAGACAAATAGCCGGCGGTGAACGAGACGCTGGAATTTGATTAGCCGAAATTACAGCGGAGCGTGCGGAATTCGTCATTACAACACATTGAGAACCTAGGCGTGACGCACGTGTCTTGGCCAGGTGGAGCAGCTCTACGGTCCTAAACATATCGTGGTGTATTACCGGCTTCGTAGCGCAGAGGTTAGCGTAGCGGACTGCCAGCCAGGGGGTCTGGGGTTCGAAGCTCGAGCCGGACAATGATGAGGAGCGTGCAGTGTATGACAAAAATCTGAAGCAAAGTTAAGCGATTTAAGTCTGGTGGTGCGGAGTCTACGTTTTGGAAGGTCAGTGGAAAATTTTTGTTCTTGCGTCAATTTACCTAGTTAGTTTTTCATGATAAAGATTGGAAAGCGATTGTTTTATTCCTCTGCATGCTTTCAACTATCAATGTATCGAAGTTTAGTGTTTAAGTTTAGCTCATTTATAAAGGCAATTGTTAGGATTGAGTGGTGGTGCTAATTAAGGCCGTGCGTAAATGAATAGTGTGTGTTTAAGACTACAGCTCGAACGGGCAAATAAAGTGTTTGAATTCAATTGTAATGATGAGAAGCTTTTGATTCAATAGAAGCCTGCCAGGGCACGCGTGTGCCGTTGTCGTTTTGGTTCAACTAATGCAATGACAGTGAGGGATCGAGGTAAAGTGCTCCGAATAGGCATTAATAGTGCGCGTTAAAAACTAATTGAGCGGACGTTGTTGAGAATATATATATATATATATATATATATATATATATATATATATATATATATATATATATATATATATATATATATATATATATATATATATATATATATATATATATATATATATATATATATATATATATATATATATATATATATATATATATATATATATATATATATATATATATATATATATATATATATATATATATATATATATATATATATATATATATATATATATATATTCGGCTTCTACTTTAACTGAGGGTAGATGGCAATCGATTAGTAGTTCGGGTAATAAATTCATGGTTCGCGGTGAGATTAATAGGGCGAAGGTGTCGAATAGACATTGTTGAGAATATATATATAGATATATATAGATATGGTTGCCGGTTTAAACGGGTAGATGGCAGTCGAGTAGTGGTTTGCGCTGAAACTAAAGTAGTGAAGGAAATTAGTAGGCGGCGTAAAGTTAACATATATGTATGCATCGACAGTTTTAGTCGGCTAATTAAAAGCAACTTACTATTCAAAACTGAAGGTAATAGAGTCTTGGGAACTAGCAGGCGGCGGTGAGAACATACGTGTCTACCGTGCGAAATAATTTAGTGGGTCTTTAGTGAACCTTGCAAGTCCGCCGGGAAGCGATTTGTGGTCTGCAAGGATAAATTCCAAATTGTGAACTGGGGCAGTGGATTGGTTGTTAGGGAAACTGGGAATTGGTCTCCGCGACGAGTAACCTTACTGGGTTAACAGAGGCCCCTTTGACCTCGGAGAGCCGAACCTCACTCCACGGCTCGAGGTCCCTTTACTGGGTGAGTGAGTGGCGCCCACGCCCAATCTCCGATTGAGTGTAACCGGGACCCAAGTGGACCTGTCCGACGGTCTTACCCTCCCGAGAGGTCGGGTGGGTAACAAATTGGCGCCCATAGTGGGGCCTTAAAGTATAAGTCGCGAAGATAAAAGCAAGTCGAACCCGCGCGTAGTGTCAGTGTGAAATTGAAATTTTTTTTAGCGCAGAACCAAAATCCGGATTCTGAAGGACCCTGGGAGCCGCGGAGCCGTAACGCAGTAGATTGCGTCTTTTAGTTTCAGGTACCATTGGAGACCACCAGGAGCAGGAGAGGACGCTCAAAGCACGGCAGGTGAGAACCTCAAGTAGCGGAAGTGAATGAAATTTATATATTCTGTATTTGTACTTCGAAAGTGTAAGAACCTACAAACACAAAATAAACCAACTAGAATTAGTGTGTTTCATTTTAGTTTTAAGTTATAATAAGCCAAGTGTTATAGGATATAACAGGAGCAACATGGCATCGAAGACAGGAATCCTGTTTGACAGACTGAGCAAGGAGGAGCTAGTCTATGAGTTGGAAATTCGGGGACAGCCAACCGGCACTGTAGAGGCGATGAGGAAGACGCTCCGCATAGCCATGAGGGCGGAATTTTCTATGGGTACGTCGTTAATTTCCATAAAAGACTATCCGTATACCAAGGAACCGGATCTGGAGGCGGTACAGGAAAAACTAGGGGAGATCCAGGCTTTGATAGTAACATTCCAGGGAACCCCGCAATCGTCAGATTTCTTGAAGATAAAGACGAAAGTAGATTTCGGGATGCGGCGACTACGTAACGCTCAGCGAGACGGAGATGAGACGAGTGAAGTTGCCCAAAAATTGAGGACTCGTCTAATAATGGCAACGGGGGAACTGCTTGTGAAGGCGGAGGACGAAGCCGAGGATAGAGAGGCTGATACCGATCCAAACGGGAACGACGGGGAAGCACCAAGGGAGAATCGGACCATTGCACCGGAACAAGAGGCGGGCGACCCACCTAACCCTTTTTTCTCAACTCCGCGGATGACCCCAGTGGTCAACAAGGGACAGGAGGTATCGAAATGGGGTTTGCGTTTCAACGGGGACTCTGGATCGCTGAGTGCGTTCCTCGAGCGAGTTGAAGAGCTTCGGGAGGCGAGGGGCGTCTCAACTGGGCAGCTGTTTCGGTCGGCGGTCGAGATTTTCGACGGCAAAGCATTAGTTTGGTATCGTGCCAACCGCTCTCGAGTCCACTCGTGGCAAGAACTGGTGGCGGAGATGCGGGCCGAATTCTTACCGCCCGATTACGACGACCGTTTGCTTGCAGAAATTGGGAGGCGCACTCAGGGGCCGGAGGAGTCCATCGGTGTTTACGTTTCGGCCATGGAGGGTTTGTTCAGGAGGCGTGCCGTTCCGTGTACTGAGGAGGAAAAATTACGCATTTTGCGAAAGAACATAGCCCCCTTTTACCAGACGCAGTTGGCTCTGACCCCTGTTCAAAGCATCGCAGAGCTGATACGGGTAGGCCGTTCATTGGAGGCAACCAGGGTGTCAGTGGAGGCATACCTACCCCCTCCAACCCGGAAACAGCAACGCCTCTTAGAGCCGGATCTGGCCTTTGTCGGGTGCTCTGAAGGAGGGCCAGTAGCATCAATCGCAAGAAACCCAATACAGTGCTGGAATTGTAAAGGGGCAGGGCATACCTCCAGAGAATGTAGAGAACCCCAGAGATATTTCGGCTGTAGGCGAATAGGGGCCAGGAAAATGACGTGCCCGAATTGCCGGAATTCACCGAATCGACAACGACCTGCAAGAAACCCCAATACTGGGCATTATCGGGAGAGGCCTTCTAACGCGACCATCGAAGGTGACGGGTGACTCACGCAGTCGTCGGGAAACGAGCACTGTGTTCAGTAGACGGCCGCCTGGAGACTAAATCGGAACAAGGAAGGGCCGCACAACTCAATTACCTACTGGACAGAAGACAGGGGGACAATCGACCACACCTCCAAGTGGATAATTTAGGTCGAAAGTTCTTGGGCCTTCTGGACTCTGGGGCCTCGAATACCGTAGTGGGTGGAGAAGGGTGGATAGAGCTGGAGAAGTTAGGAGTGGAGCTCCTGGAGACCAGTTAGAGGGTTATTCGCATGGCGAATGATGAGGGATGTCAAATTCGGGGTACGGCAGTCGTTCCGTTTAGGTTAAAGGGGAAGTTGGAATGGTTGAGAGTATTGGTGGTCCCGTCGCTGCCGCAGACGTTGATTCTCGGGGTAGACTTTGTTCGGCAATTTGGGGTTGTAATGCGGTTGAGCGAGGAAAAATGGGAGTTCGTGAGTGCTCTGCAGGGGAAAACTGGTGAACAACTGCAGTCACGGAATCGGTTAACCCGCGAGGAGGAAGAAGCTTTGAGTCAGCTACTTGAAGAGGAGTTTCGGCTTATGGGGAAAGGAATTGGCTGCACCAACCGCGTCGAGCATGTTATCCGGACCAAGGCAGCTCCCATAAAGCAACGCTACTATCCGGTGTCCCTGGTAGTACAAAAATACGTGGATGCTGAATTTAATGACATGCTCGCACAGGGGATAATGGAACCGTCGGCAAGCCCTTGGGCTTCACCAATACTTCTGGTTAAGAAGAAAGACGGGACTTATCGCTTCTGCGTGGATTATCGCAAACTGAACAGCGTCACGGAACACGATGCGTATCCCATCCCTTACGTGTCAGCAACTCTGGATAAATTGAGAGAAGCAAAATAACTGTCTTCGTTGGACGTTAAATCTGCCTATTGGCAAGTGCTCATGGCGGAGGCCTCCAAGAAATACACTGCGTTCACCGTACCACATAGGGGTCTGTTCCAGTTCCGCCGTATGCCATTCGGCCTGCGAAATGCCCCCGCGACGTGGCAAAGGCTTATCGACCAGGTTTTGGGTCCGGACATGGAACCGTACGTCTTCACCTACCTGGACGACGTCATAGTGGTGACACAAGACTTTGGTAAACATATGGAAGTCCTGCAGGAATTTTTCCAGCGATAGAGACAGGTGGGTTTAAGAGCGTCAAGGGATAAGTGCGAATTTTGCCGTCCACAACTGAAATATCTGGGGTATGTCGTGAATGAGAAGGGTCTGAAAGTGGATCCGGACAAGGTGAAGAGCATGATGGAAATTCCACCACCTACGAACGTGAAGGGAGTGCGACAGTTCCTGGGGATGGTCTCCTGGTACAGGAGGTTCATACCCAATTTTGCCACGATGATGGCCCCTCTGACGAACCTCTTAAAAAAACACCAGAGATTCCAGTGGACCCAGGAATGTGAAGCAGCCTTCACCCAGACCAAAGTAAAACTATCCACGGCTCATATCCTCACCTGTCCGGACTATAATCTGCCCTTCTCCATTCAAACAGATGCCTCAGACCTGGGGCTATGAGCGGTACTGTCGCAAAAGCACGAAGATGGCGAGAAGGTTATCTGTTATTTAAGTCGGTCACTATCGAAAGCAGAACGGAAATACTCAACCACCGAGAAGGAGTGCCTAGCGGTCTTAGAGGCAGGAGAGAAACTCAGACCATATGTGGAAGGAGCGAGATTCTCGGTGATTACCGACCACTATTCTCTCGTGTGGTTGAGAAGTTTGAAAGACCCAACCGGACACTTAGCAAGATGGGCCGTACGTTTACAACAGTATCCGTTCGAGATTCTTCACCGAAAGGGGAAGGAACATTTGGTGCCTGACGCTCTGTCTCGAATGATGCCAGCAGGTGAGGTTGCAGCTATAACTTCCGAAGGGGACATGTGGTACGAGACCATGAAGCAGAAGGTGCTGAAGGCACCCGAGCGCTACGCAGATTGGCAAGTAAGGGATGGCACCCTGTGGAAGCATCTGCCCGGACGCTATCCGGAGTTGGAGGGAAATGAAGCTTGGAAAAGGGTGATTCCGATGGAGGAGCGGAAAATATTGCTGCATCGGTGCCACGATCATCCAGCAGCAGGGCACAAGGGAGTAAGTCGGACCCTTGACCGGGTCGCAACCAAATACTACTGGCCTAAGATGTCCGCGGACGTGGCCAGCTACGTAAGAAGGTGCAAAATATGCCAAGCGAACAAAGTGGAAAGAAAAGCTCCAATGGGGTGTATGGTCTTTCGGAGCAAAGAGCCGCGTCAGCCTTGGGAAATGATATGCATCGATCTGGTAGGGCCTCTGCCGAGATCTAATCAAGGGTACACAACTATTCTCACTGTCTTGGATTATGTCAGCAAATTCACGCTACTCTTTCCGTTGCGGGAAGCGACAGCAGCGGCTGTGTGTCGTATACTCGAGGAGCAAGTGTTCCTGCTGTTTGGAGCCCCAAGGTGGATTGTATGTGACAACGGAGTTCAGTTCAAGGGAAGCCTCCTTCAGCGATTGGCAGGGGAATACGGGACTGAAATCAAATATACCGCTCTGTATCATCCGCAGGCGAACCCGGCGGAGAGAAGAAATCAAGACATAAAGAGGATGCTGCGATCATACGTGGCCGATAACCACCAGGATTGGGATAAGAGTCTGGCCAAGATCTCATGCGCATTGCGGACCTACAAGCACGAAGTGACCCGAATTACCCCTTATTTCTTCAACTTTGGTCGGGAGATGGTAATGTTCCATGAGGACAAGGAGCGTCCTGAGGGGAACCAAGAGGAATTAGAACCTAGAGTCCGAGCCGCAGAACTCACAAGGATACGGCAAGAAGTCTGGGAGAGAATGCAGCAAGCGGCACAGAGGAGTACAAATCATTATAACCTTCGGGAACGGGACACAACGTATGAGATAGGCGACCCCGTATGGCGAAGAAATTACGCAATTTCGGATGCGGCGACATACTATTCCGCAAAACTGGCCCCAGAATATCTCGAACCTTTCTGGGTCGACAAACGGCTGTCTGGATGGACCTATCGCTTGCTAAACCGAGAAGGGCAGGAAGCAGGCGTATGGCACGCGAAAGATTTAAAGCCTTACATAGAATAAGCCGTCAACGGATGATCCGGTACGAGATTAATATATATTTAAGGCTAACATCAGTTATACGGAAAACAATCTATCGTAATAATCCTAAGTCTAGAAGTTAAGCTTCTCATATGGCGTGCAGAAACGTACTGCATTCTTATACCTCACTCGTCAATATTCCTTAGTGTATCATTATGTCACTCCAAACAAACCCGTTTGCCAGTTCCGGCACCTTCTCTTGTCTCGGTTGGGCCTTCCGGATGTTCTTCTTACTTTTCTTTTCTGGTTGGCGCTGCCTACCCCCTCCTGGACGCTAGTAGGGCATTATGGGGCTTAGGACTACTCGACTGGTCTAATGAGCGAATATTATTCTGCCGCCCCCCTCCTCAGACGATTTCGATAGTGAAGCTAAACTATAACTTGGAGGAATTCCATTAGTCTCAGCATGTGGTCAAGGGTAGCGATGGAAAAAGGGAATGCCAGTAGAAAGAGGACGGTCGAATGTGAGGAGATAGAAGGTCCGGACATGTCAAGGATTAGAATAGGTATTATAATTGGTATTAGTATCGGGATTAAAATTGGTATTAGAATTGGTATTAGGGTTAAGATCAGAATAGGTATTATAATTGGTATTAGAATCGGGATTAATATTGGTATTAGAATTGGTATTAGGGTTATTATCAGAATAGGTATTAAAATTGGTATTAGAATCGGGATTAAAATTGGTATTAGAATTGGTATTAGAGATAGAATAAGAATGGGTATTAGAATTAGTAGGAGAATTGATATTGAAATTGGGATTACAATTGGGGTAAAATTAGTACTGGAATTGGTATCGGAATTGGTAGTAGAACTAGGATTGGTATTAGGATTGGGAATAGACTTAAAGTCAGAATTAGTTAGGCACCCAAAATAGGCTAATAATAATCCGAATAGTTCCACTTAAAGCTAGAAGTGAGTAATAGGGGCGCGAGAATTGGATTATGTTCAGATTGGAATCTGGTTGTAGAATTACTGGTACGAAACACGAATTATAGTTAGAGTATTGTTGCATCTGATTTAGGACGAGAAGCACGTATACTGGGACACAATAGATATTAGGACTCGATTTGAGAATAGCTCGGGAGGCGATAAGAACTAACCCGCGGAGACATACAATGGGCTAAGTAGAATTGGGACTATCTCGGAATTAGGACTGTAGGCTGGGATGTCAATTACTCCCGCAGACCAATTGAAACAAGTGCAAACCTAGTGATAGCTAGTGATACGGGGGCGCAGTCTCAAGACGCGGAAGATCGTAGCGAGAGTAAGTAAACGCCAGGTCGGTATGCGTGAACGGATTTCCGGGAAATCCTTTTCTGGTAAGGAGGGAGCTGTTACGGGGTAACATAAGGGAAACAATTATGCATCGATCCTCTAACAGCGCCCGGCAGGGATCACGCGAGAGTAGATGCGAAACAAAACATAGCCCGAATCACGACGAAAAAAAATAGGAGCAACCTTTTTCCCGTGAAAAAGGCTGCTCTCATATAGCTCTTGCTTAGTTTTGAAAACCACCACTCAATCTATCAGATACTCGACTGTATCCACCACCATCAAGTAGGGATGATAGCCATCGCAGAGACCGACCATTGTCATTTACTGGTTGGCCACTGACGACGTAGATATAAGTCTAGTCTAAGCAGGAACTGTGTTATCAGCATCAACCCGCACGATATCGACCGATATATGTACCCGTCCGAGAAACACTTTATACCCGCCAAGAGGGATCACTCGAAAACACCGACGCGCTATTTCCATGACGCCCGACAACTAACACTACAATCACTCACCTGAAAGTCAGCAGGGATTCCCCGATCACAGAGAACATGCCACGCCGGCGGCGAGGAAGCGCCCTACACACACCTGGAAGTAAAGAAAAGGGACCACCAAGCACCAGAACTTCGCAGCAACATCAGATGGGGCACCTACCTGACCCGAAGCTGTGGAAAATCTACCTAGCTGAAGCCGCTTCCCCGCGGGATGACTCAGGGCCGTGCGCACCTCCGCTAGACGATGGCGTGTCCAGACTACCTCGGCCTGACCCGGAAAATGCCGGAAAAACTGAAAATTGGCTCAGTTCAACACAAACTGTACGATTGCTCAGGGCGATGTCAACAAACAATCTACTATCATCGAGTAAAACGTCAAAGTGGGGAACAATCAACAACGCCCCATAAAGTCTCCACTACACCAGAATCCCGGCGGTTAACATGTAGAATACGTGGTGGAAAAGTTCGAAACCTGGTTACACGCGCAAAGCGTTCTTTGAACTCAAGCAACGGAGGCTGGAGAAAAACCGGTGGCCAGAGGCTTGATGCTGGTGCAACCTCCGCTAGTGAGTTCTTTTTAAAATCTGGTAGCAGAGCGTGCAGACGTGAAAATTTTGAAAAATTGTAAAACGCAGGAAATTGAATTGTGGACCATTTTTACAATCACAGGTACCTGCAACATTGAGTGGTGGAACGATTCGTATATTTCTCGAATCGGGGAGCGGAGCGTGCATTGACTTGACGTAGTGCATATTTGAAAATCGCAGTGGAGCCATCCGTCGGTCCGAATCGAATTACATAATTACGACGGACGGACAGCACAGACAATTCACCGGCGGAGCGTGCAGTGAATGGTACTGCAATCAGACGGTCCGAGCCGGAATTCGTCATAACAACACATTGAGAGCCTAGGCGAGGCGCCGGCGGAGAGTGACGCACGTGTCTTGGCCAGGTGGAGCAGCTCTACGGTCCGAAACATATCGTGGTGTATTACCGGCTTCGTAGCGCAGAGGTTAGCGTAGCGGACTGCCAGCCAGGGGGTCTGGGGTTCAAAGCCCGAGCCGGACAATGATGAGGAGCGTGCAGTGTATGACAAGAATCTGAAGCAAAGTTAAGCGATCTAAGTCTGGTGGTGCGGAGTCTACGTTTTGGAAGGTCAGTGGAAAATTTTTGTTCTTGAGTCAATTTACCTAGTTAGTTGTTCATGATAAAGTCTGGAAAGCGATTGTTTTATTCCTCTGCATGCATTCAACTATCAATGTATCGAAGTTTAGTGTTTAAGTTTAGCTCATTTATAAAGTCAATTGTTAGGATTGAGTGGTGGTGCTAATTAAGGCCGTGCGTAAATGAATAGTGTGTGTTTAAGACTACAGCTCGAACGGGCAAATAAAGTGTTGGAATTCAATTGTAATGATGAGAAGCTTTTGATTCAATAGAAGCCTGCCAGGGCACGCGTGCGGTATGTCGTTTTGGTTCAACTAATGCAATGACAGTGAGGGATCGGGGTAAAGCGCTCCGAATAGGCATTAATAGTGCGCGTTGAAAACTATTTGAGCGGACGTTGTTGAGAATATATATATATTTGGCTTCTGCTTTAACTGAGGATAGATGACAATCGGTTAGTAGTTCGGGTAATAAACTCATGGTTCACGTGGAAATTACTAGAGTGAAGTAGAAGAGTGGACGTTGTTGAGAATATATATATAGATATATATAGATATGGTTATATCTATATATATCTATATATATATTCTCAACAACGGTTATATATATATATATATATATATATATATATATATATATATATATATATATATATATATATATATATATATATATATATATATATATATATATATATATATATATATATATATATTTATATATATATATTTATATATATATATATATATATATATATATATATATATATATATATATATATATATATATATATATATATATATATATTTATATATATATATATTTTTTTATATATAT
>OX376372.1:124019430-124057461 GCA_947369275.1 Nemotelus nigrinus | reverse complement strand
TTAATTGAAGATAGATGGCAATCAATTAGTAGTGCGGGTAATAAATTCATGGTTCGTTGTGAGATTAATAGGGCGAAGGTGTCGAATAGACATTGTTGAGAATATATATATATATATATATAGATATGGTTGCCGTTTTAAACGGGTAGATGGCAGTCGAGTAGTGGTTTGCGCTGAAACTAAAGTAGTGAAGGAAATTAGTAGGCGGCGTAAAGTTAACATATATGTTTGCATCGACCGTTTTAGTCGGCTAATTAGAAGCAACTTACTATTCAAAACTGAAGGTAATAGAATCTTGGAAACTAGCAGGCGGCGGTGAGAACATACGTGTCTACCGTGCGAAATAATTTAGTGGGTTTTTAGTGAACCTTGCAAGTCCGCCGGGAAGCGATTTGTGGTCTGCAAGGACAAATTCAAAATTGCGAACCGGGGCAGTGGATTGGCAGTTTGGGAAACTGGGAATTGGTCTCCGCGACGAGTAACCTTACTGGGTTAACAGAGGCCCCTTTGACCTCGGAGAGCCGAACCTCACTCCACGGCTCGAGGTCCTTTTACTGGGTGAGTGAGTGGCACCCACGCCCAATCTCCGATTGAGTGTAACCGGGACCCAAGAGGACCTGTCCGACGGTCTGACCCTCCCGAGAGGTCGGGTGGGTAACATGCTTTACCCAGTTTGTACCAGTCTCTTTCCCTAGCAATTGCAATAAAGTTCCATGGAAATCGAAGGCAATACGCCATATGAAAATTTAAAATCTTAAGCTTGGAAAAGATAGTGCTCGTCTCGTTCTGTTTCTGACTTTTTGGTTTTTGTAGAGTTGAAAAATATTTATCACTCCGAGGTCGAAAGTTCTTACCAAATTCACCTTAGAAATCTTAATTCTACTTTTCAACAGCAGCCTAGAAGGTTTTGGAATTTTATTAATTCCAAGAGATATCATGATCCCACCACGTTTAACTCAGGCGACATGGCCGTTTCCGATCCATTAACTATTAGCAATATTTTCGCTAATCATTTCCGTACCGCATATAATACGGAACCATCTACTAATAGTAATAATTATAATGACAACTTGACAATGATCCCAACTTCTTCTTTGGGAATGAAAGACTTGTTTATAGACGAAGATACCATTTTAACGTTTTCTAGGAAGTTGGACAATAATTTGACACCAGGCCCTGACGGCATTCCTAGCGCTATCTTAAAATATTGTATCTCCTCCCTATCTCCTATCCTTGTTTACTTATTTATCCTTTCTCTATCGCTCGGTATTTTTCCAAGTGGTTGGAAATACGCAATTGTTACACCTATTCATAAAAAAGGCAATAGAAATGTTGTAGGCAATTATCGTCCCATTGCAAAATTTCCATGTGTTGGTAAACTATTTGAAGCGATAATCAGCAATGTTGTGGCGTTTCATAGTAAATCCATATTATATCCTTTCCAACATGGTTTCTTGAAAGGCAAATCCACAACTACCAACCTGCTTGAGTTTTCCAACATTGTTATCCCATCAATCGAGGCAGGATTTCAGGTAGACTGTATTTACACTGACTTCACGAAGGCTTTTGATAAGCTGGATCATTCCAATTTATTGTGTAAATTGTCCTCGTTTAACTTTCCTCAACTATTTATTTCCTGGAAAGCATCTTATTTGGAATGTCGTTCCCAATGCGTATCCTTCCGTGGCGCCCTATCGTCTGAAATTGCTGTCTTATCTGGTGTTCCTCAAGGTAGTCACTTAAGACCTCTACTTTTTCTTTTATACATAAATTACCTACCATCTGTCCTGAAACATTCATCAATTTTACTATATGCTGATGACGCCAAAATCTTTAAAAAGGTATCTAATATTCACGACTGCTTGGAACTTCAAGCTGACCTTAATAACCTCACGACCTGGTGTGACCTTAATAAATTACTAATTAATATTGACAAGTGTACCGTCGTTTCGTACACGCGTAAACTTAATCCGTTGAGCTTTGAATACTCTTTGAATAGTATTCCCTTAAGGTATTCTGACAAAGTACTCGATTTAGGAGTACTTCTAAACAATTCTTTTACTTTTGACGATCATATTAACGCCATCTTATCAAAAGTTTCATCTACCTTGGATTTTGGGAGGAGGCGATCCAAAGAGTTTCATGACATACATCTTACTAAGATTCTTTTTTGTGCGTTAGTAAGACCACTACTTGAATATGCGGATATAGTTTGGGCGCCTTATCAGCAGGTTTATGTGGACCATATCGAGTCCATTCAGAAAAAATTTCTACGGTTTTGTTTGCGTGAATTTGCTTGGTCAGATCCTTTTTGCTTGCCTCCTAACATTAATCGACTTAACTTACTGGCCATGAATACACTTAATAAGAGACGAGAAAATTTCAAAACTATCTTTGCTGCTAAGATCCTCATGGGTAACATTTCATGTGAAAACCTTTTAGGTTTATTTGGCCTCAATACCAAGAGTCACAGAATGAGACAAGTCAACATTTTATCTGTCCCTGCCAATCGGACCAACTACGCCTTTAATGAGCCCGTTTCGTGCATCAAAAGAAATTTCAACGATGATTATCATCAATTTGATTTTAATTTATCGGTATCATCTTTGAAAAAGAGCTTAGCCAAAAACAGTCCATTTTGATTGATTTGTTGTAAGTTTTAAATCTGTAAATACTACTAGTCTGTATAAGACGAAATTCTTTGAAAATAAAAAATAAAATAAAATAAAAAATATATTTATTGATGCTATTCATCCTAATGGATCAAACAATCGTGCTATATCCGACAATATTTTCCGGTTTGTGTATCAATATTAATGGTTATTTTATATGCTTATTCATCCATTGTTAGAAACCAAATAATACCAAGGATCTTAAGGCCATTATCTCGGTTCATGTCCAAGCTCAGCAGAGTTTCATAATCTTGTACAGGAATGCCACGACGAATTTTTTCATTATTGGCAGCCCGTTTTCGTAGCTTAAATCCTGCGGAATATTATACTGTTTTCATTTTATCTATTTTTGCCAACGCCTGATCTACATCAGTTTCTCCCGATTAGGTGTCATTCACGTAGATATCATTGAAAATTGCCTGATGTGCTGTTTTAAACGACAGTTGCGATTCTTTTGTAAGTTTCTGAAGGATTCGTATAGCCACAAACGGAGCACACGTGACAGTATCTAAGCCATAGTCTCGGAACGGCTCGTTAGGGCTATTGCGCCATACAATGCGTTAACAGTTGGCATCTTCGTAGTGTATTCGCATTTGGCTATTTAAGTCTGCATTTTCTTGGATGCGCTTGGAGTATTCATTATATATGTGTGGATTCTTCGAAAATTTACGTTCTAGTGATATCAAACTGGCAACTGCTGTGTTTCTAGAAAAACCCAACAGGTGTCAGCTAGTACCTTTTTTGAATGGAAGGCGAATACCGTACCTCTCGTCAGTATTGCGATGAGTGTTCTGAGCATATAAATCCTCGTTAATATATTTTCCGGCTGTCGGCTGCCGGATTACTTATACTTCTTTGAACTCCCGAAATTTTCTTAATTGCGCAATTAGTTCATCACGTTGGATTTGTTCTATTTTAAAACTATGGAGATTCAACTCTGGTTGGGTATTGATGCCTCCGGAAACTATTCATTCTTAACTCGATTTCTGAGCAATTGGGCCCATCTGTAATCTGTGAGTGTCGCCTGTTATTATTTGTGCATTCACATCAGCCCCGGATAACAAATCAATTCCTGCAGGTTTGTCAAAGTTTTGATCAGCTAAATGAAAATTTTGAAGCTGAGCTTTCAAGTCCGAAGCTTTATTCCACGTCGGTAACGAATTAGTTAGCTGATTCAAAATATACAGTTGGGGACAAAACTCTCCATACACCCTTAAAATTACATAAATTTAGTAGAAAATGCAAATATTTATGAGAATTTTATATGCAACTTTACTGCAAAAGTATTTTTATTCACATAAATTTAAAAAAAATTACATTAATTAACTTATAACCGTAAAAACACCAGAAAAAACGAAATTCAGCAGGGACAAAAATGTTCATACATTGATCAGATAGTGTACTCTGTTCTTCAATGCATTGCTTTACTGTTGTTTTTCTTCAAAGAACCGTTGTATTTCCTATGAAATGCGTGAATGCGATCTAATGATTAGTTTGTTTTAGTAATCTGTGAGAAAAGGGAGTGAAAAATGAGCAAGCGTAAGGAAGTAAGTGTTGAAATAAAAAACTCTAGCGCACCTGAACCGCTAGAAACACTAATGTTCGAAGAACAGTAGAAGAATCGTGCAGGTTTTGAGTGCATATTCCACCACATGTGCTGCTTATTACGGCCAAACTGTTTCAAATGCCACGTTTTACTTTCGTCTTAAGAATGCATTATAACTCATATGGTGCAAGGTTTCAGATATTACCACTGGCATGAATTTCAACGTTTATGAGAGCAAAACACGGGTTAATTATATTCGTTATCAGTTGCTTATTTCACATAATTTTGAAAGCAGCATCTCATATAACATCAATGAAGAAAATGCTCAGTGCCTGCAGCACTGTAACTGAAGTTGGTGTTTGGGGCTGCGATCATAGGCGGGCCGTGACCTAAAATCTGGCAGGGGCCAGGGACTGAAATGTTCAAGACATGTGATGATTTTGTTTTTATTTGTACACGTACTGTTCATACAACTTATATAATTTACTAATACATTATATATTTGTTGATTTATTCTTGAATCATCAATGACCGCTAAGAAAGAAAGCTTGTATGAATTATACAGGAATAGAATGGAAATAATAAGAAATGTAAGAATATTTTTTCGTTTAAAAGCTAAATATATTGCAAATTATACTTGAATAAGAGTATAGCTCAGTTTCAAAATATCTTTGAAAAAATTGGAATATATTAAGCTTAGAAGGAAGAAATTGATCTCTTGCTTCAAACATTTGTTACCTAGAAAACCTAGAAAAACCGAAAATAGTTTGGCAAGATGAAAATTGCTGTAACTTACTCTTTTCGAGCCATTTGGTTTGCAGGAATATCTGCGTGTCCGGGGCTAGATGAAACAGCAAAACCTTTGAAACTAGTGCATTTTGCTGTTTTCCGTTTTCGCGATCCTCTGGTAAATGTGAGATTCAGACAGTTGTTTTCTGCGAATGATTTAATTTTTCTCCAAACTACATACCAGTCTTCTCGCTCACTTAGTAGTGTTCCATTCACAAGATTTATCCCATCCCGAAGAGTTGCATTTTTAGTTTGGAAATATGTGCTTAACATGTTCATTATAGAAAGAACATAGTGAAACATGAAAAAATTTACTACAAATTTGGGATTACTGGTTGTATGAATAAACTGAGTCGTTGTATTTTCCCACATTCATTTCTTCCTCTAAAGCATCTTTCATAGTCCCATAGCTTTCGATCACATATTTGCAATTGTGAAATCTCATTGACTATCGAGTTGAGCTTAAACTTCTCATTCCACGTCTTGTGTTTAGACCAACTGCCTCTTCAAGCTGCTTCAACAATTCGTGTTGTGATGGCTTCGAAAAGTGTAGGTTAAGGGATTCGATGGCATTGAAAAAGGATATACACGTTTTGATGGTGAAAAATGTGTTCATCACAACCAGGATAATTTTATGAGCTAGACCGTGTACAAATGTGGCTGCAGGGTGTTTCATCTTAATTTAGATTTTTACACCACTTTCTTGTCCTGACATGACACTAGCACCATCATAAGACTGTCCAACAACAGACAATTCGAGAAGTCCGTAGCTGTCTAACAGGCTCAAAATTATATCTGCTTAATACGAGGCATTTCTAGCCCCTGAACAGCCTATAAAGCTTGAGAACCTTTCTTCGACTGCTAACTCTTTAGCAAATCTGACAACCACGGAGAGTTTTTCCTTCTGTGGACCCTTGTTGCGTCTGCCATAATGGATATCAATCCGCAATCTTTTGTTTCAGCTGTATTGTCCTCGCGAACGATTTCAGCAATTATTTTCATCAATTCATTTTGTGTTTTGTCACTACAGTAGTTCGCAACCTTGTTTTTAAAATTATTTTCAAAAGTTGAATCATGCTTCGCGAATAATGCACAAAATTCCAAAAAAAATCACGGTTATCACTGGCACCACTTTCATCATGTCCTCTGAAAGCACGTCCTTGGCGACTGAGACACGTCGTAAGGTCGATAACCTTCTCCAAATAATTTCGGTTCATCTTGACAATATTCCAAAACTGTTCAAGCACCATATCATTTACTGTCTTGCAAGTAGTATTAGAGTTTTCTCATTGTGCATAAATTTTACTATCCGGATCGCGAAGTTTGGTCGAGCTGAAATTTTGGTGTATTTTTGGCGACAATGGAAACTCTATGGAAAATTTCGCATTGTGATAACTTCACACTGAGTCATCAGATCATCACAAAATTTACACGACTCATCAATGGGCATAAAAAATAAGTTTCTGTTGTTTCTAAATAATGTCTGGGCAATCTTGTAGCTACCATAAGTACGTAAACACAAATCTTTCATAAGGCTGTTAGAAATGCAAATGGTTGATGAATTTGATACTATATTTATACAGTCAGATCTAAACTTGTAAAGTTCCCAATCGCACAAAAATCGCACCGAATTATTTATATTTTTAGCACCTGGAACTTGCATCCACGGTATCTCGCGATCGGATAAAATTCATAGGATATACTGGTTTTCAGTAGATACAGGTCTGATAAAAGTTTAATCAACATGATAAGAACTATGTGGCGGCTGTGTTACTATGAAAAAACGCTCGGTGAAATTGAAGTGCTATGCCTTTTAACTTCCGATGCAGTTATCAACTTATAATAAAATTCACGCACATTTAACCTGAGTGTAAACCAAGTAGGTCATAGATAATATAAAAGTGGCAGGGATGCCATTTTTATTCCTATTTTATACGTTGTTGCCTACGATTTTAATACTTAGACTATGTTTTGTGAAAAAACATAATTGCATAAAACGCCAATTTATAAAAGTGTTCTTTCCTAAATACCTGTATATTGCGTAGTAGGAATGAACAGATAATCTTCATAAAAAAAGGATGATTGGCAAGGTGCTTTTCGTTTTTTTCTTAATGTTTAACTTGTCGAAATTAAATATTGCCGTCCATTTCTCGAAATAAGTCCCATAACATCGTAATTAATACCGCAAATAACACAGTCTTTATGTTTTAAGTAGTGTGTATGCTTTGGTATAGGCTTACAGTACTACACTACTCACCTCTTGCTGTAACTACAAAAACCTAAGAGGCGAAAATTTAAGTGTCTGCTGTTGGAAATATTTATTTTTCTGGGAGGGGCCAACCTAGGGTCTGGGGGGGTCCCGGCCCCCCCTTGCCCCCCCTACGGCGCGCCTATGGCTTCGATCCGAAAAATTTGCAGAACTTTGCGAATTGTAACATCGGTTATTTATTTTCATTGTAAATGTTTCCGGTATGTATACTAACTGTAAGCATTTATTGATACAAAAGTAGCACAACCGACTCGTGCTGGCAACCTTTCGCCAGTATCAAATCCAAGAATATATGAAATCTGCTTCACGGTGTTAAATTACATTCGAAGTTATAGGAGTATAAAGAAATTTAGGGTTACCTGCAGCGAGTTTTTTCAAATGATCGAAAGCTTAATATTTGCTGTTTATTGTCACTACAATATCATTACCATTTGAAAATTCTACGATAAAACCGCTTAATAAAGATATTGCAATTAAACACAAAACCAACAATAGCTGGCAACCCTATCGTGTCTTTTCAACCAAATTTGGCCTGAATAATGTTTATGACAGGTTTCATTAATTGTATGAAATTCGTATTGATTTCACGACTGCACTGGAAGTTATAGTACAAAAAGTTTTATTTTCCTGAGCGAATTTTCAAAACCAAAGACACAAAAATTACCATAGCTGGTAGCACCAATCAAATTTTTCAACCAAATTTCCACCAAACAGAGATTAGAGTTAGGTTTAGCTTCTGTGTCAATTTCATGAAAATCTGGTAACTTATTCACATTTCATAGGCAAAAAGCAGTTTTTTTTCTTTGTAATTTTTCAAGATGGCACCACTGGCACAGACTTGCCCACAATTCAAAATCGCTTCTATCAAATCTGGTCTTACTTAAGTCCAATGCATTCTGTAAATTTGAGTTGTATCTGATTATTGGTTCGTGAGTTTCCGTGAACAGAAGTTTTTGATGCTAAAAATATAGGTTAACTGGGAGAGGGTTACCGTTCTTGTCCGACATGAAATTTCCAAAGTTTTATTTTGAACGTGTAGATAAAACATAAGATTTATATACAGATTGGTTTTATTGTAAGAAACGGACATTTTTTTGAATATTCGATGGTTTGAATGTTTTCACTTCCAAATTTTTTTTTTCAAAATGAAGACACCAAAATTATCATAGCTGGCAGCTCCAACCGAATTTTTCGACCAAATTTCTACCAAACGTGGCTTAAAGTAAGGTCCAGCAATTGTGTAAGTTTCGTCAAAATCGAACGATTCAATCAGAATTTATAGGGCTAAAAACAGTTATCTTTTTTAGTGGTTTTTCAAGATGGCACCACTGGGACAGAATTGCCTGCATTTCAAAATCACTTCTATCAGACCTGGTCCTATTTAAGGTCAATACATGCTGTGAATTTCAAATAATTCTGCCCATCGGATCGTGAGTTTCCGTGAACAGAAGTTTTTGATGCTAAAAATATAGGTAAATTGGGCAAGGGTTGCCAGGCGTGCCCGTTATACCATATCTTTTTTTTTTTTTGGTTATGTAAACAAAGCACAAGATTTACATATTAAAGGCTTAGTTTTGAAGAAACGGCATTTTTTCAAGAGAGACGATGATTTGGAAGTTTTCACTTTCAGTACCTGCCCTAGCTACAGGGTTGCCAGCACGCTCATTAAAAGCCACATAAATCTACAACTAAATAATATCAATATGTCCTGAAAATTTGGTAATGATTGAATAGCTCTGTCAAAAGTTATCGAAATTTAAAAATTTTCAAATTTTCCCTTCTTCTTTTTAGGCACCCAGCGCACACATAGGGTTAAAAAATTCCAAAGCATTATCCGATTCATATGTAAAACACATTAGAAATTTATTTTATTAACTTTATTTTTGCGAAAATCATTTGTGCACGAAATAATAGGTATATTAAAAATATCACTTAAATGCCCGCCGGCGCGAAAAGGTTTACAATAACTGACATTTAAAGAGACCTGGACCTATTCTGCATATACACCAATGTATCCTGAAAGTTTCAGCTCAATCGAATGGCGCGTTCCCGAGATTATCTCACTGAAATTTTTTGTACATATATATATATATATATATATATATATAGAAATATGAATTTTTGGCCGAATCGATTTTAATACTAATGTTCTTCGAACATTAGTAAAAATGGAAAACAGTGTGAAAAAGCGATTTTATCTAGAAAGGTGTTCTTTTTGAATAAATTTGGATTGCCAAAGTAAGCCCAACGTTTTCAGTGACTGCTCCAAATCTATGTTGATTGGACCAGCTTCTGCTCTATCTTTAGAGGCAACATTATCCAACACTTGAACGTTATTGGAAGCCCATTTTCGAATTTTCATTCCACCCGCTTCTAACATAGCTTTTAAATCATTTAATAATTAGCGTGCCGAGACAATGTCTGATGCTCCACTCAGCACGTCGTCCACATAAAAATTTTCCTGTACAACTTTCGCCGCTGCTGGGTATTTAAATTGCTCATTCTTTGCTAATTGCATTAACGTTCGTATTGCTTGATATGGGGCACTAGCTGTACCATAAGTAATGGTATTCAGACGGTTATGCTTGATAGGCCCTGGAGAAATTGGTATCCAGACGATACGTTGATTATCCCTGTCTTTCTCGTCCACCAGAACTTGGCGATACATCTTTTCCATATCGCCAGTGATCACGAACTTATGAATACGCCAACGTAATAATAATTCAAAAATCGTGTCTTGAATTGTAGGGCCGATCATCAATAAGTCATTTAAAGACTTTCCTGGAGATGTTTTATGTGAAGCGTCAAAGACTACGCGCACCTTTGTAGTAGAACTGGAAGCCTTTGTGACAGCATGGTGTGGCAGATAATATGATGCCTTCGAGTAGATTTCATCTTTTGGGACTTCTTCCATATGCCCAAGTCTGAGATATTCCTTTAAAAACTCGTTATACTGTTCCTTTAATTCCTCATCACGATCCAAACGATTTTCCATTTGTCACAGTTGAATAATTGCGTCCTTCATTGATGATTGCAATACCACAGACGGATTAACATCAGTCTTGAAAGGAAGACGAACTATGTATCGGCCGCTCTCTTCTTGGCGTCTCGTTGTCATTGTATAATGCTGAGCACACGCAGCCTCGACTTCAGATACGTTTTGGCTTGAATCAACCTCTTCTTGCTCCCAGAAGCGTTTGATTGTTTCATCGAGCTCTTGAAGATTGATCATGCATACTCCATGAATACCTCTCTTAACAACATGTGTTGTTCCCGAAACGATCCAACCCAATGAGGTTTTTTGGGCTATCATCTGCCCATTTCGGAATCTCCTTAAACCCTTCTTAAGGATTACGCTGTATATATCTGCACCCAGTAGCATATTGATCTTGCCCGGTATGTTGTTACTGTTGTCTGCTAAGCTTTCCTTGTCTAGTCCCGCGACAAGATCATCAAAGCCACATTGAGGCAGTCTCAATGCTATGTTTGGTAAAACATGTAAATAAAACGTTAAACTTGTTTGCGGCCACCTTTCGCGGCACGTTGCTGTTATTGAACCCTTTGTCGTTACAGGTGATTTGTTGATTCCGTAAAATCGCAGTTTATCCCGTCGTCTAGCTATACCTAGCGACTGCGCTGCTGATTCTGTTATAAAAGAATCCTGCGAACCCTGATCGATGAAGACTCTCAGTGGAACATAAGTGCCAACGCTGTTTTTAATCCACACTCTGGCTGCTAACAGCGTGAAACCCTTACCATTCAGCAAGGTCAGCCTTAATGACGTTGAATGCTGTGTCTTTGCCGTGTCTGATTCCCTAGAAACTTCCCGTTTCACATCAGAATGAAGTGCACTATAATGTTTGCCTTTGCAGCTCTTGCATCTTGATGACGACGTACAATTGGATGCGCTTTGTTGATCGCTTAAGCAGTTGAAACACAATCGTGCTCGTTTCACAAAATTTCGCTTCTCAACGATATCTACAGATTGAAAATTTTCGCACTTATATATTTTATGTTCTCCCTCACAAAACTGACACAACACTTGCGGCTTTAATGAAGCACTTAACACACTAATTTTGCTGTTATTCTTAAACACTTTCGGCTGCAATGCTTCAAAAACTGTCAGGTGCTGCGATAGAAATTGGGAAAATTGATCTACAGTTGGCACATTTGTTGATACCCCGACAAATTTCTGCCATTCCATGTTCGATTCAGCGTCTTATTTCTGTTGAAGAAAATATACCAACATGATGTTAACAGGTTCCACGTTCAATGACTTCATACTGCTTAGAACCTCATTCGTTATTTTCAACATCCTCTTGATCGCATCCACACTTGGTGCGCCTGAAGACTTTATACTCCACAAGAGTCTCATTAACGCATTTGCGGTCGCTCTTGGATTATTAAACGTCTTCTCAAGCAATGACCATGTGACTGGATAATTTGCTTCTGTCGTGCTTAGGTGTTTAATCATCTTTTCTGCTTCGCCAGTTACCGAAGCCTTTAAGTACTGCATTTTTTGTACAGCACTCAGACCTTGGTTGTCATGTACCATACTCTTGTATAGATCGTGAAAAGACGCCCAATTTGTAAAGTCGCCGTTGAACCTCGGCACCTTGATGCGTTCCAGAGGAATGATTCCCTCGGCGATCGACTCTTGAGGGACTGGCTTCACACAATCTACCGTATATCCCCTAATTTGTTGACTGAAGAGCACTAAATGCTCCTCGAAAAGCTGTTCTATTTCATCGTACTCCGTCAAATAATCTTTCAGCTCTTGCTTTGGACGACATCAAAATGAACCTGCTCGCATGCTTTCCATTTGGATTGAAGCGCCTCTACCTTGGCTTCGAAATACTTCTTGCATCATGATACAATGAGAACAAGGTAATCCATTGCGCATGTCTATCACTATCCCATTCTCGCGCTGGTGACAACTGTGAGTGATTTGCCTTTAAGCCAATGTAAAATTGGGCAACTTCAAGGATGGCGTTTGAGGAGTTAATGAAGCGATATTTTGATTTTGATGATGAGGTTTGAATGCCTAGTCTGTGCTTTTAAATGTCCAAGAAAATCTCAAAGAAAAAGCTATTGTACAAAGCACAATGATGAAAAACTCAATAGCTTATTTTTCCCAAGAAAATGTTGAATGCACTCACTTCAACGAATCATTTAGAGTATTTTTATGGGTACGATGCTAGTTGTATGTACGTGCAATATTGGGTTGCAGATTAATGCAGCTCGATAGATGCAAATGTGCATAGATGGAAATGTGCATTGAAAAATTACGATGTGATCAATAGATAATAATTCTGTTAATTGCGGTTGTTGATCGGCTGCGTTTTGAAAATATTGAAACAGTTTGAAACAATGTTGGTATTTTGTTATTAGCATCGCACATTCGGAAAATGTTTTATTGAAAAAAATCAAAAAGTTGATGTTAAGATAGGGATTCTTTTTCTTGCCTGGTAGGGTGATAGATGTAAATATGGATTGAGAAATAATACTTCAGTGAGATATATATGTATGTGCGATTGCATATAGACAATGCCAATGAACTAATTGAGGATATAAGGTTGTTGAATTATGCGCAAAGTGCATACATATGATTTCATTGATGTATAACAATTATGTTGATTTAGGTTGTTGGTGATGTGGATTTTGAAGATAAGATTTGTATTGTGTTATTAATACCGCACAATATGGAAGTACTTTATTGGCACAGAAATAAGGATTTTGATGGCCACCGAAAGGTAATTGATGGTGAACGAAAAAATAATAAATTTGATGTTAAGAAGCGGATTTATGCAACCGGAGAGGGTAATAGATGTAAATATGGATTGAAAAATTATGCTTCAGTGAAATATATCAATGTATGTGCGTATGCATATAAGGCAATGCCAATGAGCTAATTGAAGATTTAAAGTTTTTGAATTATGCGCAAAGTGTGTACATATGATTAAATTGGTGTATAACAATTATGTTGATTCAGGTTCCTTGCCAGGTGCATTTTCAAGATATCGGTACAGTTTAAAAATAGTTTGATAATATTGTGTTATTAACACCGCACAGTATGTAAATGCTTTGAAATAAGCATTTGAATGGCCACCCGTGGAAATTGGATCATTGGCGCAGAAATTAATGTTGTGAATAGTATAGATTTATAGCATTTGATTTGTTTGGCAACAGCCAGAGGAAAATATGTCCGCGAATCTAACAAAGTTTTTACTTGTGTATTTGCAAATGTGAGAAATTATTTACTTGCTTACTTGTGAATGCAAAAAACATTTTTTATTATTACTGGAATTGAAGAGATTTGTTCTCATTTAAACTGTACATCAAACAAAGACACGTTCTCATTTACATGCGACAACTTCTGCATGTCTTGTATGTTTTACACATTTTCAATATAATACGCCATTATGGTTTTCTAAGAACAAAATATATTTTGACCGCGTTTTGAATCAGATATCGTATTTTGTTGTAATAAAATAAATACGATAAAAGTGCAAGATGAAGTGATTTATTTTGAATAGGTAAGTATTTGATTTTAACCGAAAACATATTAACGTCAGACTGAAAACGCATTTTTCTGTGCGAAAAATAATTTTACCCAATGATTCGATATGATAGGATAATATAACATTTTGCACAAAAAGGATAAGGAGTCAGAGTCATAAGCTGCAATTTATCGCTGCAAGGCAATTTCGCTCTTCTAGCCATGATTTTTTAAAAATAAAAACCCTTCGCACTATACAGTCGAATCTTCAGTTTTATATACTCAGGCATCAAATTTTATTATTATATTAGTTAATATTACCTGAACTTGGTCTGAAAGGATGTTCAGGTGCCTGGAAATTTGAATATATGTCCGGAAAATATGAAAACTCACACCTCCAAATCTACCAAATACCAGTTCGATTTTGGGGTATTGATAGTTATAATGATCACAAATGCAACACATCCTTCATTATCCCCAGGTATTAAAAATTATTAATATATTCGTCAATTTAACCTAAATTTGCCCTGAAATGATGTTCAAGTGGATGGAACGTCAAATATCTGTGAGAAAAATCTAACAATTCACCCCAACACATTCTTTTATATAGACTATCGTTGTCAATAATTTTCAAAAGTGTTTAACTTACTTAGATATTGAGCGCATACACTTTGATAAATATTTATAGTTTTGGAGGAAAAATGAACATATTACCAAATCAAATTCATAACCTGGCGACAAAGAAACTTTTTCTCATTGGAAACAATGTAATTTATTAATTTCAAGTAACTGATATTATATAACGTGTAATATTATTTTATTCATAGATAGTTTTCTTTGAAACATGCCAATATTTTACATGCATCATAGCAATATGGTCGGACCTCAAATAAATGTTGAACTTACCATGCGTTAAATGTAATTTATTCCGAGGATATTCGAAAACATTCCGTATTTTTGTCACGGATGTATTTTCAATCAATTACATGTGCTGCATTTACTTAAGCAATATAGTGTGACCCCAAACAAAAATTTTGCGCGATTTATATCAAATTTGGTGAAATTATTGAAGTACATACATATTATTTTATATAAAGAAAATGCAACGATTATCGTTCTATGAATATCAAAAGTTTATTCTTTAGTTACCTCAGCTTGTTATTTGATGTCTACAAATGTGCGGAATCATATCATATCAAATCATTGGGTAAAATTAATTTTCACGCAGAGAAATGCGTTTCCCGGTTGGCGTTGTCATGTTTTTGGTTAAAAGGAAATATTAACCTGTTCGAAATAAATCAGTTTATCTTGACTTCTATTTTGTTTCTGTTTATAACAAAAAAATACAATATCTGGTTCAAAACCTGGTCAAAATATATTTTGTTGTTAGAAAACAATAATGGCGTACGAAAAAGCCATGTCAATATTGAAAATGTGTAAAACATACAAGACATGCAGAAGCTGTCGATTCCAACATAAGACGTGTCTTTGTTTGCTAGACAGTTTTAAAATGAGGACATATCTCTTTGATTTTAAAGAAAATAAAAAATCTTCCATTGACAAGTAAACAAGTAAATAGTTCCTCGCATTCACAACTGAACAAGTAAATACTTTGTTGAATTCGCGGACATATCTATATTCCTCTGAGTGCAGCCAAACAAATCAAATCTTGTAAATCTTTATCATTGTCAATATTTTCTGCGCCCATGATACAATTCCCTCCAGTGGCCATTCAAATGCTTATTTCTATGTCGATAAAGCACTTCCATATTGTCCGGTGTTAATATCACAATGCAATTTTTATTCAAACTGTACCGATATCTTCAAAATGCCGCTCACAAATAACCTCAATCAACATAATTATCATGCATCCATTAAATCATATGCATACACTTTGCGCACAATTCAAAAACTCTAAATGCTAAAATAGCTCATCGGTTGAAAATTTGGTTGAAAAATTAGTATAACACGCCAGCTACGGCAATTTTTGTCTCCTAAATATTGTAAATTTGCTCAGGAAAATAAAAATTTTTTCCCTATAACTTCCGATGCAGTGACGAAATCAAAACGAAATTCATGTGAAAAGCATATCTTGTTGCGGTTGTAATTCTGTAGGAATTTTGT
Organism: Nemotelus nigrinus; assembly: GCA_947369275.1. NCBI lineage: Eukaryota > Metazoa > Arthropoda > Insecta > Diptera > Stratiomyidae > Nemotelus > Nemotelus nigrinus. Next base: position 124,041,562 of record OX376372.1, on the reverse strand, counting down.
TGAAAAACCGTGAAAGAGTTGCCAGCTTTGATGAATTTCGTAATTTATTTACATTGCTTTATCGAGCAATGGTGTCATAAAATTTCCAAATGGGAATGATCCTGCAATGACGATTTACAACAAATATTTACGTTTCAAAAGTTTAGAAAGTTTGGACGATGGTAACCCTAAAATTTAATTCACTCCTATAACTTACAGGGCAGCCATTCAATCGAAGTGAAATTCATAGGCTGGGTTTAACACAACGTGAAGCAGCTATGGTGCTAGCAAATGATTTCCAGCACCGGACAATTTCGTAAATATCGCACCAACAGATGCTTTCATTTTCTATTCATAAGCAAACCATTTACAATAAAATAAGCAACCGATATTTAAATGTTCCGAGTTTTGGAAATTTTATTGTTTGTTACTTGAATCTATAACCAAGTTTATTAGCTTATTCATCTGCATCATCCCCCCTCTATGGTTAGCATAATTTATGACAAACGACTTCGATTATTTAAAAGTACTAAAAGATTATATAAAAGCAAAGCATCTAAGTTATATATCTATATGCTTTTAGAATCGTCAAAAATTGGTGCAACTGCACCAAATTGTTTATATAATGTTATTTTATTTGAATAAAGCTCTTTGCTCTATAGCCTCCAGTACAGTCATGGTATCATAATGAAATTCATATGGCAAATTTAAATTATTGTAGACAATATTAAATAGAAATCTATTTTGAAAAACAATGATAGGGTTGCCAGCTTTGATTGTTTTTGTATTTTTTGACATAGCTTTAGTAAGCGATATTATCACAAAGTTTTCAAATCGTAGTGGTCTTGTAGCGAAAATACACACCAAATACTAAGATCTAGAAAGTTTGAAAGCTCTTGCGAATGATTACCCTAAATTTATTTTTATCCCTATAACTTCCAATGCAGTAATCGGATCAATACGAAATTCGCAGAGCAGGCTGACTTCAACGTGAGGCAGATATGACTTATTTTTGGCTTCAGTGCTAGCAAAGGACTGCTAGCACGAGGTGTTTTTGTTGTTTTCGTACCAATAAATGCTTGCGTTAAGTATTCACATCGCGAATATGCAATATATAACAATATATATGGCAATACATACAATATATAATAAATAAGACAATAACAACAATATAATAACAATATATAAAAATGCACTCAAAATCTGCACAAATCCTCTACTGTTCTATGAACATTAGTATTTCTAGCGGTTCTGATGCGGTAGGGTTTTTAAAATCCATTTCGCTCTAATTCACGCACTGTTTTTACTAATTTTCGAAGAAAATTAGTATTAAACTCGTTTCGCCGAAAATTCATATTGCTTTATCTATATATATATATCATCAAAATGATTAAGGGAGATAATCTCTGGAGTGGCCAATCCGATTGAGCTGAAACTTTCGGAAACCGTAGATGTTTTTAGTAGGTAGGTCAACATTTAGCTAAAATTCAAATATCCTAAACTTTTCGGCGGCGGCGAGCGTTTTAGTGAATTTTGAGGTACTCCTATATTTTCAAGCAGCGTAAATATTTGTTCAAAAAAAGTATTGGGAACGAAAAATTTTTATGTTTAAAGCTTGCCTTTGACAAAATATTGGAAATTTTGAGTCGTGTGTGGGTGCAGCGTGCCTAAAAGTAGGCAAGGATTTTTTCAAATTTTGATTTGTCATTACGTCTGACAAAAACATTGGATCATCGTGAAATTTGCAGAGCATATTAATGTTGACAAAAGTTTAATACACAGGGATTTCCAAGGTAGTGCGGGTAACCCTGTAGCTACGGCAGGCTCTTGAAAAAAAATCCTTCAAATCATTGAACCTCATAAAAAATTTTTGATTTGTGATGCAAAATTCAAATCATTGAGAAATCTTAACGTTTGTGCATCATGTCAATTTAACATTTTTAAAATTCCGATTTGCACAAGAACGGCAACCCATCACTAAATAACCTCTATTTTCAGCACTCGAAAGTTCTGTTCACGAGAACTGTCGACCGGATAATCCAATCATAATGAAATCCACAGGACCTGTTGGTATCAACTAGGACCAGGTCGGATAGAAGTGATTTTGAAATGCGAGCAACCCTGTGGCAGTGGTGCCATCTTGAAAAATCACTGAGAAAAAAAAACAACTTTTTGGCCTATAACTTCCGATTCAGCCATCACATTTAAGCAAAATTCACACAATATTTGGATCTTACTTATGTTAATATTTGGAACATTTTGAAAGAAGAGAGTTGCCAGCTATGGTGATTTTTGTCTCCTAAATCTTGCAAATTTGCTCAGCAAAATAAAGCTTTATTTCCTATAACTTCCGGTACAGTCATGATATCAAAATGAAGTTTATGCAGTAAATAGATTTTAATGTGAGCCAAATGTCATAGGAATTTCGTACAAAAACCATGAAAGGGCTGCCAGCTATGACCGGTTTTGTAATTTTGTGGAATTTCTTTACTGCGCGATTATGTCATTCGATTTGCAAATGGGAACGATCCTGCAATGAAAATTGTAGCCGTATAACTTCTTTTCACCCGTATAACTTCTAACGCAGTGATTCAATCGAAACGAAATTTATTGGTTGGGTTTAATTTAACTTGAGGCAGATTTGGTATATATTTTTCTTTGCTGCTGAGACAGGGTAACCAGCTTTAGCCATTTTCGTAACTATTGCATCAACACATGCTTCAAATTACATACTCATATGCATAACATTTGCAATAAAACTAAGAAATCAATTTTTAAATTTTCCGAGTTTTGAATATTTTTTGGATGGCAGCCTCAAACAACGTTAACCGCTGAAGCTTTCGATTAAATCCTCCGATGAGAATGAAATTCAAAAGAATAAATTGATTTAAGTATGAGCTTGTTATGGTAAACTTATTGCTGCTTCTTTGGGGAAAATGTTGCCAGCACTGAACATTTTCATCATTTGTGTTATAGTTGAGTTCTGGTGCTTTGAACAAGGAATGGTTGATATGATTCTACAAAAAAATGTATTACGTCTTTCCAAAAACCACACATGCTGAGATGCGATCGGTCGCCGGCCAAAGCTTTAATTCGTATTTACCGTAGATGAAGGAAATGCGAGAATACGATGTCGTACTTTCCAAAAAGCTCTTATACATAAAACTATAAGGCTTAGAGCATAAGTTTCCCCTTGCGTAAATCTTCATAGCCTAGGACATGCAATGTTAAAAAGGAACAACATGTAATGGTCCGGTAATGCTTGCACGCATTACGCGAAATGCTTACCGACTATATCCGTAAGCATTTTTTTCCCGTTGGGTAGTTTTGCTAACTAATACAAGCTTATTTCATGTCTGCACAAGAGCATTGCCTTAAGTCGGGTTGAATTGTTCGAATGGGGGGGGGGGGGTATTTCCCGCCTTTATTCTCTTGGAAAACTTGACTTGTGGGATGGATGTGAGACTTATTCTCTTGATAAGTTCAACATGTCCCACCTCCATTTAGACGGGAAGCTTGTCCACGTGTGTGGAGATTCGCCGGCCGGTACGAGACAAAAGACGTATGATAATTGCCACCGCAACATTCCCCCCTTTTTGGAGGAAATGTCTATGCGACTCCTACCACATAATGTGGGAATGCATACCAGGCAATCAGAAATCACGAGCCGAAAACTTACCCAGAATCAAGTGTACGTATATCATACGCTTGGCTTGATTAAAAACTCGCTGAATCGATCTGTCTGTCGTGCCTGTATGTAAATATACACAGATCTAACATACGTTTTACCTGATATCGTACCTGTATGTAAATATACACATATCTATCATACGTTTTTTAGCCGATCTGACACCAGATACGATGGCGCCAAGAAATCAGTCACTATATTGGACACATTGTGAATCTCGTGAATGAATAAACGTGTTTATGACGGTCGAGATAAGCCGATTAAAGGTCTATTCACATTGTTCAGCACGTAGCGTGTCAGACACAGCACGTGTCAGGCAAAATAAGTGGTGTTAGTTCACATATTCAAGCACTGAACGTGTCAGACAATTTTTTCTCTTGTCGTATGTCGTAGGATCAGGTACAATCAATTCGTTCAGAATTATTGAGTAGTTAACAGTTGAATAGTGAACAGTTGAGTAGTGAACAGTGTGTACTTATAAAAATATTTGATCATCTATCGATTAGTGATTTATCAGTGATAGCGTGCTTATTAGAAGAAGAGGAAGAGCATAAAAGAAAAACGCTGGTTAAAAAAACGCTTCGCTGTTCATCCGATGTTGAAGCAGAGAAAAGCGGAAGGGGAATACTGGACGTTATTTAAGCAACTGGTAGACAACAAGCAAAAATGTTTCCAATATTTTAAAATGAGTCATTACCAGTTCGAACTACTGTTAAAATAATAAAACCAGCGATTAAAAAGAAAAATACGACCTTGAAAGAGGCACTGTCTGCAACATATAATTTATTTAAGTAGTAGTTAAATATACACTTGATAAATCTTAAACAATTGTAAAAATGTGTCTTGCTGGTATTCGTTCTTCTGGATGATTCGAATATATCACTCTTGTTACAGAACTTGGCGATACATCTTTTCCATATCGCCAGTGATCACGAACTTATGAATACGCCAACGTAATAATAATTCAAAAATCGTGTCTTGAATTGTAGGGCCGATCATCAATAAGTCATTTAAAGACTTTCCTGGAGATGTTTTATGTGAAGCGTCAAAGACTACGCGCACCTTTGTAGTAGAACTGGAAGCCTTTGTGACAGCATGGTGTGGCAGATAATATGATGCCTTCGAGTAGATTTCATCTTTTGGGACTTCTTCCATATGCCCAAGTCTGAGATATTCCTTTAAAAACTCGTTATACTGTTCCTTTAATTCCTCATCACGATCCAAACGATTTTCCATTTGTCACAGTTGAATAATTGCGTCCTTCATTGATGATTGCAATACCACAGACGGATTAACATCAGTCTTGAAAGGAAGACGAACTATGTATCGGCCGCTCTCTTCTTGGCGTCTCGTTGTCATTGTATAATGCTGAGCACACGCAGCCTCGACTTCAGATACGTTTTGGCTTGAATCAACCTCTTCTTGCTCCCAGAAGCGTTTGATTGTTTCATCGAGCTCTTGAAGATTGATCATGCATACTCCATGAATACCTCTCTTAACAACATGTGTTGTTCCCGAAACGATCCAACCCAATGAGGTTTTTTGGGCTATCATCTGCCCATTTCGGAATCTCCTTAAACCCTTCTTAAGGATTACGCTGTATATATCTGCACCCAGTAGCATATTGATCTTGCCCGGTATGTTGTTACTGTTGTCTGCTAAGCTTTCCTTGTCTAGTCCCGCGACAAGATCATCAAAGCCACATTGAGGCAGTCTCAATGCTATGTTTGGTAAAACATGTAAATAAAACGTTAAACTTGTTTGCGGCCACCTTTCGCGGCACGTTGCTGTTATTGAACCCTTTGTCGTTACAGGTGATTTGTTGATTCCGTAAAATCGCAGTTTATCCCGTCGTCTAGCTATACCTAGCGACTGCGCTGCTGATTCTGTTATAAAAGAATCCTGTGAACCCTGATCGATTAAGACTCTCAGTGGAACATAAGTGCCAACGCTGTTTTTAATCCACACTCTGGCTGTTGCTAACAGCGTGAAACCCTTACCATTCAGCAAGGTCAGCCTTAATGACGTTGAATGCTGTGTCTTCGCCGTGTCTGATTCCCTAGAAACTTCCCGTTTCACATCAGAATGAAGTGCACTATAATGTTTGCCTTTGCAGCTCTTGCATCTTGATGACGACGTACAATTGGATGCGCTATGTTGATCGCTTAAGCAGTTGAAACACAATCGTGCTCGTTTCACAAAATTTCGCTTCTCAACGATATCTACAGATTGAAAATTTTCGCACTTATTAATTTTATGTTCTCCCTTACAAAACTGACACAACACTTGCGGCTTTAATGTAGCACTTAACACACTAATTTTGCTGTTATTCTTAAACACTTTCGACTGCAATGCTTCAAAAACTGTCAGGTGCTGCGATAGAAATTGGGAAAATTGATCTACAGTTGGCACATTTGTTGATACCCCGACAAATTTCTGCCATTCCATGTTCGATTCAGCGTCTTATTTCTGTTGAAGAAAATACACCAACATGATGTTAACAGGTTCCACGTTCAATGACTTCATACTGCTTAGAACCTCATTCGTTATTTTCAACATCCTCTTGATCGCATCCACACTTGGTGCGCCTGAAGACTTTATACTCCACAAGAGTCTCATTAACGCATTTGCGGTCGCTCTTGGATTATTAAACGTCTTCTCAAGCAATGACCATGCGACTGGATAATTTGCTTCTGTCGTGCTTAGGTGTTTAATCATCTTTTCTGCTTCGCCAGTTACCGAAGCCTTTAAGTACTGCATTTTTTGTACAGCACTCAGACCTTGGTTGTCATGTACCATACTCTTGTATAGATCGTGAAAAGACGCCCAATTTGTAAAGTCGCCGTTGAACCTCGGCACCTTGATGCGTTCCAGAGGAATGATTCCCTCGGCGATCGACTCTTGAGGGACTGGCTTCACACAATCTACCGTATATCCCCTAATTTGTTGACTGAAGAGCACTAAATGCTCCTCGAAAAGCTGTTCTATTTCATCGTACTCCGTCAAATAATCTTTCAGCAATCCCGCATTGTGGCTCTTGCTTTGGACGACATCAAAATGAACCTGCTCGCATGCTTTCCATTTGGATTGAAGCGCCTCTACCTTGGCTTCGAAATACTCCTTGCAGCATGATACAATGAGAACAAGGTAATCCATTGCGCATGTCTATCACTATCCCATTCTCGCGCTGGTGACAACTGTGAGTGATTTGCCTTTAAGCCAATGTAAAATTGGGCAACTTCAAGGATGGCGTTAGAGGTGTTAATGGAGCGATATTTTGATTTTGATGATGAGGTTTCAATGCCTAGTCTGTGCTTTTAAATGTCCAAGAAAATCTCAAAGAAAAAGCTATTGTACAAAGCACAATGATGAAAAACTCAATAGCTTATTTTTCCTAAGAAAATGTTGAATGCACTCACTTCAACGAATCATTTAGAGTATTTTTATGGGTACGATGCTAGTTGTATGTACGTGCAATATTGGGTTGCAGATTAATGCAGCTCGATAGATGCAAATGTGCATAGATGGAAATGTGCATTGAAAAATTACGATGTGATCAATAGATAATAATTCTGTTAATTGCGGTTGTTGATCGGCTGCGTTTTGAAAATATTGAAACAGCTTGAAACAATGTTGGTATTTTGTTATTAGCATCGCACATTCGGAAAATGTTTTATTGAAAAAAATCAAAAAGTTGATGTTAAGATGGGGATTCTTTTTCTTGCCTGGTAGGGTGATAGATGTAAATATGGATTGAGAAATAATACTTCAGTGAGATATATATGTATGTGCGATTGCATATAGACAATGCCAATGAACTAATTGAGGATATAAGGTTGTTGAATTATGCGCAAAGTGCATACATATGATTTCATTGATGTATAACAATTATGTTGATTTAGGTTGTTGGTGATGTGGATTTTGAAGATAAGATTTGTATTGTGTTATTAATACCGCACAATATGGAAGTACTTTGATATAAGTATTTGAATGGCCACCCGTGGAAATTGGATCATTGGCGCAGAAATTAATGTTGTGAATAGTATAGATTTATAGCATTTGATTTGTTTAGCAACAGCCAGAGGAAAATATGTCCGCGAATCTAATAAAGTTTTTACTTGTGTATTTGCAAATGCGAGAAATTATTTACTTGCTTACTTGTGAATGCAAAAAACATTTTTTATTATTACTTGAATTGAAGAGATTTGTTCTCATTTAAACTGTACATCAAACAAAGACACGTTCTCATTTACATGCGACAATTTTTGCTTGTCTTGTATGTTTTACACATTTTCAATATAATACGCCATTATGGTTTTCTAAGAACAACATATATTTTGACCGCGTTTTGAATCAGATATCGTATTTTGTTGTAATAAAATAAATACGATAAAAGTGCAAGATGAAGTTATTTATTTTGAATAGGTAAGTATTTGATTTTAACCGAAAACATATTAACGTCAGACTGAAAACGCATTTTTCTGTGCGAAAAATAATTTTACCCAATGATTCGATATGATAGGATAATATAACATTTTGCACGAAAAGGATAAGGAGTCAGAGTCATAAGCTGCAATTTATCGCTGCAAGGCAATTTCGCTCTTCTAGCCATGATTTTTTAAAATAAAAACCCTTTGCACCATACAGTCGAATCTTCAGTTTTATATACTCAGGCATCAAATTTTATTATTATATTAGTTAATATTACCTGAACTTGGTCTGAAAGGATGTTTAGGTGCCTGGAAATTTGAATATATGTCCGGAAAATATGAAAACTCACACCTCCAAATCTACCAAATACCAGTTCGATTTTGGGGTATTGATAGTTATAATGATCACAAATGCAACACATCCTTCATTATCCCCAGGTATTAAAAATTATTAATATATTCGTCAATTTAACCTAAACTTGCCCTGAAATGATGTTCAAGTGGATGGAACGTCAAATATCTGTGAGAAAAATCTAACAATTCACCCCAACACATTCTTTTATATAGACTATCGTTGTCAATAATTTTCAAAAGTGTTTAACTTACTTAGATATTGAGCGCATACACTTTGATAAATATTTATAGTTTTGGAGGAAAAAGGAACATATTACCAAATCAAATTTATAACCTGGCGACAAAGAAACTTTTTCTCATTGGAAACAATGTAATTTATTCATTTCAAGTAACTGATATTATATAACGTGTAATATTATTTTATTCATAGATAGTTTTCTTTGAAACATGCCAATATTTTACATGCATCATAGCAATATGGTCGGACCTCAAATAAATGTTGAACTTACCATGCGTTAAATGTAATTTATTCCGAGGATATTCGAAAACATTCCGTATTTTTGTCATGGATGTATTTTCAATCAATTACATGTGCTGCATTTACTTAAGCAATATAGTGTGACCCCAAACAAAAATTTTGCGCGATTTATATCAAATTTGGTGAAATTATTGAAGTACATACATATTATTTTATATAAAGAAAATGCAACGATTATCGTTCTATGAATATCAAAAGTTTATTCTTTAGTTACCTCAGCTTGTTATTTGATGTCTACAAATGTGCGGAATCATATCATATCAAATCATTGGGTAAAATTAATTTTCACGCAGAGAAATGCGTTTCCCGGTTGGCGTTGTCATGTTTTTGGTTAAAAGGAAATATTAACCTGTTCGAAATAAATCAGTTTATCTTGACTTCTATTTTGTTTCTGTTTATAACAAAAAAATACAATATCTGGTTCAAAACCTGGTCAAAATATATTTTGTTGTTAGAAAACAATAATGGCGTACGAAAAAGCCATGTCAATATTGAAAATGTGTAAAACATACAAGACATGCAGAAGCTGTCGATTCCAACATAAGACGTGTCTTTGTTTGCTAGACAGTTTTAAAATGAGGACATATCTCTTTGATTTTAAAGAAAAAAAAAAATCTTCCATTGACAAGTAAACAAGTAAATAGTTCCTCGCATTCACAACTGAACAAGTAAATACTTTGTTGAATTCGCGGACATATCTATATTCCTCTGAGTGCAGCCAAACAAATCAAATCTTGTAAATCTTTATCATTGTCAATATTTTCTGCGCCCATGATACAATTCCCTCCAGTGGCCATTCAAATGCTTATTTCTATGTCGATAAAGCACTTCCATATTGTCCGGTGTTAATATCACAATGCAATTTTTATTCAAACTGTACCGATATCCTCAAAATGCCGCTCACAAATAACCTCAATCAACATAATTATCATGCATCCATTAAATCATATGCATACACTTTGCGCACAATTCAAAAACTCTAAATGCTAAAATAGCTCATCGGCATTGTCTTATATGCATACGCACATACACATATATCTCACTGAAACATAATTTCTCAATGCATATTTACATCTATGACTCTCTCCGGTTGCTTAAATCCGCATCTTAACATCAAATTTATTATTTAATCGCTCACTATCAATTCTCTTTTGGTGGCAATTAATATGCTTATTTCTATGTCAATAAAGCATTTCCATACTGTGCAATGTTAATAACATAATGCCAAATATATTTTCAAAAAGTACCAATATCTTCAAAATCCACCTCACCAACAACCTAAATCAACATAACTGTTATACATCAATTAAATCATATGTATACACTTAGCGCATAATTCAACAACCTTATATCCTCAATTAGCTCATTGGCATTGTCTTATATGCATACGCACATACATGTTTATCTCACTGAAGCATTATTTCGCAATCCATATTTACATCTATTATCCTACCAGGCAATAAAAAGAATCCCCATCTTCAGGCAAGAAAAAGGCAATAAAAAGAAATACCATCAACTTTTTGAATTTTTTCAATAAAACATTTTCCGAATGTGCGATGCTTATAACAAAATACCAATATTGTTTCAATCTGTTCCAATATTTTCAAAACTCAGCCGGTCAACAGCCGCAATTAACAGAATTATTATCTATTGATCACATCGTAATTTTTCAATGCACATTGCCATATATGCACATTTGCATCTATCGAGCTGCATGAATCTGCAACCCAATATTGCACGTACATACAACTAGCATCGTACCCATAAAAATACTCTAAATGATTCGTTGAAGTGAGTGCATTCAGCATTTTCTTGGAAAAAATAAGCTATTGAGTTTTTCATCATTGTGCTTTGTACAATAGCTTTTTCTTTGAGATTTTCTTGGACATTTAAAAGCACAGACTAGGCATTCAAACCTCATCATCAAAATCAAAATATCGCTCCATTAACATCCCAAACGCCATCCTTGAAGTTGCCCAATTTTACTTTGGCTTAAAGGCAAATCACTCACAGTTGTCACCAGCGCAGAACGAACGCATTTTTGTACTCGAAATAGACTACCATGTTCTCATTGTACCATGCCTTGCAGTACCTCGATTTCGAATCCTTCTTAAAGTTCCGGACGAAGCGATGAACCTCCTCAAGATTGTACTTCTGCTTGTCGATTCCTGTTGCTGGATTGACTTGTCATTCCGCCTGCAGGCATGTTGCTGTTGTACAATTTCCGTATGGCGACCTAACAATAATCAAATGATTTCGACCGATAATCCGGTTCGAAGGACCAATGTAATGTCAAGTAGTTTATAAAATTACTGATCTGCTAACGAGCAATGCTACTAATCCTAAAGTAATAGCAGGCAATGGAAAGAATAAACAATGTGTGTTAATATCTTCCAGGTCTTTATTCAAAGAGACATAATCATATACGTTTAATCAATTTATACTAAAACAAAAATTGCTTATTCTACAAAAACCTTATTACATTAATTGACTAAAGTACATTCGATTCGAATTTGCAGAATTTGCTGACTTTGCTGACTTTGATTTGCAGTTATTGCGTTAAATTCGAATGGAATGTACTTTGTTGACATGACAATTTTTTCGCTTGAATAGGTGAATGTGCGTTACCAGATAGATACATTAATCGGTCAATGAAATATATTTCAATTATGTATGTTCGTGAGAAATGGCACAAATAACATCGATATCGATACATTCGATCGCCTTTTATTTTGACAATAAATACACAAATATTAAATGCATAGGACATAGAATAACAGATTTTGAAAACAGCTAGATTTATGTACAGAGAAAATTTATAATAAATATCTTATTACGCGTTAACATGTATTTTGAAAAATGTTTATCATATTTGAATAGTGCATCAATTCTAGGATATGATTTTTCTATCTCTAGCTTATGTAATTCCGTGAAGGAATTAAAAAATAAAAATTTTCAATTTTCAATCCAACAGAGGTATACTCTGCTGGAATTTTTAACAAAATTTGCAATAAACTTCAACCTTCTTCTCACGAACTGTGTGGTGAGAGAAGCATTTGAATTTATAAGTAGTGGCGATGGTGAAGAAAATAACTCCCCAGCTGAAAATCTTGATTTAAATAATCATCCGAGTACTTTCAGTGAAATAATACAGTCTGGCGGTGGTTCGACCTCTACTTACGAGCTATTAAACAAGAATAGAAAGTTTTACAAAAAATTCAATGTTGAGGGTGTGAAAATGACTTTTCCATTAAACGATTTTTCTAGCACTTCTAAGGACCCTTTCAAAAGTTTAGAGAAAGGTTTTGAGGATGTAATTAAAGAGTTAGTTGCATATTCCTCCAGAGAGAGTTATGTAGGTTTTAATATCACACTTCCAAATTCATCTGAAATAAAACCAATTTGGTTTTCCCTTAGACCTGTTAGTGATTTAAGCAGAAGCTACATAGTGGGGTTAATATCAAATGTGAATCAGACAAATTCAGCTTTCCTTTCAGATAATATCGTGGGATTATCAATTCCCCTGAAGCGGCTGGTAAAATGAAAGCTAATTCAACGCAGGAAAAAAAGTGTAATAAATGTGTGTGATGAAAATGCGAATGAATGTCTTCCGCGCAGTCTATGCTATGCAATCGAAATGTACTCGTCAAAATTTCATACTGTCAAACAAAACAACAAATCCTGTGATCAAACAATGAATAAAAAAGTGAGAAAGCTGTGTAAAGATGTAAACGTAACTCTTCAAGAAGACAGATGTATTCTTCAAGATCTCAATAAATTTCAGAAAGCTTTGGAACATTTTCAAATAATAGTCTTTGGTGATGCGTATGATTCCAATTCAGTAGTTTTTAAACTTAGTCCGGGGAAGAGCTCAGTAAAGAAAATTTACCTATGTTACTCGAAAGCTTTGAAAAAGATAAAGATTATGTATGTCCACTTTGCGATAAAATTTCAAATCGAAAAAGCCACAAGTGTTGTATGAAATGTCGATACTGTAATTTATACCCACCATGTAAGTTTACTGTTAAAGTAAAAAAATGCTACGAGTGTAATCGTGAATTAAGAGGTGAGAAGCGCTTTCTCAATCACTTAACAAATAAAATCAAAAATAAAAGCGTGTGTGAAACATTCAAGATATGTAATATCTGTCTCAAATTTATCGTTTACGATAAAAAACAGGAAAAAGATCACACTTGTAACGAATATTACTGCCAATTCTGTTCAAAAGTTGTTCCCGAACACCACTTATGTTATATTAAACCGTACTCAGGAAAGAGTATGAAATTTTTATTGATTTTTTTTTATTGCGAAAGCACCCAAGATACATCTTTTCAAGGCAGCCCCACATCGTTTGTGCATGATGTTAACTTGATAGTTGCGCAACAGGTTTGCAATAATTGTTTTCAAGACTCTGACATAAACAGAAATCGTGAAGTCTGTGGTGTTAGACGACATATTTTTGAATATGATGACAAAAACAGTTCTGTTATATCCAGGTTCATCGATTACTGTATGTAAGATTTTAGATTTGTGAATAATGTATTTTGTATTGCGCACAATTTACAAGGCTATGATGGTCACTTTTTAATTTTTGAGCTATTAGAAAGAAAAATGAAAATTGATCCTATCATGAACGGGACGAAGATAATGAAGCTTAAATGTGGTAAAGTATCTTTTATACTCATTGAATTTCTTGGCCTTTCCTCTTTCCAACTTCCTTCAAGTTTTTGGATTTACCGATTATATGAAAGGGTACAACCCTTATTTTTTAACACCATGACTAATATTAATTATATCGGAAAATTTCCGGAACCTGATATGTATGGCTATAACACTATGACGGTTGATGGAAGAGAACAGTTTTTACAATGGTATAAAAAGAAATGTTGAAATATTGTATGAACGATGTTGACATATAACGTCTCGGTTGTCTGCAACTCATGCAAGAATTTCGCAACATAAATGGTGTTAATCCTTTCGTGGAGAGTTCTGCATCTTTAATTATTGCTTCAACCTGTATGCTTGTTTTCAGAAAAAACTTCCTACTAAAAAACACATTAGGTTTAATGCCTAAAAATTGATATTTTAATGCTGGAAACCAGTTCAGAATTGCATACAAATGGCTTGTTTGGATGAGTTAGAAAACAGGAAACGAAATTTTATAAGTTCAAAATAGTAGGGAAGTTATATTAGAAAAACGAATAGCGCATCAGATCCGCTAGAAAACTAATTTTCGAAAAAATTGTCTTTGAGTGACAAAAAAATGTGGACAGACGTTATACACTTTCTTGTAGAATCATATCAACCAATCCTTTTCCAAAGCAACAAAACTCAACTATAACAAAAATGATGAAAATGTTCAGTGCTGGCAACACTTTCCGAACGAAGCAGCAATGAGTTAACCTTAACAAGCTCATACTTAAATCAACTTATCCTTTGAATTTCGTTCTCATTGAAGGATTTACTCGAAAGTTTCAGCGGTTAAACGTTGTTTGAGCCTGCCATCCGAAAAATGTTCAAAACACGGAATTTTAAAAATTGGTTTCTTAATTTTATTGCAAATGCTTTGAATATGAGTACGTAATTTGAAGCATCTGTAAGTGCAATATTTACAAAAATGGCTGATGCTGGTTACCCTGTGTCAGCAGCAAGCAAAATATATAACAAATCTGATTCACGTTAAGTTAAACCCAACCAGTAAATTTCGTTTCGATTGAATCACTGCGCTGGAAGTTATACGGGTGAAAAGAATTTTAGCGTAACCACCCTCAAAACTTTTCAAATTTTTAAGCGTAAATATTTGTTAATTTTTATTGCAGGATCATTCTCATTTGCAAATCTAATGACATAATCGATCAGTAAAGAAATTCAACAAAATTATGAAAATGGTCATAGCTGGCAGCCCTTTCATGATTTTGGTACGAAATTCCGACGAAATTTGGCCCACACTAAGGTCCATTTACTGCATGAACTTCGTTTTGATCTCATGTCTAGACCGGAAGTTAAAGGGAAAAAAGCTTTATTTTGCTGACCAAATTTGCAAGATTTAGGAGACAAAAATGTTGCCTAAAATGAGATCTAAATATTGTGTGAATTCTGTTTAAATGTGATGACTGGATCGGAAGTTATAGGCCAAAAATAGCTTTTTTTCTCAGCGATTTTTCAAGGTGGTACCACTCCCACAGGGTTGCCTGCATTTCGAAATCACTTCTATCATATCTGTTTCTAGCTAATACCAAGGTTAGGTTAGGTTGACGTGCTGCCGATCTTCAGAGGCCTGACGACCAGCACACATAGGCACAGGAGAGGCCCGTTGTGATACCACAATATTTTAGTGACTCTCTTCTACTCACTAAAGTCAGGAAACCATTTACTTCCTTTGAGAAACCGGACTATCCCCTTTAGCTTTACCAGGGACAGTTCCGTCAGGTTTGAGAGAAAGGGTGCACCAGGTGCCGCCAGTCTTCTCCTTCCCAAAGCCGGACACTGGCACATGAGGTGAAGGACGGTTTCCTCCTCATTCTCAGAGCCACAGCTCCGACAGAAGTCATTAAACTCTACGCCCAAACGTTGTGCATGCCGTCCTATAAGGCATGGAATGCGAGTTGTAAACTCCTAATCCAGTATGCATTGGGGGGCGATGTAGTCAACAACCGCTGGTGCGGGTACTCCCTCGGCCAAGATCCTCGCATGACCGAACTCTGTCCTATTCCATGCTGAGCAATCTGCAAGATTAGCTTGCTGTGAGATCAGTAGATTGGTTGGCAGCCAATGTAGCAGCACAAAGAGTGCCTTAGTAGGGGTGGAGCGGAGCGCTCCAGTTACCAGTAGTGCAGCCATTCTCTGCACTTTTTCGAGCTGCCGTTTGCAGGTAGCCTAAAGAGCAGCCTGCCACTAGAACTCCACCCCAAACAACAGAATTGGTTCCACCACAGCAGTGTAAAGCCAAGCAACAGTACGAGGCTGCAATCCCCAACTCACCCCTATAGCCCTTTTGCAGCAGTAAAGTGCGTTGAAAGCCTTCCGAGCTCTTTCTGCCACATTGTACGTCCATAGTTACTTCAAGTCAAGGATCAGCCCTAAGTATTAGACCTTGTGGCTCAAGTGAATGGAGACCCCATTCAATTTGGGTAACTCAAAAGCAGGAACTTTGTACCTCCTTGTAAACAGCACTAGTTCCGTTTTAGTAGGATTCACATTCAAGCCGCACTCACGACTCCAACGCGAAATTATGTCAAGAGAGTGATTTAACCTCTCTGATAGCGTAGATAAATACTTTTTCGACCCTGAAACAGCTATGTCGTCTGCATAAGCAATCACTTTGCAGCCGGCACGGTCCAGCTTTCTTAAAAGAGTATTCACCGTGATGTTCCACAGCAGGGGAGAGAGAACTCCACCCTGAGGTGTGCCCGTGCTGACTCCTCGTCTTACGCTGGCATTACCCAGCGTAGAGATTACAACTCTACTTTTGAGAAGCTGCACAATAAAAGCAATCAGCCGTTCATCCACATGCATTCCCGAGAGAGCCTCAACAATTGCGTTAGAATTAACGTTGTTGAAGGCCCCCTCGATGTCCAGGAAGACAGCAAGCGTGTATTCCTTTAGAGCAAGAGATTTCTCTACTTGCTCAATAAGGACGTGAAGAGCGGTCTCAACAGACTTACCTTTGGTATAAGCATGCTGCGACTGCGAGATCAGCAAAGGATCGATTGATCTTTTAATATGGCAATCAATTATCCTTTCTAAAATCATAAGCAGGATGGAGTTAAGACTTATTGGACGATAGTCCTTCGGCTTAACGTGCGTAACTTTTCCTGCTTTAGGAATAAACACCACACTGGATTCCCGCCAGCTGGTGGGAACATACGAGAAGACAAGCGTTATAAATCTCTTTGAGCCAAGGTAGCGATACTTCCATGGACTTCTGAATGTCAGCCGCAAGGACGTCATCAGGGCCCGGGGACTAAAAAGGCTCAAAGGAGTTAAAAGCCCACCTCAGTTGAGAATTTGATATTCTGAGCGGCGGGATTGAACCATAATTTTGCTCCGTCTGACACGCCACTTCTAGAGGGCAATGAATGCCCAAAAAGTGTGCGTCTATCAGTACTTTGAGAGTATCTGCGCTCAAACTAGTCTAAATGCCTTCAAGATTCATGATGCACCCCATAGCCTTTGGTGTCGTGCTTAAGACCTTACGACGGCGATTTGCCTCGCTGAGACTCTCCACGTTACCACAGAAAGATCTCCATGAGGACCTCTTTGCCTTACGTACGGCATACTTAAAAGCCTTAAGCTTCGTTTTATACATCGACCAGTCATTAGATCTTTTTAGCAATTGAATTCTCTCCTACATTCTCTTCGCAAGGTACTGATCTCCTTATTCCACCAGAGGGGCTTAGGATTTCCCCTGCCTGTGGGTGGCTTACATGCTTCCCTAGACGCGAAGTTGAGAGAACTAGTAAGGGTGTCAACTGCCTTATCCAGTTCATGGTAGCAGTCAATGCTCTTAGGAACAGTTTCCAGTGAGGATCGAACTAGAGAATTAAATAGCTTCCAGTCCGTCCTCTTTCTGTTAATAAAGGCTACCTGCTCGGCAGAGCTGCGGCCAGCCACGTTGTACGATATGTACCTGTGATCAGAGTAAGAACACTCCTGTAGAAAAACTCCAGTCACGGAGAAGTTGCGAGTGCCGCCCACTAATCAAGGTAACGTCAAGCACCTCCCTTCGGTTTGAGGTAAGGAAGGTCGGTTCGCTGCCAGTGTTGGCGATGAAGAGGTCGTGGGCAAGGATGAAATCAAGAAGTTCCTCGCCTCGACCATTTGTATTGCAGCTACCCCATACTTCGTTATGAGCGTTAGCATCAGCTCCCAGAATCAGCGGCACACTTGTTTTCCTGGCTTCAGCCACAATTCCCCTGACAATGTTGCAGGGAAGGCTAGTGCCATAATCATGTGCCATATAGCAAGAAGCAAACCAGCATGGTCTTTGGTCGCATTCCACTGCAACAGCCATGTTATTCTTGTCACAGAAATGATGTAATACAAGGCCGTTTATGGTTTTCCTGACAAGAATACAGACACGTGGCTTACAAGAGCCGTCAGGTGCTATCAGTCTGTATCCATTGGTGCGTAAGCCGCAAACCCGGTTCTTAACAACCCATGGTTCTTGGATAAAAATTAGCTCCTCCTCTTTCCTAGACAAGCAGAGTAGCGGGGCAGCTGATGCTGCTATGGAATGATGAAGATTCACTTGGAGTACCTTCACCATTAATGAGTTAATTAATTAAAGTTAGATCAAGACCCTCCCCCTCGGACATAGAAGCCGTCCCAGCCTCCTGCTCTGCGCCCAGAGTCATAAGGTCCAGGCAGCCACCCAACTCAGAGGCAGTTCCGACACTAACCCCATCGGCAAGGAGGGATTCCAAATCCGATTCCTTATCAGATTTCTCCCTCAGAAAGACATCAGATCCGTTTTTCAAGTGGCTCCACTGTCTTTTGGGTCACCATCTTTGGGTCAGGCTTGGCTGGTATCAGATCTCCCGAAGCAGAGCTCTTCGGCCTGTCGCTTCGATAGATACGTAATCGCCCTCCAGCCGATTGTCCACCGGCTCACCAATCTTCACAACCCTCCACTCCTCCGTAGGAAGATCAGGGTTCAAGAGCCGAATACTGTCCAGGACCTCCACTGGATCAGAATGGAAAGCAGGAATCATTATCCATGTCCTGCTTCTTGGCCGACTGGGGATTTCATCCTTGGACACCACCTGAATCCTGGCGCCTGGCCGGAGTTCCCCCAGCTCGGAGATAGCCTGCTTCTAGAAATCGGCCGATCGTTGGTCCCCACACGCAACCAGCCTGATTCCCTTGTGCCAGCCCGCGTCATTCATCGTAGGTGGAGGACTCGAGCTAGCCTTCTGCAGCTTACAGCAGACTACGAAAAGAGCCTGCCTTATTTTGAGCCAATTTTTGGAGGAAATGATTCCATCTCCCTTGCTGGCATCAACTACAGCCCAGACAAGGCACTCTTTGGCCATTTCATTAAACGGCCAAGTTATCCCTGAAGGGGTAGTTGTTGTGTTCTGCTTTTTGCAGTCCTGCCTGCGCTGGTACTTCTGCTCAGCCGACCTCTGTCGTTTCTGAGTTGTACCTGCAGGGTTTAGAGGGAGCGGGTGCTCCCCAGTGTAAGATTTTGCCCATTCAAGGGACTTTTTGTCCTTGTCGGACATTGTGTCAGGGAAGACGTTTTGAAACTTCCTCAGAACTTTAAAGGCTGCCTTTCTAGTTCCGTTAGCCCGAGATAATTTGGCAGAGGAGCTTTGCGTGCCTGAGGAGAAGGTGGCACCGGAGGTAGCACTTGTTGACGGACGAGTTGGCTCATTCGCCGCTACCTTCCCGTCACACTGGCCACAAATGGGCTTCGTGGCTTTCTCAAGGCCAGGCTTGGTGATCGGAGCCCCGGAAACGCCGGAAACAGGGGTAGAAGAAGAGCAGATAGGGCATGGAGCTGGCTCATTTGTCATGTCTCCACAGCCTTCTGCAAGCTTAGTCGCTGTGCCAGTAACCATTGGAGCTGACTCATTCGTCATGTCTCCACGAACTACAGCAGCCTTAATATCAGTCTGCAGAGCTGGCTCATTCGCCATATCTCCACTTCTTGGGACTTTAGCTGCAATCGCTGTCACAGCCATTTTTGTCTCCTCCTTCACATAAGAAGTTGGATTAGTTTTGTTGTCAGGCTTTTGCCTGACGAGTTTTGGTTTTTTATTATTATTTTTCTTCATTCTTCAAGGGTCCCCACTCAAAGCCGCTATCTCAAGTCCGATTGTGTAGTCACCTTAAATGATCCCATGGTAATCTAGTGCAAGCAGGGAGGCCATGCGAGGGTTGCCACCAGCCCTTATGGGGACAAGTGGTCAGAACCGGATCGGTGCTAATCAGGAGTCCAACTCAACTGAACCTACACCACCAACTTAATGGCGACGAGACGAGAGAACGTATTAAGAGGCCTGCCAGGGGTTAAACGGGACGGAGATGATCGTATTAACCCGGAGCCGTTCACTAAGCGGATTTTACTCCGTCGCTACCGCGCCTGAGGACGACTAGGTCCGGAATGCTACGACCACCAGCCCAACTGCAAAAGCGAGTCGTTAGACAAAGAGAAGTCCGAAGACGAAAGCGGTCGTGATCATGAAGAGAGTCTAGATCATTAAGCGTTACCCAGGATGCACCGCGAGGAGGCGATCTAGTTTACATCCCAACATGTCCTGTAAATTTCATTATGCTCGGATTATCCGGTCGTCAGTTCTCGTGAACAGAACTTTCGAGTGCTGAAAATAGAGGTAATTTGGTGATGGGTTGCCGCTCCTGTGCAAATTGGAATTTCAAAAATTTCAACTTGACATGAAGGACAAAGGATAAAATTTATCAAAGATTTGAAATTTTTTTTCCGAAATCAAAAATTTTTCAGGAAGGTCAATGATTTGAAGGATTTTTTTCAGGAGCCTGCTGCATCTACAGGATTACTTGCTTTGTCTTGAAAATCCACATGTGTTGAATTTTATTCAACATCAATACGCTCTGTAATTTTCACAATGATCCATTGTTTTTCTTACAAGTAATGACAAATCAAAATTTGAGAAAAATTCTTTGCCTACTTTTAGGCACCCTGCACCCACACACGGCTCAAAATTTCCAAATCTTTATCATAGACAAGCCTAAAACACAATAAGTTTTCATTTCCAAACATTTATTTGAACAAAAATTTACACTGCTTGGATATATGGGAGTACCTGAACTTTCCCTAAAACGCTCGCCGCCGCCAAAAAGTTTCGAATATCTGAAGTCATGGACCTACCTACTATATACATCTACGTCCTCCGAAAATTTCACTTGAATCGAATCGGTCACTCCAGAGATTATCTCTATTAACCATTGTGCTGATATACATATATACATATATACATATATATATATATATATATATATATATATATATATATATATATATATATATATATATATATATATATATATATATATATATATATATATATATATATATATATATATATATATATATATATATATATATATATATATATATATATATATATATAAAGATGTATGAATATTCGGTGAAACGAGTTTAATACTTATTATCTTCGAAAATTTATAAAAAGCGGGTTACAGGTAGATGGATTTGATCCTAAAACAAACACCGTGTATGAATTCCTAGGATGTTTCTATCATGGGTGCGATAAGTGTTTTAAAATAGAACATCTCTCTGATACGTCAAATTATAGTCTAACATGCTTGAACAGAGGAATTAAAGCACCCTTAAATGACTTGAAGTGATTAAACGCTCTGGATATAAACTTGAATTTACTTGGGAATGTAGTTTTAGGAAATACTTGGAAAAAAATAAAGAGATAAATAATACACTAAATGTGTGTATCGATAATTATTTTCTACCACTTAATCCACGAGATGCAATTTACGGGGGTCGTTTTGAGGTCTTCAAACTTTATCATATGGCTGCAAAAGGTGAAATTATGTGGTATTTGGACTTAACCAGTCCCTATCCATACATTAATAAATATCCTCCTTACCCAATAGGTCATCCTGATATTTTACGTTGTGAAAACATTCCCCCATTTCAGATATTCTTGCCATGCATGGTTTTATGAAATGTTCGGTTAAAGCACCTACTACCTTACATCTTCCGATTTTACCTTTCAGAACTAATAAAAAGTCTAGCGCATCAGAACCGGTAGAAAACTAATTTTCGCAGAAATTGTCTTTGAGTGGCAAAAAAATGTGGTAAGACGTAATACACTTTTTTGTAGAATCATATCAACCATTCCTTATCCCAAGCAACAAAACTCAACTAAAACACAAATGATGAAAATATTTGGTGCTGGCAACACTTTTCCCACGAAGCAGCAATAAGTTTACCATAACAAGCTCATACTTAAATCAACTTATCCTTTAAATTTCGATCTCATCGGAGGATTTCATTGATTGTTTCAGCGGTTAAACGTTGTTTGAGGCTGCCATGCGAAAAATGTTCAAAACTCGGAAAATTTAGAAATTGGAATTTTATTTTTATTGCAAATGCTTTGAATATGAGTACGTAATTTGAAG
>OX376372.1:123971591-124019230 GCA_947369275.1 Nemotelus nigrinus | reverse complement strand
ATTCTCACCGCAGGATTTCATCGAAAGTTTGAGCGGTTTAAACGTTGTTTGAGGCTGCCATCCGAAAAATGTTCAAAACTCGGAAAATTTAAGAATTAATTCCTTATTTTTATTGCAAATGCTTTGCATATGAGAACGTAATTTGTAGCATCTGTTGGTGTAATATTTACGGAAATAGCTAATGCTGGTTAGCCTGTGTCAGCAGCAAAGCAAAATATATACCAAATCTGCTTCACGTTAAGTTAAACCCAACCAGTAAATTTAGTGTCGATTGAATCACTGCGCCGGAATTTATACGGGTGAAAAAAATTTTACGGTTACCACCCTCAAAACTTTTCAAATTTGTAAAGCGTTAATATTTGTTGTTAATTTTCATTGCAGGATCATTTTCATTTGCAAATCTAATGACATAATCGCTCAGTAAAGATATTAAACAAAATTAAAAAATGGTCATAGCTGGCAGCTTTTTCATGATTTTTGTACGAAATTTCTATGACATTTGGTTCACATTAAGGTCCATTTACTGCGTGAACTTCGTTCTGATTTCTACACTGGACCGGAAGCTTTAGGGGAAAAACTTTATTTTGCTTAGCGAATTTGAAAGATTTAGGAGACAAAAATCACCATAGCTGGCAACTCTATTCTAATTTTTCAACCAAATTTTCATCAAATGTTACCTAAAGTAAGATCCAGGTACTCTATGAATGTTGTTAAAATCTGATGGCTGAATCGGAAGCTATAGGCCAAAAACCGGTTTTTTTCTCAGTGATTTTTCAAGATAGTACCACTGGCAGAGGGTTTGCCCGCATTTCAAAATCACTTCTCTCAGACCTGGCCCTAGCTAATACCAATATGATTTCATTACGATCGGATAATCCGGTCGTCAGTTCTCGTGAACAGAACTTTCGAGTGCTGAAAATAGAGGTGATTTGGTGATGGGTGTCCGTTCTTGTGCAAATCTGAATTTTAAAAATTTCAATTTGACATGATGCACAAAGGCTAAGATTTATCAATGATTTGATTTTTTTGTCCAAAATCAAAATTTCTTCAGGAAGGTCAATGATTTGAAGGTTTTTATTCAGAAGGCTGCCGTAAAATCCACGTGTGCTAAAGTTTTGTCAACATCAATACAATCTTTAAATTTCACGATGATCCATTGTTTTTTTTCTTAGAAGTAATGACAAATCAAAATTTGAAAAAAAAATCCTTGCCTGCTTTTGGGCATGCTGCACCCACACATGGCTCAAAATTTCCAATATTTTAACATAAGCAAGCTAAGAACATAATAAGTTTTTATTCCCAAGTATTTATTTTAACAAAAATTTACACTGCTTGGAAATATAGGAGTACCTGATAATTCACTAAAACGCTCGCCGCCACCAAAACGTTAAGGATATCTGAATTCTAGCAAACTGTGGACCTACCTAGTATATACACCTACGTCTTTCGAAAATTTCAACTCAATCGGATCGGCCACTCCAGAGATTGTCTCGTAAAATCATTTTGCTGATGTATATATAAATATATATATATATATATATATATATATATATATATATATATATATATATATATATATATATATATATATATATATATATATATATATATATATATATATATATATACATATATATATATGTATATTTATATATATATATATATATATATATATATATATATATATATATATATATATATATATATATATATATATATATATATATAAATGTGGCAACTTCAAATGCTTGGCACGCCTAAAAACGTAAAATTTGCACATCATGCATTTAATCGTGCCGATTGTACATATGAGCATATCAATTCAAATTTCAAGTCTACATTGTTGCTTAAATGCAACTCGATATTTTTAGTAATGTTCGAAGAACATTAGTATTAAAATAGATTCGGCCAAAAATTCATATTTCCATATATATTTATATTTATATATATATATATCATCAAAAAATTTCAGTGAGATAATCTCGGGAACGCGCCATGCGATTGAGCTGAAACTTTCAGGATACATTGGTGTCTATACAAAATAGATACAGGTCTCACCAAATGTCCATTATCTTTAACCCTTTGGCGCCGGCGGCCATTTTAGTGATATTTTTAATATACCTATTATTCCGTACACAAATAATTTTTGCAAAAACAAAGTTGATGAAATAAATTTTGAATATGTTTTACATATAAATCGGATAATGTTTTGGAATTTTTTAACCCCATGTGTGCGCTGGATGCCTAAAAAGAGAACGGGAAAATTTGAAAATTTTTAAATTGCGATAACTTTTGACAGAGCTATTCGATCATTACAAAACTTTCAGGGCATATTGGCATTATTAAGTTGTAAATTTGTGTAACTTTGAATGAGCTTGCTGGCAACTCTGTAGCTAGGGCAGGCACTGAAAGTGCAAACCTCCAAATCATCGTCTCTCTTGAAAAAGTGCCGTTTCTTCAAAAAAAAGCCACTCATTTGTAAATCCTGTGCTTTGTTTACATAGACAAAAAATAAAATTTGATATGGTATAACGGGCACGCCTGGTAACCCTTGCCCAATTTACCTATATTTTTAGCATCAAAAACTTCTGTTCACGGAAACTCACGATCCAATGAGCAGAATTGTTTGAAATTTGCAGGATGTATTGGTCTTAAAAAGAACCAGGTCTGATAGAAGTGATTTTGAAATGCGGGTGATTCTGTGCCAGTGGTGCCATCTTGAAAAATCACTAAAAAAGATAAATGCTTTTAGCCCTATAAATTCTGATTGAATCGAAAATTCGGTTGGAGCTGCCAGCTATGATAATTTTGGTGTCTTAAATTTGAAAAAATAAAAATTTGGAAGTGCAAATATTCAAACCATCGAATCTCCTAAAAATGTCCGTTTCTTACAATAAAACCAATCTGTATACAAATCTTATGCTTTATCTACACGTTCAAAGTTAAACTTTGGAAATTTCATGTCGGACAAGAACGGTAACCCTTTCCCAGTTAACCTATATTTTTAGCATCAAAAACTTCTGTTCACGGGAACTCACGAACCAATAATCAGATACAAGTGAAATTTACAGAATGCATTGGACTTAAGTAGGACCAGATTTAATAGAAGCAATTTTGTATGGTGGGCAACTCTGTGCGAGTGGTGCCATCTTGAAAAATTACAAAGAAAAAAAACTGCTTTTTGCCCTATCAAATGTGAATAAGTTACCAGATTTTCATGAAACTGACACAGTAGCTGAACTTTACTCTTATCTGTTTGGTGGAAACTTGGTTAAAAAATTTGATTGGTGCTGCCAGCTATGGTAAGGTTTGTGTCTTTGGTTTTGAAAATTCGCTCAGGAAAATAAAACTTTTTGCCCTATAACTTCCAGTGCAGTCATGAAATCAATACGAATTTCATACAATTAATGAAACCTATTATAAATATTATTCAGGCCAAATTTGGTTGAAAAGCCACGATAGGGTTGCCAGCTATTGTTAGTTTTGTTTTTAATTGCAATATCTTTATTTAGCGGTTTTATCGTAGAATTTTCAAATGGCAATGATATTGTAGTGACAATAAACAGCAAATATTAAATTTTCGATTATCTTAAAAAACTCGCTGTAGGTTATCCTAAATTTCTTTATACTCTAATAACTTCGAAGTTTATATAACAACGTGAAGCAGATGTGATGTATTCTTGGCTTTGATACTGGTAAAAGGTTGCCAGCACGAGTCGGTTGTGCTACTTTTGTATCAATAAATGCGTACAATTAGTATTCATACCGGAAACATTTATAATGAAAATAAATAACCAATGTTTCAATTCCCAAAGTTCTGCAAATTTTTCGGATCGCAGCCCCAAACACCAACTTCAGTTACAGTACTGCAGGCACTGAGCATTTTCTTCATTGATGTTATATGAGATGCTGTTTTCAAAATTTTGTGAAATAAGCAACAGATAACGAATATATTTAGCCCGTGTTTTGCTAACATAAACGATGAAATGCATGCCAGTGGTAATATCTGAAACCTTCCACCATATGAGTTATAATGCATTCTTGAGACCAAAGTAAAACGTGCCATTTGAAAAATTTTGGCCGTAATAAACAGCTCATGTGGTGGAATATGCACTCAAAACCTGCACGATTCTTTTACTGTTCTTCGAACATTAGTGTTTCTAGCGGTTCAGGTGTGCTAGAGTTTTTTTGTTTAAAGTTTAGACTTTCAAGTCGTAATCTTATCTGGCACATAGAAAGTAGCCAACGTAAACATTTTCTGTCCGCGAATGTGGCGCGTGTTGACACATTTTGTGAAGTCAGCACAATATGGGTCTAGAATGATATGCTCATATAGTTAATAGAAATGTTTTTAGTCAGTCCCACGAGAATCGCCGGCTGGAGCATAATGCGAATATATTTCAATTTGAGCTCTGTTCTAAGTTATATTAGTTTGTATTTGATTTATAAGAACGTTCAATTGAAAACATTGATTAGTGATATAAATTTGTATTTCATTCATTAAAGTTTCAATTTCAAAGTTGTATTAATTTGTATTTGATTCATTAAAGTTTCAATTGTAAACATTGGTCCGTCGAGCCGGATGATATCGATCTCGAGTGTTTCCCAGAGTTAACAACTGTGTAGTAGAACAGTGAAGTGAATCGGGCGCACTTTGCCTCAAATTCGACCGTGATCAGTGTAAAGGAATTGAATGCCGTGTTGGAAAGGGTCTTGAAGATCCGCAGAAACTTTAAAAAGGATCCCAAAGACAGGTACAATATTGCATACTTTGAAAATGGACTATTAGATTTGAATGTAGAGTGGTCGAGGGCTAAAGAGCTTTACACTCAAGTTATCGACACCATTCAGTCAGACAATAAATTGAAGTTTGACCAAGAATACGATCGGGCTGAAGACTGTTTTTATGAAGTTCGGGATATTTTTACAAATTACTTACTAGAGTTTCGAAAGGACAGTAAGACATCGTTTACAGAAGTGATTTCAGAATGTAGTAAAAATGATCGAATCGCGATAAATTTACCAAAAGTGGAAATTCCGCGGTTTAATGGGAAATTCGAAAGTTGGCCACAGTTCAAAGATTTGTTTGAATCATTGGTCAATGGCAACGGGTCATTTTCTAATACGGAGAAATTTCATTATTTAAAGCAAGCTTTGACCGAAGAAGCCGCCAATCTATTGAAACATATCAATTGCATTGGAAACAATTATGACGAAGCATGGAATACGCTCGTTAAACGGTATCAGAATGAACGCACATTAGTGAATACGTATTTGCGAAAAATATTCGCGCATGCACATTTGGACGGGTCGGCAAAGTCACTAGAGAAGTTTCTTAACGTTGTTCATGAATCTCTAGTGACGCTGAAATCGCTTAAACAGGCAATTGATCAATGGGACTCGATCATTGTGTACACAGTAGAATCTAAATTGGATAACGATTCGAGAATGCTGTGGGAACAAGAACTCAAGGGCGCTACCACGATACCGAAGTGGGAAACTTTGCGTCAGTTCTTGAGACAACGTCTTCAGGTTTTGGAAGTGACCGAAAAGACAAAACTCAAAAGGGCAGAGCCCAATAAATATAAGGCTTATGTCACAGCAGATGACAAAGCAAAATGTAGTCTATGCTATCGGGCAATGCATCAAATTTTCGAATGTGAGAGGTTTTTGAAAGCAAGCGTCGCTCAATGCAGAGAACAAGCATCAGCCCGCAAGGCATGCTTCAATTGTTTGCGATTCAGGCATACAGCTGCGAATTGCAAATCCCCTACAACATGTAAGAGATGCAACGGGAAACACAATAGTTGTTGCATTGTGAAGAAGCACTTGCAACAAAGAGGGACGCCACACATCAGGGGCAACATACATCACCTTCAAGCATAGGATCCAATATCTGCCGTTCAAACACAACTACACTATGGCCCACAGCAAGAATAAACATAATAGCAAATGGCAGAATCATGACAGTGAAGGCTTTAATCGACCAGGGGTCACATCGCAATTTCATAAGTGAACGCATAGTACGAGGGTTGGGAATCAAGAAACAAAATGTGAATATGCATATCAGTGGTGTTGGCAACCAGATTATCGAGGCATTAGGGGCCGCAAATATTCATGCTCAGTCAATTCAGTGCAACAAATCGAAAATATGTTTCGAAGCACTTGTTCTTCGATCAATTACTGGGATACTTCCAAATGTGGCAATAACTGATCGAATAGGGGATCATCTACAGGGCTTGCAATTGGCAGACCCAGAATTTAATGTTCCTTCAAAGATTGAATGTCTGATCGGGGCCAGTGAAATTCCAGCAATAATGTTACCCGGAATCAGACAAGCGGGGGCTACAGCTCATATGGCGCAAGAAACCATATTCGGCTGTTACTGTCAGGCCCAGTAATGAACTTACACAGCAAGGAATTAATCGTCACAAATATGTGCAGAGATGTGGACAATTTAGATATTGTTCTGAGAAGGTTCTGGGAGATAGAAGAGCTTCCAGTTACAAAGCAATTACATACACAAGAAGAACAGGAGTGCGAAGATCATTATCGCGCTACTTTCAAACGAGATTCTTCGAACAAATTTATTGTACAGCTGCCGTTAAAGACCAATCCTCAAATTGTCGGAGATTCACGGAAGCAAGCTGAACGGCGATTTAAGTCTCTAGAAAAGAGATTTGAAAGGGATAACTGGTTGAAAGAACAATATTATGCGGTTATCTCGGAATATCTAACTGAAGGGCATTTGGAAGAGGTAACAAAGCAACAGCGAGATACCCCCACATACTATATGCCTCATGATGCGGTGATTAAGGAAGCAAGCACCACTACAAAGGTTAGAGTGGTGTTTGACGCTTCAATGAAAACCAGTTCGGGCCACTCTTTGAACTCAATCATGAAGGTCGGACCTGTTCTACAGGCTGATTTGTACACGTTATTGCTCAACTGGAGACGATATCAATATGTGGTAACAGCCGACATAAAGGCCATGTATCGTCAAATTTGGATCGATGATGAGCAACATGATCTGCAACGCATACTGTGGAGACATAATTCAGAGACACCTATAAAGGCTTACAGGTTGAAATCGGTAACATTTGGGACTGCGGCAGCTCCATACCTTGCGACCAAAACATTGAAACAGTTGGCTGAAGATGGTGCTACCAATTTCCCGATTGGAAGTCACATTCTTCAGAAGCATTTTTACGTGGACGATATGTCATCAGAGATGACATCATTTCTTTACTCGCATCAGGTGGGTTTCTCATTCGCAAGTGGTCAGCAAATCATCCACAAATTTTAGAGGGCCTTCCAAATAACTCGATTGAGTCGAGCATTAAATCATGGATGGGGCCGAGCGAATTACTCGTGCGCACATTAGGGGTTCGAATGGAACCCTATAGCTGACACCTTTCACTTTAAATCTTTGCAATCTATGGAAATAACTCGTTTCACGAAACGAACAATAGCCAGTGAAGTGGCTTAGCTATTCGATCCGCTAGGCTGGATTTTCCCTGTGGTGATTATAGGAAAAATTCTTCTCCAACACATCTGGTTGCTACAAGTTGACTGGGATGATGAGGTTCCAGAAGGAGTCGTTGGAAGGTGGAAACATTTTTTAGATGCGATACAAGATATACAAATGATTCAGGTACCGCGATGGATAGGGCTAAACAGCAAGGCTAAGGACATTCAAGTCCACGGCTTTTGTGACTCGTCCGAAAAAGCTTATGCAGCTTGTGTGTACGTGCGAATTCATCAAGTAAATGAAATCGTTATACACCTGGTAACATCAAAGAGCAGGATCGCTCCTTTGAAAAAGGTAACGTTGCCTCGGCTAGAACTATGCGGTGCGATCTTGTTAGTGAGACTATTGGAAAGAGTCAATAAAATATACGAGCTTATTCAGTGCCCTACGTATGCATGGAGCGATTCTAAGATTATCCTGGCATGGATTCAACAGCCACCTTATAAATGGAAAACATATGTCGCAAACAGAATCTCTGAAATACACGATCATAAGTATATATCAAGATGGGGCAACGTTCCCACAAACGAAAATCCTGCGGACTTGGCAACCAGAGGTTAAAACGCCAAAGACCTTGCGCAGCGTTGCTTTTGGTGGAATGGTCCCAAGTGGCTTCAGAAGACAGAAGATCACTGGCCGAAAGGTGGAAATGTAGTAGAAACAACAACAGAAGCAAAAGCAAAGGTTTTATTGGTAAAGAATCATCTAACGCAGAACGAAATTTTGAACAGATATTCAAACAAGAATCAACTATTGAAAATAACAGCATGGTGCCGTAGATGGCGCAACAAAATCAGGCAATCCTGCATTACGGTTAAAAAACTAGAAGCCTCAGAAACTTGGTGGATAAAGGTGTTGCAAGCAGAGGAGTTTTCAACGGAAATACACCAGCTCAGGACCAACAAGCAAATGCCAAGAAATAGCAAAATCAAAGACCTCACACCGTTCCTGGATTCTGAAGGAGTATTGAGAATGAAAGGACGGCTCAGACACACAGCACTGAGTTTCCAGGAGAAACACCTCATAATTCTTCCCGGGAGGGGGCATTTAATGAACCTTATAATCCAAAGGGCACATTTGCAAGTGTTGCACGGAGGGGTGCAGTTGACATTAGCACAATTACGCAGAAGATTTTGGATCTGTCGTGGTAGACAAGCAGTCAAAGCATTCACTCATGGATGTCACACATGCGTCCGTTTTAATCAAAGAACATGCCACCAAATAATGACAGACCTTCCCATGGCTAGAGTAACTCAAAACAAAACATTTCAAGTTAGTGGACTGGATTATGCTGGTCCAATTGACATACGTCGTCATAAGGGCCGAGGCTCGCCGACGCTGAAAACTTACATAGCAGTCTTCGTTTGTTTTGCAACCAAAGCTATACACTTGGAGTTAGTGACAGATCTATCAACGCAAGCCTTAGTGGCTGCGATACGACGTTTTGTCTCGAGACGTGGCACGTGCTCAGACATCTATAGTGACAATGGCAGAAACATGGTAGGAGCCGCAAATCACTTCAAAGCGTTTCAAGCTGATGTGAAAATGCAACATGATCACATCGAGGGTCGAGTCATAACTGAATCAATAAACTGGCATTTTATACCTCCCGGTGCTCCACATTTTGGCGGACTCTGGGAGTCTACAGTTAAATCTACCAAGACTCACTTGAAGAAAATCCTGGGTGCAACTACATTCACCAAAGAAGAAATGATGACTGCTCTATGCCAAATTGAAGCATGTTTGAATTCGAGGCCACTATGTAAATTCAATGATGACCCAAATGATGATGCTGCCTTGACGCCAAACCATTTTCTAACTGGCACTACATCAGTGGTAATAACTGAGGACTCACCATTTAGTAAAACAGCACTCCTCAACAGGTGGAATGCAGTACAATATCGCATTCAACAATTCTGGCGGCAATTGTCCAGAGAATATTTGAACACTCTTAGGACCCCAACAAAGTGGCAAACGGTCACAGATGACTTACTTACTGGTCAACTTGTACTGATCAAAAATGACTGCCTTCCTCCAGCAAAGTGGAGCAAGGGGATAATCACTGAAACAATAAGAGGAGCACACGATCATGTTCGAATCGTTTCAGTGAGAACGTCAAACGGGATATTGCAGCGACCAATAACTAGGCTATGCTTACTGCCCACCCTATTGGAAAAACCCTTTCCAATTATGAAATGCCAAAATTAACCATCGAGTGAAAATCATCAAGAGGGAGGGCTGGTCCACACAGCCAACGATACAAAATTGGCAAACTCATCGTATCAGTTGAAACCCGGACCGAAATGGAAATGGTGGTGCATCGTTTTAACGATAATTGCATGTTTGCAAGGTCCGGTGTTTTCGCAGGAGCAAGACCATAGTAGATGGTAAAATATATCAAAATTTAAAAACCAAACAGTCCTATTATATGAACACAAGTCTAATATCAAGTGGGTCACCAGTTACTGGACCATATTGGCGCACTACAGCCTGACGACATATCAAGCCGAACTCAATCGAATCGGAACATTTATCGAGAAGGTGGCACTTTGGTGTGGAGCCCAGCAAGCAGATAGAGAGTACTGTGCAGTGACTACAGCACGGTTCCAATATTCATGGAGGATAATTCAAAGCAAGGATTCTCTGTTGAGAAACCACCACGGAGCAGTGCACAAAAGAATCAAACGAGGTCTCCTTAATGTCGTCGGTAGCGTGGCCAACAAGCTATTTAGCGTCTTGGATGATGACTTTGCGGAGAACTATCGGAAGGATATTGTGAACCTCAAAGATAACAGTCGACATTAAGGATACCTTATACAACGGCAAACATCTGTAGTGGACTTAATGAAGGCTCTGGTGCAGCAGCATGATCAGCAAATGGAGAACTTCACTCAGACGATTAACGACAATTTCGTCAAGGCGTTGAACAGTATTGAAAAGGTGAAAGCAGTCACCGAGGCCCAGTTGATGTTGGAAAAATATATCACAGTTTTAATGTGGGACATTGGTGAGTGCCAACGAATTCAGGATTATTTACTGCAACTTATATTGGACGCCCAGCATGGGGTGATCAGTGCTGAAATCATCCCCATTCAAACACTACAAGCGCAGCTTTTGTTGATTTCTGGACGCCTTCCCAACGGCCAGCATGTTTTAAGTGCATCTAAAACAAATTGGGTTCATTTATACAAAGTAATTGAACTAAAATGTTGCTGCTTTAGAGGACACTATTCTTTTCGAATGCCGGTTACCCATTGTAGATAGTGAAGAATTCAAATCGTACAGAATACATTCGTTACCAACGCTAATAAACCAAACGTACGCGTACATAATTCCTTCTATAGACAATCTAGCATTCAACGCGCGTCGGGATTGATATTTTGTGTTGAGCAATCAAGACATTACCAAGTGCAAGCCCATAACTAATAAACTCATATGTGATTTAAAAAGCCCAGTATACAATTTGAATGCTCGGGAATACGCGTGTGAACTTAAAACATATTTAAACAAGCACATAGATACAGATAACTGCGTAATATGGACCATGACACCTCGAGATCTATGGATGCCGTTGCAAGATAACACTTGGATTTTCATACTGAACCAGTCACACGTATATGAATTATCATGTCAACATATCGTTAATCAGTTTCATTTAAGGTTAGAAAGTAAAGGCCTTTTTAGAATGGCGGCCGGTTGCGTACTCAGGCATCAATCATTCATCATCCGGAGTAGTAGTGAAGGACCTAGCTCATTCATTCAGATCAATCACATCATACCCCAATGGAACTTCACGAATCGCACAGCAATTTACCCAATGGCTAGGGACCAACAAACACAGCTGAGTTGGCAGCGCATCAACTGGACTGCAATCAGAAGACAACTCGAAGAGTAAGCAAGGACCTATAGCATGGATTCTTCATCTCATGACAATTATCAAAATGCCATCTTGGGCATTATGCTGCTGCTCCTGATCGGACTCATGACAAGTGGAGTGATTTTATTTCGGAAGCATCGATCCATCACACCGAAGCTCACAACACAAACGTTATCTTTACCTACTGATGATGATTGCGAATCCGCGCGCTGAACAAAACCTTAGAATAAGATACAATCTTGTAAATTAATATAAATTCATAAGATCAAAACCTAGGACATATGAAGTCCTGCTTTTCGGCCGGCAAGATGTTGCAACTTCAAATGCTTGGCACGCCTAAAAACGTAAAATTTTCACATCATGCATTTAATCGTGCCGATTGTACATATGAGCATATCAATTCTAATTTCAAGTCTACATTGTTGCTTAAATGCAACTCGATATTTGTTTGTTTAAAGTTTAGACTTTCAAGTCGTAACCTTATCTGGCACATTGAAAGTAGCCAACGTAAACATTTTCTGTCCGCGAATGTTGCGCGTGTTGACACATTTTGTGAAGTCAGCACAATATGGCTCTAGAATGATATGCTCATATAGTTAATAGAAATGTTTTTAGTCAGTCCCACGAGAATCGCCGGCCGGAGCATAATGCGAATATATTTCAATTTGAGCTCTGTTCTAAGTTATATTAGTTTGTATTTGATTTATAAGAAGGTTCAATTGAAAACATTGATTAGTGATATAAATTTGTATTTCATTCATTAAAGTTTCAATTTCAAAGTTGTATTAATTTGTATTTGATTCATTAAAGTTTCAATTGTAAACATTGGTCCGTCGAGCCGGATGATATCGATCTCGAGTGTTTCCCAGAGTTAACAACTGTGTAGTAGAACAGTGAAGTGAATCGGGCGCACTTTGCCTCAAATTCGACCGTGATGAGTGTAAAGGAATTGAATACCGTGTTGGAAAGGGTCTTGAAGATCCGCAGAAACTTTAAAAAGGATCCCAAAGACAGGTACAATATTGCATACTTTGAAAATAGACTATTAGATTTGAATGTAGAGTGGTCGAGGGCTAAAGAGCTTTACACTCAAGTTATCGACACCATTCAGTCAGACAATAAATTGAAGTTTGACCGAGAATACGATCGGGCTGAAGACTGTTTTTATGAAGTTTGGGATATTTTTACAAATTACTTACTAGAGTTTCGAAAAGACAGTAAGACATCGTTTACAGAAGAGATTTCAGAATGTAGTAAAAATGATCGAATCGCGATTAATTTACCAAAAGTGGAAATTCCGCGGTTTAATGGGAAATTCGAAAGTTGGCCACAGTTCAAAGATTTGTTTGAATCATTGATCAATGGCAACGGGTCATTGTCTAATACGGAGAAATTTCATTATTTAAAGCAAGCTTTGACCGAAGAAGCCGCCAATCTATTGAAACATATCAATTGCATTGGAAACAATTATGACGAAGCATGGAATACGCTCGTTAAACGGTATCAGAATGAACGCACATTAGTGAATACGTATTTGCGAAAAATATTCGCGCATGCACATTTGGACGGGTCGGCAAAGTCACTAGAGAAGTTTCTTAACGTTGTTCATGAATCTCTAGTGACGCTGAAGTCGCTTAAACAGGCAATTGATCAATGGGACTCGATCATTGTGTACACAGTAGAATCTAAATTGGATAACGATTCGAGAATGCTGTGGGAACAAGAACTCAAGGGCGCTACCACGATACCGAAGTGGGAAACTTTGCGTCAGTTCTTGAGACAACGTCTTCAGGTTTTGGAAGTGACCGAAAAGACAAAACTCAAATGGGCAGAGCCCAATAAATATAAGGCTTATGTCACAGCAGATGACAAAGCAAAATGTAGTCTATGCTATCGAGCAATGCATCAAATTTTCGAATGTGAGAGGTTTTTGAAAGCAAGCGACGCTCAATGCAGAAAACAAGCATCAGCCAGCAAGGCATGCTTCAATTGTTTGCGATTCAGGCATACAGCTGCGAATTGCAAATCCCCTACAACATGTAAGAGATGCAACGGGAAACACAATAGTTGTTGCATTGTGAAGAAGCACTTGCAACAAAGAGGGACGCCACACATCAGGGGCAACATACGTCACCTTCAAGCATAGGATCCAATATCTGCCGTTCAAACACAACTACACTATTGCCCACAGCAAGAATAAAGGGGTCACAACGCAATTTCATAAGTGAACGCATAGTACGAGGGTTGGAAATCAAGAAACAAAATGTGGATGTGCATATCAGTGGTGTTGGCAACCAGATTATCGAGGCATTAGGGGCCGCAAGGATTCATGCTCAGTCAATTCATTGCAACAAATCGAAAATATGTTTCGAAGCACTTGTTCTTCGATCAATTACTGGGATACT
The DNA here is from genome assembly GCA_947369275.1 of Nemotelus nigrinus. Lineage (NCBI taxonomy): Eukaryota > Metazoa > Arthropoda > Insecta > Diptera > Stratiomyidae > Nemotelus > Nemotelus nigrinus. The sequence goes on along the minus strand of OX376372.1, from coordinate 124,005,417 downwards.
TCCAAATGTGGCAATAACTGATCGAATAGGGGATCATCTACAGGGCTTGCAATTGGCAGACCCAGAATTTAATGTTCCTTCAAAGATTGAATGTCTGATCGGGGCCAGTGAAATTCCAGCAATAATGTTACCCGGAATCAGACAAGCGGGGGCTACAGCTCCTATGGCGCAAGAAACCATATTCGGCTGGGTACTGTCAGGCCCAGTAATGAACTTACACAACAAGGAATTAATCGTCACAAATATGTGCAGAGATGTGGACAATTTAGATATTGTTCTGAGAAGGTTCTGGGAGATAGAAAAGCTTCCAGTTACAAAGCAATTACATACACAAGAAGAACAGGAGTGCGAAGATCATTATCGCGCTACTTTCAAACGAGATTCTTCGAACAAATTTATTGTACAGCTGCCGTTAAAGACCAATCCTCAAATCGTCGGAGATTCACGCAAGCAAGCTGAACGGCGGTTTAAGTCTCTAGAAAAGAGATTTGAAAGGGATAACTGGTTGAAAGAACAATATTATGCGGTTATCTCGGAATATCTAACTGAAGGGCATTTGGAAGAGGTAACAAAGCAACAGCGAGATACTCCCACATACTATATGCCTCATGATGCGGTGATTAAGGAAGCAAGCACCACTTCAAAGGTTAGAGTGGTGTTTGACGCTGCAATGAAAACCAGTTCGGGCCACTCTTTGAACTCAATCATGAAGGTCGGACCTGTTCTACAGGCTGATTTGTACACGTTATTGCTCAACTGGAGACGATATCAATATGTGGTAACAGCCGACATAAAGGCCATGTATCGTCAAATTTGGATCGATGATGAGCAACATGATCTGCAACGCATACTGTGGAGACATAATTCAGGGACACCTATAAAGGATAACAGGTTGAAATCGGTAACATTTGGGACTGCGGCAGCTCCATACCTTGCGACCAAAACATTGAAACAGTTGGCTGAAGATGGTGCTACCAATTTCCCGATTGGAAGTCACATTCTTCAGAAGCATTTTTACGTGGACGATATGTCATCAGAGATGACATTATTTCTTTACTCGCATCAGGTGGGTTTCTCATTCGCAAGTGGTCAGCAAATCATCCACAAATTTTAGAGGGCCTTCCAAATAACTCGATTGAGTCGAGCATTAAATCATGGATGGGGCCGAGCGAATTACTCGTGCGCACATTAGGGGTTCGAATGGAACCCAATAGCTGACACCTTTCACTTTAAATCTTTGCAATCTATGGAAATAACTCGTATCACGAAACGAACAATAGCCAGTGAAGTGGCTTAGCTATTCGATCCGCTAGGCTGGATTTTCCCTGTGGTGATTATAGGAAAAATTCTTCTCCAACACATCTGGTTGCTACAAGTTGACTGGGATGATGAGGTTCCAGAAGGAGTCGTTGGAAGGTGGAAACATTTTTTAGATGCGATACAAGATATACAAATGATTCAGGTACCGCGATGGATAGGGCTAAACAGCAAGGCTAAGGACATTCAAGTCCACGGCTTTTGTGACTCGTCCGAAAAGGCTTATGCAGCTTGTGTGTACGTGCGAATTCATCAAGGAAATGAAATCGTTATACACCTGGTAACATCAAAGAGCAGGATCGCTCCTTTGAAAAAGGTAACGTTGCCTCGGCTAGAACTATGCGGTGCGATCTTGTTAGTGAGACTATTGGAAAGAGTCAATAAAATATACGAGCTTATTCAGTGCCCTACGTATGCATGGAGCGATTCTAAGATTATCCTGGCATGGATTCAACAGCCACCTTATAAATGGAAAACATATGTGGCAAACAGAATCTCTGAAATACACGATCATAAGTATATATCAAGATGGGGCAACGTTCCCACAAACGAAAATCCTGCGGACTTGGCAACCAGAGGTTTAAACGCCAAAGACCTTGCGCAGCGTTGCTTTTTGTGGAATGGTCCCAAGTGGCTTCAGAAGACAGAAGATCACTGGCCGAAAGGTGGAAATGTAGTAGAAACAACAACAGAAGCAAAAGCAAAGGTTTTATTGGTAAAGAATCATCTAACGCAGAACGAAATTTTGAACAGATATTCAAACATGAATCAACTATTGAAAATAACAGCATGGTGCCGTAGATGGCGCAACAAAATCAGGCAATCCTGCATTACGGTTAAAGAACTAGAAGCCTCAGAAACTTGGTGGATAAAGATGTTGCAAGCAGAGGAGTTTTCAACGGAAATACAACAGCTCAGGACCAACAAGCAAATGCCAAGAAATAGCAAAATCAAAGACCTCACACCGTTCCTGGATTCTGAAGGAGTATTGAGAATGATAGGACGGCTCAGACACACAGCACTGAGTTTCCAGGAGAAACACCTCATAATTCTTCCCGGGAGGGGACATTTAATGAATCTTATAATCCAAAAGGCACATTTGCAAGTGTTGCACGGAGGGGTGCAGTTGACATTAGCACAATTACGCAGAAGATTTTGGATATGTCGTGGTAGACAAGCAGTCAAAGCATTCACTCATGGATGTCACACATGCGTCCGTTTTAATCAAAGAACATGCCAACAAATAATGGCAGACCTTCCCATGGCTAGAGTAACTCAAAACAAAACATTTCAAGTTAGTAGACTGGATTATGCTGGTCCAATTGACATACGTCGTCATAAGGGCCGAGGCTCGCCGACGCTGAAAACTTACATAGCAGTCTTCGTTTGTTTTGCGACCAAAGCTATACACTTGGAGTTAGTGACAGATCTATCAACGCAAGCCTTAGTGGCTGCGATACGACGTTTTGTCTCGAGACGTGGCACGTGCTCAGACATCTATAGTGACAATGGCAGGAACATGGCAGGAGCCGCAAATCACTTCAAAGCGTTTCAAGCTGATGTGAAAATGCAACATGATCACATCGAGGGTCGAGTCATAACTGAATCAATAAACTGGCATTTTATACCTCTTGGTGCTCCACATTTTGGCGGACTCTGGGAGTCTACAGTTAAATCTACCAAGACTCACTTGAAGAAAATCCTGGGTGCAACTACATTCACCATAGAAGAAATGATGACTGCTCTATGCCAAATTGAAGCATGTTTGAATTCGAGGCCGCTATGTAAATTAAATGATGACCCAAATGATGATGCTGCCTTGACGCCAAACCATTTTCTAACTGGCACCACATCAGTGGTAATAACTGAGGACTCACCATTTAGTAAAACAACACTCCTCAACAGGTGGAATGCAGTACAATATCGCATTCAACAATTCTGGCGGCAATGGTCCAGGGAATATTTGAACACTCTTAGGACCCCAACAAAGTGGCAAACGGTCACAGATGACTTACTAACTGGTCAACTTGTACTGATCAAAAATAACTGCCTTCCTCCAGCAAAGTGGAGCAAGGGGATAATCACTGAAACAATAAGAGGAGCACACGATCATGTTCGAATCGTTTCAGTGAGAACGTCAAACGGGATATTGCAGAGACCAATAATTAAGCTATGCTTACTGCCCATCCAATTGGAAAAACCCTGTCCAATTATGAAATGCCAAAATTAACCATCGAGTGAAAATCATCAAGAGGGAGGGCTGGTCCACACAGCCAACGATACAAAATTGGCAAACTCATCGTATCAGTTGAAACCCGGACCGAAATGGAAATGGTGGTGCATCGTTTTAACGATAATTGCATGTTTGCAAGGTCCGGTGTTTTCGCAGGAGCAAGACCATAGTAGATGGTAAAATATATCAAAATTTACAAACCAAACAGTCCTATTATATGAACACAAGTCTAATATCAAGTGGGTCACCAGTTATTGGACCATATTGGCGCACTACAGCCTGACGACATATCAAGCCGAACTCAATCGAATCGGAACATTAATCGAGAAGGTGGCACTTTGGTGTGGGACCCAGCAAGCAGATAGAGAGTACTGTGCAGTGACTACAGCACGGTTCCAATATTCATGGAGGATAATTCAAAACAAGGATTCTCTGTTGAGAAACCACCACGGAGCAGTGCACAAAAGAATCAAACGAGGTCTCCTTAATGTCGTCGGTAGCGTGGCCAACAAGCTATTTAGCGTCTTGGATGATGACTTTGCGGAGAACTATCGGAAGGATATTGTGAACCTCAAAGATAACAGTCGACATTTAGGATACCTTATACAACGGCAAACATCTGTAGTGGACTTAAGGAAGGCTCTGGTGCAGCAGCATGATCAGCAAATGGAAAACTTTACTCAGACGATTAGCGACAATTTCGTCAAGGCGTTGAATAGTATTGAAAAGGTGAAAGCAGTCACCGAGGCCCAGTTGATGTTGGAAAAATATATCACAGTTTTAATGTGGGACATTGGTGAGTGCCAACGAATTCAGGATTCTTTACTGCAACTTATATTGGACGCCCAGCATGGGGTGATCAGTTCTGAAATCATCCCCATTCAAACACTACAAGCGCAGCTTTTGTTGATTTCTGGACGCCTTCCCAACGGCCAGCATGTTTTAAGTGCATCTAAAACAAATTGGGTTGATTTATACAAAGTTTTTGAAGTAAAATGTTGCTGCTCTAGAGGACACTATTCTTTTCGAATGCCGGTTACCCATTGTAGATAGTGAAGAATTCAAATCGTACAGAATACATTCGTTACCAACGCTTATAAACCAAACGTACGCGTACATAATTCCTTCTATAGACAATCTAGAATTCAACGCGCGTCGGGATCGATATTTTGTGTTGAGCAATCAAGACATTACCAAGTGCAAGCCCATAACTAATAAACTCATATGTGATTTAAAAAGCCCAGTATACAATTTGAATGCTCGGGAATACGTGTGTGAACTTAAAACATATTTAAACAAGCACATAGATACAGACAACTGCGTAATATGGACCATGACACCTCGAGATCTATGGATGCCGTTGCAAGATAAAACTTGGATTTTCATACTGAACCAGTCACACGTATATGAATTATCATGTCAACATATCTTTAATCAGTTTCATTTAAGGTTAGAAGGTAAAGGCGTTTTTAGAATGGCGCCTGGTTGCGTACTCAGGCATCAATCATTCATCATTCGGAGTAGTAGTGAAGGACCTAGCTCATTCATTCAGATCAATCACATCATACCCCAATGGAACTTCACGAATCGCACAGCAATTTACTCAATGGCTAGGGACCAACAAACACAGCTGAGTTGGCAGCGCATCAACTGGACTGCAACCAGAAGACAACTCGAAGAGGAAGCAAGGACCCATAGCATGAATTCTTCATCTCATGAAAATTATCAAAATGCCATCTTGGGCATTATGCTGCTGCTCCTGATCGGACTCATGACAAGTGGAGTGATTTTATTTCGGAAGCATCGATCCATCACACCGAAGCTCACAGCACAAACGTTATCTTTACCTACTGATGATGATTGCGAATCCGTGCACTGAACAAAACCTTAGAATAAGAAACAATCTTGTTAATTAATATAAATTCATAAGATCAAAACCTAGGACATATGAAGTCCTGCTTTTCGGCCGGCAAGATGTTGCAACTTCAAATGCTTGGCACGCCTAAAAACGTAAAATTTGCACATCATGCATATAATCGTGCCAATTGTACATATGAGCATATCAATTCTAATTTCAAGTCTACATTGTTGCTTAAATGCAACTCGATATTTGTTTGTTTAAAGTTTAGACTTTCAAGTCGTAATCTTATCTGGCACATTGAAAGTAGCCAAAGTAAACATTTTCTGTCCGCGAATGTTGCGCGTGTTGACACATTTTGTGAAGTCAGCACAATATGGCTCTAGAATGATATGCTCATATAGTTAATAGAAATGTTTTTAGTCAGTCCCACGAGAATCGCCGGCCGGAGCATAATGCGAATATATTTCAATTTGAGTTCTGTTCTTAGTTATATTAGTTTGTATTTGATTTATAAGAAGGTTCAATTGAAAACATTGGTTAGTGATATAAATTTGTATTTCATTCATTAAAGTTTCAGTTTCAAAGTTGTATTAATTTGTATTTGATTCATTAAAGTTTCAATTGTAAACATTGGTCCGTCGAGCCGGATGATATCGATCTCGAGTGTTTCCCAGAGTTAACAACTGTGTAGTAGAACAGTGAAGTGAATCGGGCGCACTTTGCCTCAAATTCGACCGTGATGAGTGTAAAGGAATTGAATGCCGTGTTGGAAAGGGTCTTGAAGATCCGCAGAAACTTTAAAAAGGATCCCAAAGACAGGTACAATATTGCATACTTTGAAAATAGACTGTTAGATTTGAATGTAGAGTGGTCGAGGGCCAAAGAGCTTTACACTCAAGTTATCGACACCATTCAGTCAGACAATAAATTGAAGTTTGACCAAGAATACGATCGGGCTGAAGACTGTTTTTATGAAGTTCGGGATATTTTTACAAATTAAATACTAGAGTTTCGAAAGGACAGTAAGACATCGTTTACAGAAGTGATTTCAGAATGTAGTAAAAATGATCGAATCGCGATAAATTTACCAAAAGTGGAAATTCCGCGGTTTAATGGGAAATTCGAAAGTTGGCCACAGTTCAAAGATTTGTTTGAATCATTGGTCAATGGCAACGGGTCATTGTCTAATACGGAGAAATTTCATTATTCAAAGCAAGCTTTGACCGAAGAAGCCGCCAATCTATTGAAACATATCAATTGCATTGGAAACAATTATGACGAAGCATGGAATACGCTCGTTAAACGGTATCAGAATGAACACACATTAGTGAATACGTATTTGCGAAAAATATTCGCGCATGTACATTTGGACGGGTCGGCAAAGTCACTAGAGAAGTTTCTTAACGTTGTTCATGAATCTCTAAAGACACTGAAGTCGCTTAAACAGGCAATTGATCAATGGGACTCGATCATTGTGTACACAGTAGAATCTAAATTGGATAACGATTCGAGAATGCGATGGGAACAAGAACTCAAGGGCGCTACCACGATACTGAAGTGGGAAACTTTGCGTCAGTTCTTGAGACAACGTCTTCAGGTTTTGGAAGTGACCGAAAAGACAAAACTCAAATGGGCAGAGCCCAATAAATATAAGGCTTATGTCACAGCAGATGACAAAGCAAAATGTAGTCTATGCAATCGGGCAATGCATCAAATTTTCGAGTGTGAGAGGTTTTTGAAAGCAAGCGTCGCTCAATGCAGAAAACAAGCATCAGCCAGCAAGGCATGCTTCAATTGTTTGCGATTCAGGCATACAGCTGCGAATTGCAAATCCCCTACAACATGTAAGAGATGCAACGGGAAACACAATAGTTGTTGCATTGTGAAGAAGCACTTGTAACAAAGAGGGATGCCACACATCAGGGGCAACATACGTCACCTTCAAGCATAGGATCCAATATCTGCCGTTCAAACACAACTACACTATGGCCCACAGCAAGAATAAACATAATAGCAAATGGCAGAATCATGACAGTGAAGGCTTTAATCGACCAGGGGTCACAACGCAATTTCATAAGTGAACGCATAGTACGAGGGTTTGGAATCAAGAAACAAAATGTGGATGTGCATATCAGTGGTGTTGGCAACCAGATTATCGAGGCATTAGGGGCCGCAAGGATTCATGCTCAGTCAATTCATTGCAACAAATCGAAAATATGTTTCGAAGCACTTGTTCTTCGATCAATTACTGGGATACTTCCAAATGTAGCAATAACTGATCGAATAGGGGATCATCTACAGGGCTTGCAATTGGCAGACCCAGAATTTAATGTTCCTTCAAAGATTGAATGTCTGATCGGGGCCAGTGAAATTCCAGTAATAATGTTACCCGGAATCAGATGAGCGGGGGCTACAGCTCTTATGGCGCAAGAAACCATATTCGGCTGGGTACTGTCAGGCCCAGTAATGAACTTACACAACAAGGAATTAATCGTCACAAATATGTGCAGAGATGTGGACAATTTAGATATTGTTCTGAGAAGGTTCTGGGAGATAGAAGAGCTTCCAGTTACAAAGCAATTACATACACAAGAAGAACAGGAGTGCGAAGATCATTATCGCGCTACTTTCAAACGAGATTCTTCGAACAAATTTATTGTACAGCTGCCGTTAAAGACCAATCCTCAAATCGTCGGAGATTCACGCAAGCAAGCTGAACGGCGGTTTAAGTCTCTAGAAAAGAGATTTGAAAGGGATAACTGGTTGAAAGAACAATATTATGCGGTTATCTCGGAATATCTAACTGAAGGGCATTTGGAAGAGGTAACAAAGCAACAGCGAGATACTCCCACATACTATATGCCTCATGATGCGGTGATTAAGGAAGCAAGCACCACTACAAAGGTTAGAGTGGTGTTTGACGCTTCAATGAAAACCAGTTCGGGCCACTCTTTGAACTCAATCATGAAGGTCGGACCTGTTCTACAGGCTGATTTTTACACGTTATTGCTCAACTGGAGACGATATCAATATGTGGTAACAGCCGACATAAAGGCCATGTATCGTCAAATTTGGATCGATGATGAGCAACATGATCTGCAACGCATACTGTGGAGATATAATTCAGGGACACCTATAAAGGATTACAGGTTGAAATCGGTAACATTTGGGACTGCGGCAGCTCCATACCTTGTGACCAAAACATTGAAACAGTTGGCTGAAGATGGTGCTACCAATTTCCCGATTGGAAGTCACATTCTTCAGAAGCATTTTTACGTGGACGATATGTCATCAGAGATGACATCATTTCTTTACTCGCATCAGGTGGGTTTCTCATTCGGAAGTGGTCAGCAAATCATCCACAAATTTTAGAGGGCCTTCCAAATGACTCGATTGAGTCGAGCATTAAATCATGGATGGGGCCAAGCGAATTACTCGCACCTTTCACTTTAAATCTTTGCAATCTATGGAAATAACTCGTATCACGAAACGAAAAATAGCCAGTGAAGTGGCTTAGCTATTCGATCTGCAAGGCAAGATTTCCCCTGTGGTGGTTATAGGAAAAATTCTTCTCCAACACATCTGGTTGCTACAAGTTGACTGGGATGATGAGGTTCCAGAAGGAGTCGTTGGAAGGTGGAAACATTTTTTAGATGCGATACAAGATATACAAATGATTCAGGTACCGCGATGGATAGGGCTAAACAGCAAGGCTAAGGACATTCAAGTCCACGGCTTTTGTGACTCGTCCGAAAAGGCTTATGCAGCTTGTGTGTACGTGCGAATTCATCAAGGAAATGAAATCGTTATACACCTGGTAGCATCAAAGAGCAGAATCGCTCCTTTGAAAAAGGTAACGTTGCCTCGGCTAGAACTATGCGGTGCGATCTTGTTAGTGAGACTATTGGAAAGAGTCAATAAAATATACGAGCTTATTCAGTGCCCTACGTATGCATGGAGCGATTCCAAGATTATCCTGGCATGGATTCAACATCCACCTTTTGAATGGAAAACATATGTCGCAAACAGAATCTCTGAAATACACGATCATAAGTATATATCAAGATGGGGCAACGTTCCCACAAACGAAAATCCTGCGGACTTGGCAAACAGAGGTTTAAACGCCAAAGACCTTGCGCAGCGTTGCTTTTGGTGGAATGGTCCCAAGTGGCTTCAGAAGACAGAAGATCACTGGCCGAAAGGTGGAAATGTAGTAGAAACAACAACAGAAGCAAAAGCAAAGGTTTTATTGGTAAAGAATCATCTAACGCAGAACGAAATTTTGAACAGATACTCAAACATGAATCAACTATTGAAAATAACAGCATGGCGCCGTAGATGGCGCAACAAAATCAGGCAATCCTGCATTACGGTTAAAGAACTAGAAGCCTCAGAAACTTGGTGGATAAAGGTGTTGCAAGCAGAGGAGTTTTCAACGGAAATACAACAGCTCAGGACCAACAAGAAAATGCCAAGAAAAAGCAAAATCAAAGACCTCACACCGTTCCTGGATTCTGAAGGAGTATTGAGAATGAAAGGACGGCTCAGACACAAAGCACTGAGTTTCCAGGAGAAACACCTCATAATTCTTCCCGGGAGGGGACATTTAATGAACCTTATAATCCAAAGGGCACATTTGCAAGTGTATCATGGAGGGGTGCAGTTGACATTAGCACAATTACGCAGTAGATTTGGGATCTGTCGTGGAAGACAAGCAGTCAAAGCATTCATTCATGGATGTCACACATGCGTCCGTTTTAATCAAAGAACATGCCAACAAATAATGGCAGACCTTCCCATGGCTAGAGTAACTCAAAACAAAACATTTCAAGTTAGTAGACTGGATTATGCTGGTCCAATTGACATACGTCGTCATAAGGGCCGAGGCTCGCCGACGCTGAAAACTTACATAGCAGTCTTCGTTTGTTTTGCGACCAAAGCTATACACTTGGAGTTAGTGACAGATCTATCAACGCAAGCCTTAGTGGCTGCGATACGACGTTTTGTCTCGAGACGTGGCACGTGCTTAGACATCTATAGTGACAATGGCAGGAACATGGCAGGAGCCGCAAATCACTTCAAAGCGTTTCAAGCTGATGTGAAAATGCAACATGATCACATCGAGGGTCGAGTCATAACTGAATCAATAAACTGGCATTTTATACCTCCCGGTGCTCCACATTTTGGCGGACTCTGGGAGTCTACAGTATAATCTACCAAGACTCACTTGAAGAAAATCCTGGGTGCAACTACATTCACCATAGAAGAAATGATGACTGCTCTATGCCAAATTGAAGCATGTTTGAATTCGAGGCCACTATGTAAATTAAATGAGGACCCAAATGATGATGCTGCCTTGACGCCAAACCATTTTCTAACTGGCACTACATCAGTGGTAATAACTGAGGACTCACCATTTAGTAAAACAGCACTCCTCAACAGGTGGAATGCAGTACAATATCGCATTCAACAATTCTGGCGGCAATGGTCCAGGGAATATTTGAACACTCTTAGGACCCCAACAAAGTGGCAAACGGTCACAGATGACTTACTAACTGGTCAACTTGTACTGATCAAAAATGACTGCCTTCCTCCAGCAAAGTGGAGCAAGGGATAATCACTGAAACAATAAGAGGAGCACACGATCATGTTCGAATCGTTTCAGTGAGAACGTCAAACGGGATATTGCAACGACCAATAACTAAGCTATGCTTACTGCCCACCCAATTGGAAAAACCCTGTCCAATTATGAAATGCCAAAATTAACCATCGAGTGAAAATCATCAAGAGGGAGGGCTGGTCCACACAGCCAACGATACAAAATTGGCAAACTCATCGTATCAGTTGAAACCCGGACCGAAATGGAAATGGTGGTGCATCGTTTTAACGATAATTGCATGTTTGCAAGGTCCGGTGTTTTCGCAGGAGCAAGACCATAGTAGATGGTATAATATATCAAAATTTACAAACCAAACAGTCCTATTATATGAACACAAGTCTAATATCAAGTGGGTCACCAGTTATTGGACCATATTGGCGCACTACAGCCTGACGACATATCAAGCCGAACTCAATCGAATCGGAACATTAATCGAGAAGGTGGCACTTTGGTGTGGAACCCAGCAAGCAGATAGAGAGTACTGTGCAGTGACTACAGCACGGTTCCAATATTCATGGAGGATAATTCAAAACAAGGACTCTGTTGAGAAACCACCACGGAGCAGTGCACAAAAGAATCAAACGAGGTCTCCTTAATGTCGTCGGTAGCGTGGCCAACAAGCTATTTGGCGTCTTGGATGATGACTTTGCGGAGAACAATCGGAAGGATATTGTGAACCTCAAAGATAACAGTCAACATTTAGGATACCTTATACAACGGCAAACATCTGTAGTGGACTTAATGAAGACTCTGGTGCAGCAGCATGATCAGCAAATGGAGAACTTTACTCAGACTATTAGCGACAATTTCGTCAAGGCGTAGAACAGTATTGAAAAGGTGAAAGCAGTCACCGAGGCCCAGTTGATGTTGGAAAAATATATCACAGTTTTAATGTGGGACATTGGTGAGTGCCAACGAATTCAGGATTCTTTACTGCAACTTATATTGGACGCCCAGCATGGGGTGATCAGTGCTGAAATCATCCCCATTCAAACACTACAAGCGCAGCTTTTGTTGATTTCTGGACGCCTTCCTAAATACAACCAATTTTCCAATTAAACACCGTCACGGATTAATGTTTTAACAATTCTTTATTTCACTCTAATTAGATTCTATAACTGATTTCCAATTTTCAACAATTATTTCAATGTTCTACCGACCGATTCTAATGCACATCATTTCTATTCAAAAGTCAACTGTAAAGTGAAAATTTCGGTACTTTCTTTTGCTATACAACTTTCTCTTAATTCTCTTGTTATATTTCTAGTTTTACCAGTATTCTTCTTCACGGTGAATATTAAGTGAAAAAACAATTGTGAATAGACATTTATAAATTTAATGTCAACTGACAAATGTCAAGTGACAATTGTCATCAAGATGCAAGCGGATCAATAACAATGTTAACTGACTTTAGATAAGTATATGTTTTTTATATTTTAAAATCCGATTCTTTGGTGCTTTTTCTTCATTTTAGGCTCTCGTGTGAGAGAGTTCGCTGCTGTGCCGCAACATTCTCCCCCAGATGAGGCGTGTGTAGTGCCTCAGTATTATCCATTGGACTAACTTCTGAAATGGTAAGTATTAGTTTGCTAATCTATTTTGATAAATGTTGTTTGTATGTCACGTCCGGGTCTGGACACTATTTAGATCTAGATTCCTATCGTTAATGTTTTGTCCGATGTGCCGGTCAAGCTGATGCATTCGTTCAACTCAGTTTTGGCATGGTGAAGTTGTCCCACCTATGCTGGGCGTCCACCTATGCCATCACTGATTTGTATGGAATTCCAAAGACTTCTCACGTTAAGTAGTTTCGCGAATTTATTTGATATGGCAAGGTCTCATGGAGGAAAAGGATGTGTAAGGAACATTTTGATAGAAGCAATTAAAGGTGCATTCCTTATGATGTATTTTGCGTAGGTACTAGTGCAATTTTTGTGACTGATCGTTTGTATGTCTTTCCATTTGACCATACGGTTATTACTCGTACTAGGGAATCGTTTCCTGTATGAACCTCTATAATTCTGGCTAATGGCCAACGATAAGAAGGTAATTTTTCATCCTTTAGTATACACAAATCGCCCACTTTGACATTGTTTTCTGTTGTATTCCATTTGGGCCTAAGTTGCAAGCGATTCAAATGTTCGGTTTTCCACCGTTTCCGGAAATTTTGCGTTATCTTTTGTGTTGTCTGTCATCTATCGAGATGGTTGATATTGTCGCCTTCGAAATCTGCTTCGGGTGGTGCTAGTAGTGTATCGCCAATCAGGAAATGTGCTGGAGTAAGTGCCGTCGTGTCTGTTGGATCGTCGTTCAAGGGGCACAGGGGTCGAGAATTGAGGCAGGCTTCTATTCTAATTAAGATGGTGGACAATTCTTCATACGTTAGAGCAATGTTGCCCACAATTCGGCGCAGATGAGACTTTATAGATTTGAATCCGGCTTCCCAGAGCCCACCAAAATGCGGCGAAGCTGGAGGATTGAAATGCCACGTAACGCCATCATTGGCAATTATTTCGGCAGCCTTTTTGTTGATTTCTGATAATTTGTTCAATTCAGCATATGCCCCGACAAAATTTGTTCCACAATCGGAATACATATGTCCACTAAATCCTCGTCTTCCCATAAATCTTCGTAATGCTGCAAGGAATGCTTGTGTCGATAGGTCACTAACAATTTCGATATGTATAGCTTTTACTACTAAACAAATAAATATAGCCACGTAGCCCTTCGATGTTTTACTACCTCTTCCTCGCCTGTCTTGTATGTCAAATGGTCCACCAAAATCAACACCCGTATGTGTGAATGGGCGAGAAATAGTTATGCGAGCTGCTGGCAAGTTTCCCATCAGCTGAGTTGCACCGTTCGCTTTGGCCCGAAAACAGCGGATGCATTTATGTACAAAATGTTTGATCCGGTTGCGACCATCTATCAGCCAAAATCTTTTTCTCAACGTGTTCAGCATTAGTTGAGTTTGTCCATGCAAGGTTGCTTGATGGACTTGATGCAACATTAATTCAGTGAACCTTCCATTTCGTGGGAGAATTATTGGATGCCTTTCATCAAAACTCAATTGTGCATTTTTTAGACGACCTAGCACACGTATTAATCCAGTTTTGTCTATGAAGGGGTTTAATTTGATCAATTTACTTTTTTTCTCAATTGGTTTGTTATTTAAAAGACAGGCTACTTCTTGTGAGTATTCACTTTGTTGAGCGTGTTTGATCCAGAATTCGAATGAGTGTCGCAGCTCTTCACTGGCTAAATATGGTGGATTCTCTGTTCGATTTATGTTCGATCTGCGAAAACGGAAGCAGTAAGCGATAATTCTAATTAGTTTCGATAATGTTGAATATCTTTGTAACCAAGTGTCTAAGAAACTTTCTGTGTGTATTCCTACATTAACAATGTAATGTTTTCGTTTTTCGACTTCAACTGATTTGATATCTCGCATTTTAGGCCATGCATCGATGTCTTCGGATAACCAGCTTGGTCCGTGCCACCATAGCTCATTGTGTATTAAATCGATTGGTTTTACTTCTCTGGAAGCTACATCTGCTGGATTGCATTTAGATGGAACATATCGCCATGGTATGTTATCAGTGTTCTCAAGGATGAGAGCCGTTCTGTTAGATACAAATGTAGTCCATCGAGTGGGGTGACCTTTCAGCCATGCTAGCACGATCTCTGAGTCAATCCATAACCAGGTAGGTATGTTTTCAATTTTTAATGATGTTGTAACTTCTTTTAGCAATCGAGACAATAGTACAGCTCCGCATAGCTCCAATCGTGGAATACTAACTGGCTTCACTGGTGCCACTTTGGTTTTAGCCATTAATAGATGACTGTTGACAGCCGAGCCTGCACGCACTACCACATAGATTACTGCTGCGTAGGCACGTTGAGAGGCGTCACAACATCCGTGAAGTTCTATTTTCGAGTTTTGTTGGTAAGCTACCCATCTTGGGATTTTAATGTTTTCAATTTCCGGTAATTGGCTCAATAATGTCATCCATTCCGTGTTTAGTGCAGTTGATATTGGTTCATCCCAATCTTGCCCAGATAACCATAGTCCTTGTAGTAAAATTTTAGCTGATACCATAATAGGTGCTATCCAACCTAATGGATCGTAGAGACGTGCAACTTCCGATAAAATCGAGCGTTTTGTGTAGGTTTCTAACTGCTTATGCCTTTTCAATCGATAGGTGAAGAAGTCTGCTAGCGGATACCACATTATTCCTAGCGATTTGTATCCATTATCCATATCCATATTGATCGCATCTTGCATTTCAATGTCTTCAGATGGGATTCCTTCTAAAATTCGTTTGTCGTTTGTTATCCATTTTCTCAATTTAAAACCGCCAGAATTCAACAATTTAATGAGTTCGTCTCTTTTGATAATACATTCTTGTAGACTATTTCCTCCAGATAATAAGTCGTCTACGTAAAATTCTTCGAAGACTGCTTTACTTGCATTTGGATAGCTTTCAATTTCATCTATTGCTAATTGGTGTAAAGTTCTGATTGCTAGAAACGGTGCTGAAGTAGTTCCAAAGGTTACGGTAGTCAGAACATAGTCTTTAACTAGATCAGTTGGCTGTTGCCTCCAAACAATTTTCTGAAATTTTGCATCTTCCGGATGCATATATATTTGTCGGTACATTTTAGCAATGTCGGCCACCATTGCGAACTGCTTTAATCTCCATCTTATGAGAATTGATGTCATGGTGCTCTGAATAGTCGGTCCTGTCAATAATATATCATTCAAAGACACACCAGAACTCGTTTTCTTTGATGCATCAAACACCACTCTTAATTTTGTAGATGTGCTTTCTTTCTGCACTGCGTGATGTGGAATGAAGTTAGCTGTGCTGCGTATGTTTCCAGATTCAAACGTGACTTCTCTACAAATGGGAACTTCCTTCATGTGACCTAGACTTATATATTCTTGCATTACTGCTGAATATTCTTCTTGAAGATTTCTGTCCCTTTCGAAGCGTTTCTCCATCTGCATTAAACATTTGATTGCATTTTCTCTGGAAAACCCTAATGAATTTTGACTCTCTGTGTTTCTAAATGGCAACCGAACTTGATATCGACCGTTTTGCTTTCTCTTGACATTTACCTTATAGTGTTCTTCACATGCTTCTTCTTCTTGAGTAATATTTTTTCCCCTTCCAGCTTCCTCAATCTCCCAAAAATGTTTAAGTTGCTCACTAATTTTCACGTCCTCTTCTATTTGCACATTAAGTGTGTGCACTACTTGGGCGTTGTTATCGCTGAATCTACCTGATATTATCCAGCCTAGCTTAGTAAGTTGTAGCACTGGACCTAGAGTCAATTTTCGAATTTTTCCAAGTAATAACTGAGCGTAAGCTTCAGCTCCCAATAAAATGTCAATCTTGCTCGGTTGGTCAAAGTGAGGATCAGCCAGATCTAAATTTCCAATCTGTTCTCGAATTGATGTGGAAATTGTTTGCGATGGGATGAAATTTGTCAACTTTCTCAACACGAGAGCATCTACTTTCAAATATTCGTTTGTTTTGGTGCGAAGTTTAATTTCCAAATTTCCGTTCGTCGAAATACCCTTTGTCTCTCCAATACCTGCTATAGTGATGTGTGTCGATTGCCTTTTCCCTCCAATTCTTTGAGCTGCACTCTCTGTAATGATTGACGCCTGTGAACCTTGATCCAGCAAAGCGCTTAGTGTTATAAATCCAGTCGAAGACTCAACCGTCACTAATGCTGTTGCTAACAATACCGTTTTTGCAGGATTGCTAGTCGAAGAGTTTATCTTCGTGACTGTTGTCACTGAAGTCGAAGGTCTATGATCCAAAGAAGTCAAAGTCGATGGTTGAACATTGTGTGAAAACGAGGTTGAAGGTTCTTGGTTGAATTCTAAAGTCGGAGGCAGATTATTTTGAGTAAATGAATTTGATGTTTGGTTTCTATGCCAAGATGAAGATTGCGACTGGTGCAGAAGGACTCCGGTTGTAGATACATCGGGTTTATGCAGAAGTGTGTGATGTGCCTTTTTACATTTGAAACATCTTGACGTGCTGGGACAGTTTCCCACTAAGTGTCCTTTGTTCAAGCAATTGAGGCACAAACCATTTCTTTTTACCATATCAAATCTCGTTGCATGATCTAATTGAAGAAAAGTGGTACACTGTCTTAAATGATGTGGCCCCTTACACGAAACACACGTAGTATGCTGCTCGTGTTTTGTCAAGAAAACATTATGTGAAGATCGAGTGGATTTATGTTTTTCTACCCCAGCAGCCTCTAATGCTCTAAAACGACGCTGCAAGAACTCTGTGAGGTCTTTAAACGATGATGTTTCTTTGTGCGCGGCTTGCTGTTGTTCCCAAATTTGACGCGTCTCAGTTGGTAGTCGTTGAGTTGTCAAATGCACTAACATTGCATCCCAAATATTCGCTAACTCTAAATTGACGATTGCCTGAACGCTGTCGTTAGTTTTATCGAGTAACATTTTAATAGACGAAGCGGATTCATTCGCGTTATTGATGGCCAGCAACCTTCTAAATCGAGTATTTAATAGAACGCGTTTATCATCATACCGTTCTATGAGCAATTTCCACGCTGAATTATAATTGGATTCAGTGATCGAGTAATGTTTGAGAAGTTGTTCAGCTTCCCCCGAAAGACTGCATTTTAGGTAGTGTAACTTCTCTACTCGAGATAAATTAGATTTGTTGTGAATCAAAGATACAAACAGATCTTTAAAAGAAGTCCACTCCCCATAGTTCCCGTTAAACTTTGGCAAGTTTATGCGTGGAAGTCGAACATCCATGTCATCGTTTGATCGACTGGAATGATTTTGTATCTCAGTGTCAGCCTGTGCTGCCTGTGCCCCTTGTTCCAATTTCAGATCTTCTAGATCTGTTTCGAAACTCAAATTGAGTTCTTCAAAAGATAGATACAGTTTATCTTTGAAATATTCTAAATCCAGATCGGTTTGCTCTTTGACTAATGCGAGTATCTTCTGATGCGTTTCCAGGAACGTTTGCCGAATTTCTTGCACTCGCTGGAACAATTTCGTGGCATAAGCAAGAGTTTTTCGTACTTTCGCATCTTTTCTGAAGTTACTTTGCATTTTATTTAATTGTTCGAGTAACAATTTCTGCTGAGTTAGCAACCGGTCCATTGCGTTGGATTATAATTTTGCGAGTTTCGACATATTTTCAAGTATATTTTGCACTATAAATGTAAATGTTGTACACTACAATTGATTACTGACACACTTAGAACTGAATGAATTATGGTGAAAGCTTCCTATCTGTCTAGCTAATATGCCTCAATGACTCAGCTTATTGATTTGCTGATATCACGGCAAAATTGTCTCAAATCTATGCTATGTGATTTAACACCATCAATTCGCACCCAATTAGCGCTAGTATACTTAGTGTCAGTCAATTACGAATTTTGCACTAATCAAATTAACCAATATATGTTCAGTCCTTTGTAATTGAGCAAGACTGATGTGTTTCCAGTATTTGATATGAAATGCGGGATTATATATATTGGATAGGAAAAATGCAATGGAATATAATAAAAGGATGGAACAAGGACTTACCAGACCTTCTAATTGCCGTTGCACTATTTTTTAGAATGAATCGCCCGAACCGATGTCAATTAGTTTATTTTGTTACGTCACTACTGTTTTCCACAAGAATCACGTGACTGAAGTTTTAAACTGTTTCAAAATGTTCAAATCTAAAAAGTTATCTATTGTCGAATTCAACGATCCGGTTCGAAGGACCATAAAATGTTCTAAATACAACCAATTTTCCAATTAAACACCGTCACGGGTTAATGTTTTAACAATTCGTTATTTCACTGTAACTAGATTCTATAACTAATTTCAAATTTTCAACAATTATTTCAATGTTCTACCGACCGATTCTAATGCACATCATTTCTATTCAAAAGTCAACTGTAAAGTGAAAATTTCGGTACTTTCTTTTGCTATACAACTTTCTCTTAATTCTCTTGTTATATTTCTAGTTTTACCAGTATTCTTCTTTACGGTGAATATTAAGTGAAAAAACAATTGTGAATAGACATTTATAAATTTAATGTCAACTGACAAATGTCAAGTGACAATTGTCATCAAGATGCAAGCGGATCAATAACAATGCTAACTGACTTTAGATAAGTATATGTTTTTTATATTTTAAAATCCGATTCTTTGGTGCTTTTTCTTGATTTTAGGCTCTCGTGTGAGAAAGGTCGCTGCTGTGCCGCAACAGCCAGCATGTTTTAGGTGCATCTAAAACAAATTGGGTTGATTTATACAAAGTAATTGAACTAAAATGTTGCTGCTCTAGAGGATACTATTCTTTTCGAATGCCGGTTACCCATTGTAGATAGTGAAGAATTCAACTCGTACAGAATACATTCGTTACCAACGCTAATAAACCAAACGTACGCGTACATAATTCCTTCTATAGACAATCTAAAACAATCTTAAAACATATTTAAACAAGCACATAGATACAGATAACTGCGTAATATGGATCATGACATCTCGAGATCTATGGATGCCGTTGCAAGATAACACTTGGATTTTCATACTGAACAAGTCACACGTATATGAATTATCATGTCAACATATCTTTAATCAGTTTCATTTAAGGTTAGAAGGTAAAGGCCTTTTTAGAATGGCGGCCGGTTGCGTACTCAGGCATCAATCATTCATCATCCGGAGTAGTAGTGAAGGACCTAGCTCATTCATTCAGATCAATCACATCATACCCCAATGGAACTTCACGAATCGCACAGCAATTTACCCAATGGCTAGGGACCAACAGACACAGCTGAGTTGGCAGCGCATCAACTGGACTGCAACCAGAAGACAACTCGAAGAGGAAGCAAGGACCTATAGCATGGATTCTTCATCTCATGACAATTATCAAAATGTCATCTTGGGCATTATGCTGCTGCTCCTGATCGGACTCATGACAAGTGGAGTGATTTTATTTCGGAAGCATCGATCCATCACACCGAAGCTCACAACACAAACGTTATCTTTACCTACTGATGATGATTGCGAATCCGCGCGCTGAACAAAACCTTAGAATAAGATACAATCTTGTAAATTAATATAAATTCATAAGATCAAAACCTAGGACATACGAAGTCCTGCTTTTCGGCCGGCAAGATGTTGCAACTTCAAATGCTTGGCACGCTTAAAAACGTAAAATTTGCACATCATGCATTTAATCGTGCCGATTGTACATATGAGCATATCAATTCTAATTTCAAGTCTACATTGTTGCTTAAATGCAACTCGATATTTGTTTGTTTAAAGTTTAGACTTTCAAGTCGTAATCTTATCTGGCACATTGAAAGTAGCCAACGTAAACATTTTCTGTCCGCGAATGTTGCGCGTGTTGACTAGGCTTGTGTCGTTCATGAACGAACGAACTAAAAGAAATGTTTCCGTTCACTGAACTGAACGAACTATATCATAATTTCCTATTCTAACAGTTCACCATTTTAGTTCTTTCGTTCATGAACGACTCAAGCCTAGTCTCAACGTTTCATCGTCTGAACATTTCTTTTAGTTCGTTCGTTCATGAACTACTCATTGAGTAGTTCATGAACGAACGAACTACTCATTGAGTAGTTCAGGAACGAACGAACTAAAGGAAATTTTTCCGAACGAACTATATCATTATTTCCTATTCTAACAGTTCACCATTTTAGTTCGTTCGTTCATGCTTTCAAGTATGTTAAAATAAAATCTGCTTTTAGATAGTGTGGTTTGAAAGCATATCAAGTACCGAGTATTTTCGTACTTGCGAGTATTTCATTCAAATATTCAAAAAGTTTTTAGGGCAAAAGTAGCTGAAATCGGCCAATTTCGGGTTAGAGTGGTTTCGGGCATAACGGGCCAAGACCTATTGCTGTAATACAAACATTTCGGTTTTGTAGGGGAGTAAGGGGTTTTTTGGCCATAGTTTGATAAAAACTGCCTTTACGGCGCTTTCGATGATTAAAAGTGGTCGGGGAATACAATAGTGGTATTTTAAGGACGAAAAAATTTTTTGATAGAGAACATTCAGCAAAAATTTCCAATTTCCACAAAAAAAATTTTTTTTTGTCCAGCATAAATTCGGGGACCTTTCTGAGTAGTTTCGGGCGAAATTTCCATACAAGTCTAGGAAAAAGCGGCCTAGTTTCGAAGATACGGCAAAAGTAGTTGAAATCGGCAAATTTTCGGTTAGAGTGGTTTCGGACATAACTGGCCAAGACCTATTGCTGTGATACAAACATTTCGGTTTTGTAGGGGAGTAAGGGGTTTTTTGGCCATAGTTTGGCAAACACTGCCTTTATGGCACTTTTGATGATTTAAATTAGTCGGGGAGTACAATAGTTATATTTCAAGCACGAAAAAATTATTTATAGGGAAAACGAAGCAAAAACGTCAAATGTTTTTTTCAAAATTTTTCAAAATTTTTTTCTGATCTACCTTGAATTCGAGGACTTTTCTGGGTTGTTTCGGGCAAAATTTTCATACAAGTCTGGGAAAAAGCGACCTAGTTTCGAAGATACGGCAACATGCACAGCCGGAGAAGCCAGCTATCGAACCAAAAAGGATCTGAACCTTTTCCTACTTAGCACTTTTAGTCCTACTCTCAGTTTTTCGCTCAAAACTACTCAGAATTCATGCTAAACAAAAAAAAAATTTAGGAAAATTGGACGTTTTTGCAAAATTTTCCCTATCAAAAATTTTTTTCGTCCTTAAAATATCACCATTGTACTCCCCGATCACTTTCAACCATCGAAAGTGCAGTAAAGGCAGTTTCTGCCAAACTATGGCCAAAAAAAACCCTTACTCCCCTACAAAACCGAAATGTTTGTATTACAGCAATAGGTCTTGGCCCGTTAAGTCCGAAAGCACTCTTACTCAAAATTCGCCGATTTAAGCTACTTTTGCCCTAAAAACTTTTTGAATATTTGAATGAAATACTCGCAAGTACGAAAATACTCGATACTTGATATGCTTTCAAACTGCACTATCTAAAAGCAGATTTTATTTTAACATACTTGAAAGGGCGACAAAACACTACTTTACATAATATTTGAACATACACTTTGATCAGACTTAATGGTTTTAGCAAAACTACCAGCGCAACCAACCAAGCTTTTGAAATCTTGAAAAAAAGTTAATACTTTTACTTATCTTTAATCACAAGACAACAATATATTCATAACGCGGAAATACCTGTGAAATAGATTGATATTGAGAAGCACTGAACTAGTGAACTAAATCTGTTCTCAAAAGTGAACGAGATATGGTGATTGAACTGAATCTAATGAACTGTTTGATTTGGCATTGAACTAATGAACTAGTGAACTAGTGAACTGTTAAAGTGAAACATTTCACTAAAGTGAACGAGATCAGGTGAAACGTTTCACTTAACTGAACTGTTTTGCGCAAGCCTAGTGTTGACACATTTTGTGAAGTCAGCACAATATGGCTCTAGAATGATATGCTCATATAATTAATAAGAATGTTTTTAGTCAGTCCCACTAGAATCGCCGGCCGGAGCATAATGCGAATATATTTCAATTTGAGTTCTGTTCTAAGTTACATTAGTTTGTATTTGATTTATAAGAAGGTTCAATTGAAAACATTAATTAGTGATTTAAATTTGTATTTCATTCATTAAAGTTTCAATTTCAAAGTTGTATTAATTTGTATTTGATTCATTAAAGTTTCAATTGTAAACATTGGTCCGTCGAGCCGGATGATATCGATCTCGAGTGTTTCCCAGAGCTAACAACTGTGTAGTAGAACAGTGAAGTGAATCGGGCGCACTTTGCCTCAAATTCGACCGTGATGAGTGTAAAGGTATTGAATGCCGTGTTGAAAAGGGTCTTGAAGATCCGCAGAAACTTAAAAAGGATCCCAAAGACAGGTACAATATTGCATACTTTGAAATTAGACTATTAGATTTGAATGTAGAGTGGTCGAGGGCCAAAGAGCTTTACACTCAAGTTATCGACATCATTCAGTCAGACAATAAATTGAAGTTTGACCAAGAATACGATCGGGCTGAAGACTGTTTTTATGAAGTTCGGGATATTTTTACAAATTACTTACTAGAGTTTCGAAAGGACAGTAAGACCTCGTTTACAGAAGTGATTTCAGAATGTAGTAAAAATGATCGAATCGCGATAAATTTACCAAAAGTGGAAATTCCGCGGTTTAATGGGAAATTCGAAAGTTGGCCACAGTTCAAAGATTTGTTTGAATTATTGGTCAATGGCAACGGGTCATTGTCTAATACGGAGAAATTTCATTATTTAAAGCAAGCTTTGACCGAAGAAGCCGCCAATCTATTGAAACATATCAATTGCATTGGAAACAATTATGACGAAGCATGGGATACGCTCGTTAAACGGGTTCAGAATGAACGCACATTAGTGAATACGTATTTGCGAAAAATATTCGCGCATGATCATTTGGACGGGTCGGCGAAGTCACTAGAAAAGTTTCTTAACCTTGTCCATGAATCTCTAGTGACGCTGAAGTCGCTTAAACAGGCAATTGATCAATGGGACTCGATCATTGTGTACACAGCAGAATCTAAATTGGATAACGATTCGAGAATGCTGTGGGAACAAGAAGTCAAGGGCGCTACCACGATACCGAAGTGGGAAACTTTGCGTCAGTTCTTGAGACAACGTCTTCAAGTTTTGAAAGTGACCGAAAAGACAAAACTCAAAAGGGCAGAGCCCAATAAATATAAGGCTTATGTCACAGCAGATGACAAAGCAAAATGTAGTCTATGCTCTCGGGCAATGCATCAAATTTTCGAATGTGAGAGGTTTTTGAAAGCAAGCGTCGCTCAATGCAGAAAACAAGCATCAGCCAGCAAGGCATGCTTCAATTGTTTGCGATTCAGGCATACAGCTGCGAATTGCAAATCCCCTACAACATTTATTTATTTATTTATTTATTTATTTATTTATTTACATATTCAACAGATAAAAATCCAATAACTGAATATAGAAACATATAAAATATACAAAGAATCTACTAATGAATGAATGTAAAATAGAGAGCACAAAATAATAATAATAAAAAGATCAAATATCATAAACAAAGTAAAGGTGAACATGAATAAATTCAAAATTAAGAAAAATAAGAAAAAAAAAACTACAATGAAAAAGAGAGAAAAAAAAATGTAAGCATATATATAGAACAAAAAGAATATCGAAATAAGAAAATCAAAATTAAAATTAATGTATCATATGAGCAAGGAAAAAAGATAAAAACGTATTAAAT
Organism: Nemotelus nigrinus; assembly: GCA_947369275.1. NCBI lineage: Eukaryota > Metazoa > Arthropoda > Insecta > Diptera > Stratiomyidae > Nemotelus > Nemotelus nigrinus. The sequence continues at coordinate 123,981,026 of OX376372.1, read as the reverse complement.
AGAAAAAGTAACGACTTTATCCTTTAAAATAGTTTTGAAACGTGACAAGGTCGGTGGCAGAGAACCTAGTCCGAGTGCATTATGCTGCCTAGGTATGCGTAAAAGCGGTGAAAAGTAGTACGTGTCAGTCCGCGCAAAAGGAACGTTAAACGTTAACGTGGATCTATTTGACCGATCCGTAACACGAACGGAAACCTGGTTGCAGAGGTCAGATGGAACAAGTTGATGGTGCAGTTTGAACAGAAGGCATTCATCGAGAAAAAGTCTGCGAGATTTCAGGGATGGTATTTGCAGCATGGTAAGTCTCGCACTATACCCACGGTAATCAAAATTGAATTTGTAAAGAAGAGAGCGGGTGAACCTGCGTTGTACAGATTCAACCGCATCAATCAAATATTGAAAATGAGGACACCAAATTTGACAACAGTATTCGAGGATACTGCGGACAAAGGAGACAAACAAATGTACACAAGAAGAGATATCGGTAAAATATTTAGATGATCTCAGTATAAAACCCGAAAGTCTGGACGCTTTGGAGGTTATGTGCAAGATATGTTTATCAAATAATAGTTTAGAGTCAAAAATTACCCCGAGGTCTTTAAAATTTAAAACGACTTCGAGAGAGGCTCCAGAAACGTAGTAAGTAAATACTATTGGGTAAGTTTTACGCGTGAATGACATTTGGCGACATTTTAAGACATTCAAAGTAAGATGATTTGCATTACACCAGTTGATAAGAGTGAGCAGGTCATTCTGAAGCTGTAAGCAATCTTCGAATGTATCGATTACTCTGAATATTTTTAGATCGTCTGCGTATAGAAGAGAAAAAGAGTTTAGCAGGCCCGGGAGATCATTAATGAAAATTAGGAATAATAAGGGGCCAAGGATCGAACCCTGTGGAACACCCGAGGAGCGATAGAAGAGAGTGGACGAACAGGAGTTCACCGTAACAACACAAGTACGCTCATGAATGTAAGTAGAAAACCAGGAAAGCAGCGGACCATGAAAACCATATTTCTCTAATTTCAACAGAAGAAGCTCATGGTTGACAGAGTCAAACGCCTTGGAGAAATCTGTGTAAAGAACATCCACCTGTCTTTGCTGATCAATGGCGGAGGCAACAGTGTTGGTGAACGATAGCAAATTAGTAACAGTAGATTTGCCTTTGACAAATCCATGTTGCTCGGTGGCGAGGAGAGGCACAAATAGAGGATATACTCTGTTGTAGACAACTCTTTCTAGTAGTTTACTGAAGCAAGGCAAAAGCGATATAGGGCGGTAATTCGAGATGCAAGCAGGGTCACCGGTTTTAAGTATAGGGAAAATATTGGCAGATTTCCATAAGAAAGGAAAAACGCCAGTTGCGATGCTGAGGTTAAATATTATCGACAAGGGTACACAAATTGAAGAAGATAGTGACTTGGCTAGTATGTTTGGAATACCGTCAGAGCCACAACTAGAGCTAGAATCGAGACAGCTCATTTAGTTCTCAACTTCTAAAGGGTTTGTATGGAAAGAAGAGAGCGCTTTCAGGCTATCACGATACGACGAAGGAGTTGAAAAAGAAACATGTGGAGGAGAAAGAGAGTTTTGCGGTGTTGAAAACGACGAAAAAAAACGAGCGAAGAGCTCACAGGTCTCTTCAGTTGTGGCAGCAGAATTTTCGTGAAGAAACATGCTTTGGGGGATAACGGGGGATTTTTTCAGGGAGTGAATGAATGACCAGAAGGGTTTAGAATTGTTGGAACAGATCGAAGCCTCAACTCTGGCAACGTAGGCACACATGGCTTCTTTAGCGACCTTTTTGGCATGAGAGCGTCGTTTTTTGAATTCAAGAAGATCAACAAGCAGAGAAGAACGTCTGTATTTGTTACGTGCAACATCCTTTGCCCTAAGGGCGGCAGCAACTTCAGTGGTAAACCATGGAGCATCATTAGGCCTTCTGGAACGACAAGTGGGAGTAAAGCGATGAATGAGGTTTGTAAGGAAGACGTAAAGTCTGTGAAGAGCCTCGTCAACGTCTAAACAGCGAAGAAATGCGTACCAATTAACATGGTTGATTTCGTTCGCCATTCCGGCGAAGTTGGCTTTAAAGAAATTGAACCGGGAATAGCAAGGGACTTTAGATCTAGCGGGAAAATTTAAAGAAAGTTCTAAAAGTAAAGGAGGGTGATGGGGATCGGGAGGGACATACGGTAAAACAGCGGAATCTAAGTAAACGGAAGACATTGGAAGATTAGAAAAGATAAGATCTAGTATTTTTCTATTGGTATTAGGTAACGAGTTTAATTGAGAAAGGGAGCATAAAGAAATGAAGGAAGACAGGATTAAGGAAAGATTATTACTAGAAGTAATGGTTGAAAAAGAGGTGTTCCACTCGATTGAGGGCATATTGAAATCACCACATAACATTAAGTGGTCGGATGGAAAACGACATAGAAGATAGGATGATAGCTCAGAAAAGAAAAGTTCGTAAAGTGAAGAAGGGCTATTACAGGGGATATAGATTGAAGCAACCAATAACAATGAAGTAGGAGTTAAAGAAACACGCACTAAAATACATTCCACTGAGGAAGAAGTAGAAAAATCGCTGCAAACTGAACAAGCGAGAGATTCGTGAATGCCAACGAGAACCCCTCCACCATCAGACTTACCAGAGACTAAACGGTCACGATCCTTGCGGAAAACAGTGTACTGTGGCAAGATCTCAGCATCAAAGATATCCTCGTTCAACCAGGTTTCCGTAAGGCATATGATATCATGAGCTGATAAAGTAGAAGAAAGACTTACTTTATAGGACTTGGTCCTCAAGCCACGGACGTTTTGGTAGTAAAGCTTTAAGGAACGGTTTATGTTTATGTTTGTGTCTTTTTTCCTGCTCTGGACCGAAAATTTTCACGCGGAATCTTAGTGAACTCCTTTACGAAGACCCCAGGTGGCCAGAAGTCGTACTTAAGTAACTCATTGATGCCAGAAGAAACCGTGATGCAGAAAGAAGCAATGGTCTGATCTTGAAGATTATCCGCGGTGAGTTTTCTGCACAGCAGTAGCGGTGGCGCGTATCCGAGTTTAGCGGCCACATACTTCTTGATGGATTCGGCAGAAGTACGATATGCTAGCCGTGAAATAAAAACCTTCAGTGAAGGACTAACAACTTCTATTAACATGTAAGAGATGCAACGGGAAACACAATAGTTGTTGCATTGTGAAGAAGCACTTGCAACAAAGAGGGACGCCACACATCAGGGGCAACATACGTCACCTTCAAGCATAGGATCCAATATCTGCCGTTCAAACACAACTACACTATTGCCCACAGCAAGAATAAACATAATAGCAAATGGCAGAATCATGACAGTGAAGGCTTTAATCGACCAGGGGTCACAACGCAATTTCATAAGTGAACGCATAGTACGAGGGTTTGGAATCAAGAAACAAAATGTGGATGTGCATATCAGTGGTGTTGGCAACCAGATTATCGAGGCATTAGGGGCCGCAAGGATTCATGCTCAGTCAATTCATTGCAACAAATCGAAAATATGTTTCGAAGCACTTGTTCTTCGATCAATTACTGGGATACTTCCAAATGTGGTAATAACTGATCGAATAGGGGATCATCTACAGGGCTTGCAATTGGCAGACCCAGAATTTAATGTTCCTTCAAAGATTGAATGTCTGATCGGGGCCAGTGAAATTCCAGCAATAATGTTACCCGGAATCAGACAAGCGGGGGCTACAGCTCCTATGGCGCAAGAAACCATATTCGGCTGGGTACTGTCAGGCCCAGTAATGAACCTACACAACAAGGAATTAATCGTCACAAATATGTGCAGAGATGTGGACAATTTAGATATTGTTCTGAGAAGGTTCTGGGAGATAGAAGAGCTTCCAGTTACAAAGCAATTACATACAAAAGAAGAACAGGAGTGCGAAGATCATTATCGCGCTACTTTCAAACGAGGTTCTTCGAACAAACTTATTTTACAGCTGCCGTTAAAGACAAATCCTTAAATCGTCGGAGATTCACGCAAGCGAGCTGAACGGCGGTTTAAGTCTCTAGAAAAGAGATTTGAAAGGGATAACTGGTTGAAAGAACAATATTATGCGGTTATCTCGGAATATCTAACTGAAGGGCATTTGGAAGAGGTAACAAAGCAACAGCGAGATACTCCCACATACCATATGCCTCATGATGCGGTGATTAAGGAAGCAAGCACCACTACAAAGGTTAGAGTGGTGTTTGACGCTTCAATGAAAACCAGTTCGGGCCACTCTTTGAACTCAATCATGAAGGTCGGACCTGTTCTACAGGCTGATTTATACACGTTATTGCTCAACTGGAGACGATATCAATATGTGGTAACAGCCGACATAAAGGCCATGTATCGTCAAATTTGGATCGATGATGAGCAACATGATCTGCAACGCATACTGTGGAGACATAATTCAGGGACACCTATAAAGGATTACAGGTTGAAATCGGTAACATTTGGGGCTGCGGCAGCTCCATACTTTGTGACCAAAACATTGAAACAGTTGGCTGAAGATGGTGCTACCAATTTCCCGATTGGAAGTCACATTCTTCAGAAGCATTTTTACGTGGACGATATGTCATCAGAGATGACATCATTTCTTTACTCGCATCAGGTGGGTTTCTCATTCGGAAGTGGTCGGCAAATCATCCACAAATTTTAGAGGGCCTTCCAAATGACTCGATTGAGTCGAGCATTAAATCATGGATGGGGCCGAGCGAATTACTCGCACCTTTCACTTTAAATCTTTGCAATCTATGGAAATAACTCGTATCACGAAACGAACAATAGCCAGTGAAGTGGCTTAGCTATTCGATCCGCTAGGCTGGATTTCCCCTGTGGTGATTAAAGGAAAAATTCTTCTCCAACACATCTGGTTGCTACAAGTTGACTGGGATGATGAGGTTCCAGAAGGAGTCGTTGGAAGGTGGAAACATTTTTTAGATGCGATACAAGATATACAAATGATTCAGGTACCGCGATGGATAGGGCTAAACAGCAAGGCTAAGGACATTCAAGTCCACGGCTTTTGTGACTCGTCCGAAAAGGCTTATGCAGCTTGTGTGTACGTGCGAATTCATCAAGGAAATGAAATCGTTATACACCTGGTAGCATCAAAGAGCAGGATCGCTCCTTTGAAAAAGGTAACGTTCCCTCGGCTAGAACTATGCGGTGCGATCTTGTTAGTGAGACTATTGGAAAGAGTCAATAAAATATACGAGCTTATTCAGTGCCCTACGTATGCATGGAGCGATTCCAAGATTATCCTGGCATGGATTCAACAGCCACCTTTTGAATGGAAAACATATGTCGCAAACAGAATCTCTGAAATACACGATCATAAGTATATATCAAGATGGGGCAACGTTCCCACAAACGAAAATCCTGCGGACTTGGCAACCAGAGGTTTAAACGCCAAAGACCTTGCGCAGCGTTGCTTTTGGTGGAATGGTCCTAAGTGGCTTCAGAAGACAGAAGATCACTGGCCGAAAGGTGGAATTGTAGTAGAAACAACAACAGAAGCAAAAGCAAAGGTTTTATTAGTAAAGAATCATCTAACGCAGAACGAAATTTTGAACAAATATTCAAACATGAATCAACTATTGAAAATAACAGCATGGTGCCGTAGATGGCGCAACAAAATCAGGCAATCCTGCATTACGGTTAAAGAACTAGAAGCCTCAGAAGCTTGGTGGATAAAGGTGTTGCAAGCAGAGGAGTTTTCAACGGAAATACACCAGCTCAGGACCAACAAGCAAATGCCAAGAAATAGCAAAATCAACGACCTCACACCGTTGCTGGATTCTGAAGGAGTATTGAGAATGATAGGACGGCTCAGACACACAGCACTGAATTTCCAGGAGAAACACCTCATAATTCTTCCCGGGAGGGGACATTTAATGAACCTTATAATCCAAATGGCACATTTGCAAGTGTTGCACGGAGGGGTGCAGTTGACATTAGCACAATTACGCAGAAGATTTTGGATCTGTCGTGGAAGACAAGCAGTCAAAGCATTCATTCATGGATGTCACACATGCGTCCGTTTTAATCAAAGAACATGCCAACAAATAATGGCAGACCTTCCCATGGTTAGAGTAACTCAAAACAAAACATTTCAAGTTAGTGGACTGGATTATGCTGGTCCAATTGACATACGTCGTCATAAGGGCCGAGGCTCGCCGACGCTGAAAACTTACATAGCAGTCTTCGTTTGTTTTGCGACCAAAGGTATACACTTGGAGTTAGTGACAGATCTATCAACGCAAGCCTTAGTGGCTGCGATACGACGTTTTGTCTCGAGACGTGGCACGTGCTCAGAGATCTATAGTGACAATGGCAGGAACATGGTAGGAGCCGCAAATCACTTCAAAGCGTTTAAAGCTGATGTGAAAGTGCAACATGATCACATCGAGGGTCGAGTCATAACTGAATCAATAAACTGGCATTTTATACCTCCCGGTGCTCCACATTTTGGCGGACTCTGGGAGTCTACAGTTAAATCTACCAAGACTCACTTGAAGAAAATCCTGGGTGCAACTACATTCACCATAGAAGAAATGATGACTGCTCTATGCCAAATTGAAGCATGTTTGAATTCGAGGCCACTATGTAAATTAAATGATGACCCAAATAATGATGCTGCCTTGACGCCAAACCATTTTCTAACTGGCACCACATCAGTGGTAATAACTGAGGACTCATCATTTAGTAAAACAGCACTCTTCAACAGGTGGAATGCAGTACAATATCGCATTCAACAATTCTGACGGCAATGGTCCAGGGAATATTTGAACACTGTTAGGACCCCAACAAAGTGGCAAACGGTCACAGATGACTTACTAACTGGTCAACTTGTACTAATCAAAAAAGACTGCCTTCCTCCAGCAAAGTGGAGCAAGGGATAATCACTGAAACAATAAGAGGAGCACACGATCATGTTCGAATCGTTTCAGTGAGAACGTCAAACGGGATATTGCAGCGACCAATAACTAAGCTATGCTTACTGCCCACCCAATTGGAAAAACCCTGTCCAATTATGAAATGCCAAAATTAACCATCGAGTGAAAATCATCAAGAGGGAGGGCTGGTCCACACAGCCAACGATACAAAATCGGCAAACTCATCGTATCAGTTGAAACCCGGACCGAAATGGAAATGGTGGTGCATCGTTTTAACGATAATTGCATGTTTGCAAGGTCCGGTGTTGTCGCAGGAGCAAGACCATAGTAGATGGTATAATATATCAAAATTTACAAACCAAACAGGCCTATTATATGAACACAAGTCTAATATCAAGTGGGTCACCAGTTATTGGACCATATTGGCGCACTACAGCCTGACGACATATCAAGCCGAATTCAATCGAATCGGAACATTAATCGAGAAGGTGGCACTTTGGTGTGGAACCCAGCAAGCAGATAGAGAGTACTGTGCAGTGACTACAGCACGGTTCCAATACTCATGGAGGATAATTCAAAACAAGGATTCTCTGTTGAGAAACCACCACGGAGCAGTGCACAAAAGAATCAAACGAGGTCTCCTTAATGTCGTCGGTAGCGTGGCCAACAAGCTATTTGGCGTCTTGGATGATGACTTTGCGGAGAACTATCGGAAGGATATTGTGAACCTCAAAGATAACAGTCAACATTTAGAATACCTTATACAACGGCAAACATCTGTAGTGGACTTAATGAAGACTCTGGTGCAGCAGCATGATCAGCAAATGGAGAACTTTACTCAGACGATTAACGACAATTTCTTCAAAGCGTTGAACAGTATTGAAAAGGTGAAAGCAGTCACCGAGGCCCAGTTGATGTTGGAAAAATATATCACAGTTTTAATGTGGGACATTGGTGAGTGCCAACGAATTCAGGATTCTTTACTGCAACTTATATTGGACGCCCAGCATGGGGTGATCAGTGCTGAAATCATCCCCATTCAAACACTACAAGCGCAGCTTTTGTTGATTTCTGGACGATTTCTCAACGGCCAGCATGTTTTAGGTGCATCTAAAACAAATTGGGTTGATTTTTACAAACTAATTGAACTAAAATGTTGCTGCTCTAGAGGACACTATTCTTTTCGAATGCCGGTCATTCATTGTAGATAGTAAAGAATTCGAATCGTACAGAATACATTCGTTACCAACGCTAATAAACCAAACGTACGCGTACATAATTCCTTCTATAGACAATCTAGCATTCAACGCGCGTCGGGATCGATATTTTGTGTTGAGCAATCAAGACATTACCAACTGCAAGCCCATAACTAATAAACTCATATGTGATTTAAAAAGCCCAGTATACAATTTGAATGCTCGGGAATACGCGTGTGAACTTAAAACATATTTAAACAAGCACATAGATACAGATAACTGCGTAATATTGACCATGACACCTCGAGATCTATGGATGCCGTTGCAAGATAAAACTTGGATTTCATACTGAACAAGTTACACGTATATGAATTATCATGTCAACATATCTTTAATCAGTTTCATTTAAGGTTAGAAGGTAAAGGCTTTTTAGAATGGCGCCCGGTTGCGTACTCAGGCATCAATCATTCATCATCTTGAGTAGTAGTTGAAGGACCTAGCTCATTCATTCAGATCAATCACATCATACCCCAATGGAACTTCACGAATCGCACAGCAATTTACTCTAGAATGATATGCTCATATAGTTAATAAGAATGTTTTTAGTCAGTCCCACGAGAATCGCCGGCCGGAGCATAATGCGAATATATTTCAATTTGAGTTCTGTTCTAAGTTAAATTAGTTTGTATTTGATTTATAAGAAGGTTCAATGAAAACATTGATTAGTGATATAAATTTGTATTTCATTCATTAAAGTTTCAATTTCAAAGTTGTATTAACTTGTATTTGATTCATTAAAGTTTCAATTGTAAACAATATATATATATATATATTATATATATATATATATATATATATATATATATATATATATATATATATATATATATTATATATATATATATATATATATATATATATATATATATATATATATATATATATATATATATGTATATATATATATATATATATTATATATATATATATATATATATATATATATATATATATATATAATATATATATATATAAATATATATATATATATAGATAAGTATATGAATTTTCGGCGAAACGAGTTTAATACTAATTTTCTTCGAAAATTAGTAACAAGAATCATACCATGTTAAGTTGTTTAAGTAAAACGAAATAAATACTTTAAGCAGTGTAAATAATACTCTCATTGTATGATTTTGATCCGCTTCATCAACATGACGGAGTTTGTTTTTGACGTACAATTCGTTCTTAGAATTAATGGACAATATTTTGCTAAAGAGCTTGCCGTGTTGTGTTTTGATTCAA
>OX376372.1:123905071-123971391 GCA_947369275.1 Nemotelus nigrinus | reverse complement strand
CTAATCTTAAACAGTCGTTTTCCACTTCGCCTCACTGAAGCATGAATTTGTCGGAAATTTTATTAAGAAATGATAAAATGTCTATTAAACATGAACCCACTAGGGGTCAACCTTTTCTGTAAAGCTGGACATGAGTCACAACCCCGGTAGGGTTGGAGTGCAGTCACGAGGAGAGCTTTAGCACCGCCGGAGAAGCCAACTGGCTAACCAAAAAGGATCTAAGCATTTTTAGTGTTATTTTCAGTTTTCCGGCTGATTTCATTCTACCATATCTTAGAAACTAGGCCGCTTTTTCCCATATTTGCATGGGAACAACTCAGAAAGATCCTCAAATTCATGCTAGACCAAAAAAAATTTTTTTTTGGAAAAAATGGACGTTTTTGCCTAATTTCCCCTATAAAAAAATTTGTTCTTCCTTAAATATCACTATTGAACTCCCCGATCACTTTCAATCATCGAAAGCGCTGTAAAGGCAGTTTTTGCCAAACTATGGCCAAAAAAACCCCTTACTCCCCTACAAAACCGAAATTTTTGTATCACAGCAATAGGTGTTGGCTCGTTATGTCCCAAACCACACTAACCCAAAATTAGCCGAGTTTGTCCGATTTCAGCTACTTTTGCCCTAAAAACTTTTTGAATAATTGAATAAATACTTTCCCAATTTCTCCTATCAAAAATTTTTTCGTCCTTAAAATATCACTAATATACTTCCCGACCAAATTCAATCATCGAAAGCGCTGTAAAGGCAGTTTTTGCCAAACTATTGCCAAAAACCCCGTTTCTCCTTTACAAAACCTAAACTTTGTATCACAGCAATAGGTCTTGGCCAGTTATGCCCCAAACCACTCTGACCCAAAATTGGCCGATTTTGCCCGATTTCAGCTACTTTTGCCCTAAAACCTTTTTGAATAATTGAATAAAATAATTTCCCAATTTCTCCTATCAAAAATTTTTTCGTCCTTAAAATATCACTAACATACTTCCCGACCACTTTCAAAAAAAACCCTTACTCCCCCACAAAACGTAAATTTTTGTAACACAGCAATAGGTCTTGGCCCGTTATGTCCCAAACAACTCTAACTCAAACTTGGCCGATTTTGTCCGATTTCAGCTACTTTTCCCCTAAAAACCTAAACCTAAAGTCCCAAAATACTCGCAAGCACGAAAATACTCTATACAAAAATATGCGATACAAAAATACTTGCAAGTTCTAAAATACTCGATACGAGTATATACTCGTATAGTTCCAAAATACTTGCAAGTATTTAAAAATACCTGTTCCAAAAATACTTGCAAGTATTTAAAAATACCTGTTTCAAAAATACCTGTTCCAAAAATACTTGCAAGTATTTTGGAACGATACGTTATTTTCGTATTCGAATATTTTGGAAAAATACCTGTTCCAAAAATACCTGTTCCAAAAATACCTGTTCCAAAATACTTGCAAGTATTTTGGAACGATACGTTATTTTCGTATTCGAATATTTTGGAACGTTACGTTATTTTCGTATTCGAGTATTTTGGAACGATACGTTATTTTCGTATTCGAGTATTTTGGAACGATACGTTATTTTCGTATTCGAATATTTTGGAACGATACGTTATTTTCGTATTCGAGTATTTTGGAACGATATGAGTATAAACTCGTATCGAGTATTTTCGTACTTGCAAGTATTTTCGTCTCGCGTACGAGATACTCGTGAGTATGAAAGCACTTGCAAGTATGAAATACGAGTTTATATTAATATTAGGATACTATTACGTCACTGTTTGATTAAAATGAATTAAATGGACGAAATTTATTGTGTAAATTCTTGATTACATGTATAGTCCACAAAAATACTCGTACCTAGTATTTTTGAATTTCGTACTAGGTACTGGCTGTTCCAAAAAAATACCTGTTCCATATACCTGTTCCAGTATATACGCCTCATCTCTAGTTCAAATATCAATATAATTGATAAATTTTGTACGCATATTACTTATGATTTGATATGCTGTTTACGGATGTGTGCATATTGTATGAAAGACTTTGATTGGGTTTGAAGCAGGTTGCACCGCTTATGATATTATTCTATATGGAACGTTTTATAATGAAAAAATCGATCTTTGAAAGTATTTCAGGAATTTTTTGTTGAGCCAATTAGTAAAAATGGTAACTCTTCTTTTTCGGAAGAATTTACTTCAGCTTGAGTTTTGGATGTAGAAATTGAATGTTACTATTTCCTAAATTATCAGTTGTTTTTAAGTGCAACATGTGGAAGTTTTTTAGTGTGTGTAATATAAAAAAGTGAAGTTTATTCGAACGGAACAGCATTGATACTAGGTAAGTATAACTATTTAACTTCTTTTATTTTTTATATAGATCCGATTAAACTTAAAAAAATGAATAGTGTCGAAAGTTTAATTTCTAAACCATTTTCTTTGCGTTCTCTGGAGGAAAAGCTAAAAATTAAGCGCTTAGGTCCACATCGACCAGCAAATTTCAATCTGGAAACTTCAGATGGTAGACAAAAACGTAAATTTTCTACTGACTGGTTCAATAAAAAAAACCTGGCTGGCTGCATCCGAGGTTAAACAATCCCTGTTTTGTTTTTATTGTCTTCTATTTGGAGGTGAGGCAGCATGGACTAATAGTGGTTTACGTGATTTAAAGCATTTATCTGAAAGGATAAAAAAGCATGAGACAAGTTCAAGGCACCTACAAAACGCGTTAAGTTTTCAAACATTTGGATCAATTAACATTATGTCTCAAATTGATTCTGGTCATGCTGCTTCAATAAACAAGCATAATGAAATTGTGAGACGGAATCGTCATGTTCTCAGTAGAATAATTGACATTCTTAAGTTTTGTGGAAGCCACAACTTAAGTTTACGTGGGCACGATGAGAGTGAATCAAGCTGCAACAGAGGTATTTTTCTTGATATGGTATCATACACCAGATCCATTGACTTAACTTTGGATGATTATCTCAAAAATAATAGAATCACTCAAAATACATCCAACACCATACAAAATGAACTTCTAGAATGCATTTATATAACTTACCTTAATAATCTCAAGAAGGAAATTAAAGAAGCAAATTTCGTATCATTGCAAGCCGATGAAACCACTGATATTTCTTGTACTTCACAAATGGTGATTGTTCTGCGATTTGTAAAAAATAAGTTGCCCGTTGAACGCTTTCTTTCATTTTTCGATCTTCACGATCGCTCTGCGCAGGGAATGATTGATAAAATACTAAACGCACTTAAAGAATTTGATTTGAAGAGCAAACTTATCTCTCAAACATATGATGGAGCGGCTGTAATGAGCGGCGGAAATGCTGGTGTTCAAACATTAATGAAAAATATATTTCCTTACGCCCAATTCGTTCATTGCTATGCTCATCAGCGAAATTTAGTCTTGAAGCAAGCTTCTTCGTCTATCAAAGAAGTACGTATTTTTTTGCAAATATATCCGCATTTTCTTCTTTCTTTTCGTGTTCTCCAAAGCGTAAAGATTTATTTGTAGAAGTTTGTCAAAAAAGAAGTCTTTCAAGATCGATGGAAATTCGCTGGAATTTTCAGTCTCGGGTCGTAAAATCTGTTTTTGAAAGCCGAGAACAACTAATTCATTGCTTTGAGTTGATTCAATGCGAATCTTGGGATCCTACTACCATTAGAGAAGCAACCGGGCTATTAAATTATTTAAATGATGACAACTTCATTTTTTTTCTAGAACTTTTTAATAAAATATTCGGACATGTAGACATTTTTTCCAACATTTTACAGTCTCGCAGTACAAATGGAGTTCTGGCATTTCAAACTGTCGATATATTTTGTAAATCTATCAATGCGATAGGAAATGGTTTGAATCCAAGTCAATTTATTGCTAACGAATATATGGCGAAAAGAATGCGTACTTCAATGCATGATGTTCACATGATAGGAAAAGAAGTTTGCGATATTATTACCACACAGGTTAAAGCGCGTTTTGATAATTTTGATCACATTTATGCCTTCAATTTAATAAATCCATCTGAATTTCACAATTTTAATTTAAATTTCCCTGCTAACCATCTTGACACGATAGTCAATAACTTTCCATTTTTCGACGCAGGGACGTTAAAAAACGAATTAGAAGTTTTATACAATAATGAAATGTTCGGAGATATGTCATCCATTACAGAATTTTATAGTTTTTTTTAAAGAAAATAATTTGTTTGCATCTTTTGAACAAACTAATAAATTAATTGAAATAGTAAAGGTAATTGAATTTGATCATGGTTCCCTTCTTGTCTATAAATCAGCATAGACAACGTATATCATTTCTACAGCTGATGTTAAAATTTGTCACAACTAGCATAAATAAAAATGTAATGATTTCCACCTGCAAGTGGTCACGCCAGTCAAGTATGCACTGTGTGCTGGTGTCTGATGAGAAGCAGTGCATACTTTCGAAACCACTTTGTCAAAATAGAATTTTCAATGTAGATTAAAGTTTTTAATGTTAATAAAAAGTTGTTCAATTTTAATCATCCCGCAAAAACAATTCCAACCTAATTGAAATAGTTCTTACCACTCCAGTTACTACAGCAGAGTCTGAAAGATGCTTTAATACCCTTAAGAATATTAAAACTTATAAATCTAGCACAATGGGTCAAAGTCGCCTCCATTCGCTGGCAATATTATCTATTTGTAAAGAAGTGGTTACAGATATAGAAAATTTTAATGAGCTGGTGATAGATTTGTTTGCTCAACTGAAAAATAGGCGCGCGGAATATTTATACAAATAATAAGTAGAAGCCATTATTAAAAAGAGTTTTCCCGAAAAAGTTTTTAATTTAATTTATTTATATATGTATGTTATTTTAACTGTTGTTGAAAATGTTTTTGTTTTTATGTATATATTTATAAAAGAAAATAATTTTATTAGTGGAATATAAAAAAAGAGTTTTTATGCGACGCATTTTTCATATAAACGAAGTTGATTTTGATAATTCTGTAAGTATTTTTTTTCTCGAATACTCGGTGTTGATGTCAAAACTCTTTTTGGGAAACCGTACACTTTAAAATCGGTTAACGCTCTGATACGGTACCCCTTGGGTGGAGTGGAAACCCGTTCGTAAGGTTAGCCCCGCTTGTTGTAATTGCCACGAGCCGCCACTGCTTTGAAGTATATGTAAGTTGAACAGGAGTGTTCAACGAGGGGCAGATTATGTTAGAGTTAAATCAATAAATCTAAGTTAAATCAATAAAACAAAGTTTGTATGTACATACTCACATGTACAAACATACAAACTTAACATATCATGCAAAATCGCATGATATCAAGTCTATGTAGGGAACTCAACTTATTCTTAGCAAAATTGTAATTCTTGCAAATAAGCAGTTTGTATCGGAAATGCGTGTCCGGGCAATAGCATCAAATTCCGAATATCGGAAATACCATGCATTCGCATTCCAAAGATCATATGTCGTTACAAACTTTCTTGCCTACGAATGCTACTGTCTGCGCGGTGTCCGGTCACGTGGAATTCGTATCGATTCAGCATCTTTGTAATTACTGAAAACTGTGTTTAAAGTGTAACATAACCAGAAATAAATCAGATTATCGAAAAGCATTGAATCAATCAAGTGTTTTCTTTGATAGCATTACCATCAGGTAATTGCGGTACATAGCACCGTAATTATCCGTCGCAAAACAATCACTGGTGCAAGCACCGTGGTTGTATTGACAAAAACAAGTTATTTGTTTTTGATCCCAACAACTAGTGTGTTTCAAAAGTTTGTTTCAAATAACGGTTTTTATTTCCTCAATTGGATTTGAAACCTTAAAAAAAATTCGAGTCTTTCTCCGGAATTGACCGCGCATAATTTTCACTTATGCACGTAAGTAAGACCGAATACGAAAGTATTTTTGCAAAAACCTTTATCAGTGTTTCACTTTTATTTGTGTGTCACTAACAGCTGAAACTTCACTTGACACATCCTACCGGTTGCGAATTATATGTCCTGATTGAACCCTTATTGAAACACAAAAATACTTTTTTAACCAAATGTCATTTTTATTATTTTCCATTTAAGGTTTAAATTTGTTTTCCAATTATCAAATTATAAGTTTTAAATAGGATTATTAAATATTTAAACTACTTAATTATTACTGGGCATTTACGTTTAGTCTTTAGGTTATATATATCATTATTTTTCTCCTTCAAACTCAATAAATTTCTTTTGTATTTAATACGGCATTTCATTACACTCTTATAATTGAAATTCTTTCTTTTTAAACGTTTATTACACTTCTGAGTTTTTAACTCCTTAAACTTTTATTTCACTTCTAAGTTTTTAGCTTCTTAAACTTTTATTTCTCTTCTAAATTTTATTTCTCTTCTAACTTCCTTTTATTTCACTTTTGATTCTTAAACTTTTGTTTTGTATCTAAACTGAATTGTATTTCATTTTTTACTTTTGGAACTTTGCTTCGAGTGACAAAATCGCGTATTTGTTTATTTAAAACTTAATTGAATTTGCGAACGATTTGAACTATCCGCTGAAGCACACTGCGACGGTGTCTACCGCAGCCAAGCTGTCAGTTGAGCTGATTATATGGGTTTCCATAGCAGTGAGCACACCCTACGTCGACTTGTCGCAGCTAAGCGCAGCTCAAGTCAAAATGGATTCAACTTTTGTCGCAGCGAAGAGTTGCAATCAGCTGTAATTGCTTGAGAGTGGTGCGCAATTTGAAATGAGTAGAGAATATGAATAGAGTTTATTTGATACTAGTAATATTTTTCTAGGATTCGAAAACAAATTTTATGGTTTGTAGCATAGATAGTTAATAGCAAAATAAAAAGATAGTTAATAGCAAATTCGAAAGATAGTTAATAGCAAATTGATTATAGTAATTCAAAATACTTTACTAACTCACTTTACTTTACTAATACTAGGTCTGTTCCCGTACTTCAGCAAACTGCTGCAGTAACAGAATTTGGCAGCTGGCTTCCTTTTGCTGCAAAATTTTGCTGCAAATCTCTCTCGCAGATTTCGGCACCTTGCGCTCAGAGACGCAGGCATCCGCTTTCGCCTCAACTTTGCGTTTCTTTCGTGTGCCACTGCTGGCAGATTTGGCATCTGTGCTGGCTGGCTGGGAGATCTTCGGTGTAACCGATCCCTCCTTACCTTTCAGCGTCGTTGCTGAATCCCGATTTGCATCAGAAATCATCGATTTTTTGAACAGAGTTCTCTTTTGTTGGCAGCTGAGAGCTTTCGCTGGTTCACAAAGTCCAGTTGGCGTAGTTTTGCATCCAGCCACCGGTCCAGAACATTTCTGCTGCGAACATGCGACCTTAGCAACACCAGCGTACTTTTCTTTCGCTACCCCAGGTCGGCTCCATTGATATAAAAGTATAGAGGATATGAGCATAGCGAAATTTATGTTGCCATTTTTTGGATTGTTTGGTAGTTGTAGTGAATACATGCAAGGGGCTTACAAATGCAAAGGTATAGTGATTACACGATTTCGTATAATAAAAGGAGCCAATTTATTTTAGGTATATTAAAACGGTGTTTAGATTTAAGTGGAAGGATTTAATAGTAAAATACATTCACAATATCTATGAAAGGTTAGTGATGAAATACAAAATATTTCGCTGTCGAAGCTTGTGAGTAATTGCACGTGAAAATTTTATTTATTAGAATTTGTGATGCATTCAAATAGAAGAAATTAAATCGATGATTTGAATGAATTTCTGAATTTTATACCAAGAAAATGCAACACAAATTAGTGCGCATTATAAACCAATGTTATTGGTAATAATAACTACCGTTTAACTCATTTTAACTCATTTGCACGTGCATATATATATATATATATATATATATATATATATATATATATATATATATATATATATATATATATATATATATATATATATATATATACATATATATATATATATATATATATATATATATATATATATATATATATAGATATATATATATATATTCATATATATATATATATATATATATATATATATATATATATATATATATATATATATATATATATATATATATATATATATATATATATATATATATATGTATATATATATACATATATTGTTGTGTACACTCAAAACCGCACTGACGTTTCGACACTTGTGGAAATGTCAAATATCACATATGGCTACTAGAGCTCCCTAATTGCACGCGGTGGTAAATCCTCGGAACTAGATAATTATTTTTGATTCGGGCAGATTTTGAATTTGTTATAACTGTACTATTATTGATATAAAAGCTCGAATGATTAACAATAAAGAACAGTCTTTTGCTGGTAAGCCAAACAACAAGCGGCGACCAAATTAATAAAACATTAGTTTTATTTTCATTTCCAAATAAAATCAAGACTCTCTTGACTTAGCGTAGCGGCGACAGGCTCGCCAAAGCTAAGTCTTAGCAGGGTCAATTAAAGACGAAGATAAGACTGTACTATTTTCGCATAGCGGCGACAGGTTCGCCAAAGCGAAAACTAATAGTAGTTTTAATCTCTTTTCTGGTTCAAAGAGCTAAATAGTAGCCAGTTACCAGATACCAGTGTCCACTATATTACTGACACATTTCAATATATATATATATATATATATATATATATATATATATATATATATATATATATATATATATATATATATATATATATATATATATACATCTATATATATATATATATATATATATATATATATATATATATATATATATATATATATATATATATATATATATATATATATATATATATATATATATATATATATATATATATGGATATTTATGTATATATACATACGAGTATATATGCATTTTAATAAAATTAATCATTAAATTCACAAATAGACACATGTTCAAATATATGCATGGATATATATACATACAAAGTATGTACAACTTTATTTGTACATTTGTATCTATATTTAACATACTCCATAAACATTTATAAGAAAATTTGATGCAAAAATATATATTTATGAACCCCTTAGTTAATTATATAAATTGCTGTTTTTTGCGCTTCTATAGAGAGCTGGTTAGGATAGTTGCATTGAAACGAACGAAAACTCCTGCTCTTGCTATTGTTGTTTCCAATGCTACTATTGATATATAAATACATACTCGATAGCAGCACTAAGAGGCAACTATTATCACAGTTTCACACCTCCTTCCTCTTTTCTAAACCGGGCTTGGGACCGACTGCAGCAGATTTACAGTGCTATTTCAACAATTAACTGTTCTTGGCTTCAAAAGTTATTTTTTTTCAATTTTATTTGTATACCTGGGCATATGCTGAAAACGGCACCTATTAGTTCGTAATTTAGTACCCGCTTTGACCTACTCAAAAGCTCGATATGTCACATTAGCTAAAATGTAAACAAACCGAGGGATGTTATTACTCTCGCGACTATTACATAGCTAATCTTCACGCAAACGAAATAAACTGGCGTATTTGCAATTGAAACACTACACGCATTCTTCATCAATAGTTTTATTGAAATAATACTAAACCGTTCACTCGTAAACTTTATTCGTTTTCACAATAACCAAACCGCACAACATGAAATCTGAATTGTCTAGCTATGTACAAATATTAACTTAATTAAACAATCACTTGGCATTGCCACTGATAAGCATAAGAGACAGAATTTATTATTATTTTTAATGCACCACCCGATTACGATTTTTAAGACGATTTAGAAATGCGCGGCATGAAGACATTCAATATTATAAAAGTCGCGTTGACAGTCCCAGTTACTGTAACAACGATGAAACAACTGGGAATGTCAGAACACTTCGTTTTCACGCATATTCAAACAAATGTTTCTGGCAACAGTCACGTACAGTATATGTATATGCTATTCGCATATCCTCTATACTTTTATATCAATGGTCGGCTCAGAGGTTTTGCTGCCTGACATCCAGTCTCCAGGGAAACACCTACAATTAATACTGCGTTTGTCTCTCTGTCAGCCTTCGCCGGCAGCTTGCCCCTTTTGCGCAGCTCAGAGGAATGAGCACTCTTACTATCTGCCTGCGGGCGTCTCATAGCCTCCTCTAATGCATCCCTTCTCTTCTTATGTGAGGATTCGGGAAGAAACATCTGTTCCCCTGGTGCGGCCGTAGTCGGACTTCCAACTGACTCTGTACTCGCCTTTCCGGAGCCTGTGATTAGAGGGGATGCTATCAGCAAGTCCGAAAACTTGCTGGCCATGAAGTCTTCCACGATGGTAAACTGTGAGCGTTCACTGCTACCAGGGTCCTCCATTGCAGTCATACATGAGGTTGGAGCCTGCAGAATCCGAGCCCCTGCCGTGCTGAGCAAGTTAACTTTTGTACACGGAGCTGTGTTAAAAAAAATATAATTAACAAATTAAACAACAATTTTGGTCGATAGCTACATGCCTTACGCGACTTTATTAACTTAATAACTTTAAACTGAATAACTTTCTTTCGATGAATTACAATAGCGGATGAATGGAGATCGACTGGGGGCGTATTACGTTACGGGATCGTTTTTCTCCCTGCATGAAAACTGCTGACCAATCAAATGTCTGTCTGCGCGATGAAATTTTATAATTGTGAAAAATGCAGTTTGAGATTTTATTTATTTATTTATTTACTATTACTATTATTCAACAGATAAAATCCAATGACTGAATATAGAATATATAAAAAAAAAATTTATTCACTAACGAAAGAATGAAAAAATGAACAAAATAATAATGAAATGATAATGATACAAAATAAAGAACAATAATAAACAAAATCAAAGTGAAAAGGTACAAATTCAAAATAAGACTACATTGAACTTGTAGTAAGCAAAACATTATGTTTCAGAAAAGTTTTAAATGCATATAATGTCGGCGGTAGAGGACCAAACTGTAGCTCATTATATTGCCTCAGTAATTCCAACAGCGGAGAATAAAAAAGATATCAGTGCGCGCAAATGGCACACTAAACTCAAACGAAGAGCGGGTGCCATGCACTGCAACACGAACAGAAACGTGGCTGCTGATATCTGAATCTGACAACTTATGAAATAATTTGAAGACTAGGCACTCATCCAGGAACAGTCTCCGTGATTCAAGGGAAGGGAGATGAAGAAACGACAGAAGATCACTATAAGGACGATAAGGAAGCTGAAATTTATAAAACAGGGTGTGAGTAAATCTGCGTTGAACCAACTCCAACGCAGTATTTAAGTAGACAAAACGAGGACACCAAACTTGACAGCAATGTTCAAGGATACTACGTACAAAGGAGAGAAAAAGGTGTACACAGGTGAAAATATTAACGAAAGCTTTAGAGGATCTAATAATAAAACCGGATAGTTTAGGGGCCCTGGCGGTAATTTAAGAAATATGCTTATCAAATTTGAGCTTAGGATCAAGTATTACGCCAAGATCTCTAAAGTTATCAACAACATTAAGAGGAAAGCCACAAACAGAGTAAGAGAACATCAAAGGTGAAATTTTCAAAGAGAAAGACACTTTGTGGCATTTCACGATGTTCAAAGTGAGAGCATTGGAAGCGCACCAAGTCTGTAGGCTGTTGAGATCGTTTTGTAAAACCATACAGTCATCTTGTGACTCAATCACTCGAAACATCTTGAAATCGTCGGCATACAAAAGACAAGAAGAATGGATTAAAGGAGGGAGATCGTTTATGAACAAAAGAAAGAGAAGAGGACCAAGGATAGATCCCTGCGGAACACCTGATGCAGGATGAAAAGGAATTGAAGAGGAGGAATTAACAATTACAATACAGGTACGGTCGAGGATGAAAGAGTTGAACCAGGGAAGAAGAGAACCAGCAATGCCATCGTACCTTAGCTTTTGAAGAAGGAGGCTATGGTTGACGGAGTCAAAGGCTTTGGAAAAGTCGGTATAAAGTACATCAGCCTGCTTTTGATGGTCAAGAGCGGATGCGACCGTGTGTGTGAAGGAAAGAAGGTTGGTTAAAGTGGATTTACCTTTGACAAAACCATGCAGTTCATGAGCGAGAGTAGGCTGGATAAAGGAGTAGACCCGCTTGTAAACCACTTTTTCAAGGATCTTGCCAAAGCAAGGAAGAAGGGAAATGGGACGATAGTTTGAGACACTTGTACGATCACCGGCATTTTGTATAGGAAAGATGTTAGCAATTTTCCAGAGAGAAGGAAAAGAGCCAGAAGATATACTTAAGTTGAACAAGATAGAAAGTGGGACGCACAGAGATGATGAAAGAGATTTAGCCAGGATATTTGGAATACCGTCGGAACCACTAGCCGTATTGTCATCGATATCGTTCAACAGAAGTTCATTTTCAAGAGGGTTCGTTCGAAATGAGTGCAATTCAGGAGAGGATGTGGAGGGAAGATTTGAAGAATTAGAAGAGGATTGTTGTGAGAAAAAAGTGGAAAAGTAGGAAGCAAAACGCTCACACACTTCTTGTGGATTGGAGGCAGCTGTATCACCCAAGTGCATACCATTGGGGATACTAGGACTATTTTTCAAGGAACGGATTAATGACCAAAAGGATTTCGGGTGATTGGTTCTAATTGATGCTTCAACGCCAGCAATGGTGGAGCGCATCGCCTGCCTGACAACTTCTTTCGCTTTAGAGCGAAGATCCTTATACAAAAGAAGGTCAACAGGTGAACCTGATCTTTTATATAAGTAACGAGCTGCATTTCTGGCTTCAAGTGCGATTGAAACTTCACTGCTGAACCATGGAGCATCGTTCGGTTTATTAGGACGATTAGTTGGTGTGAATAGTGGAATAAGGTTAGATAGGAAGTTATACAGCTTGCACAGAGCATCATCAACGTCAAGGCTACGAAAAAAAGAAAACCAGATAATTCTATTTATTTCAATTGCCATGTCGGTGAAATCAGCCCTGCGAAAGTTGAAACGTAATAAGGATGGGACTTTATTCCTCATAGAACGAATATTAGAAATTTCCAGAATAATAGGAGGGTGATGAGAATCAGGAGGAACATTTATTCCTCATAGAACGAATATTAGAAATTTCCAGAATAATAGGGGGGTGATAAGAATCAGGAGGAACATAAGGAAAGAGAGCAGCGCTTAAAGAAAGTAATGATTTTGGGATATTGGACAAAGCGAGATCCAGAATTCTATTGCTGGCATTTGGTATATTGTTGAGCTGAGAGAGGAAACAAAGTGAGAGAAACGAAGACGTTATTAAAGAAACATTACTAGTCTAGATGATAACCGAATAGTCAACATCCCAATCTAGAGTAGGGAGATTAAAATCAATACATAGCAGAACGTAAGCGGTGGGAAAATGACTGTTGAGGTAAGAAGAGAGTTCCGGCAGGAATTGTTCATAAATCGACAGAGGAAGGTTACAGGGGATATATATCGAAGCGACGACTAAGGCCTGTCAGAAGGCAAGAAAATACGCACAAAAATACACTCAACAGGAGGACAGAAAGGAGCATCACGGCAGAGTGTTCCGTTGAGTGCCTTATTAATACCGATGAGAACACCTCCACCATCGGATTTACGCTATTCAATCTCTGTCTTTACGGAAAACCGTGTGGTCAGGTAAGATTTCCGAATCGAAGATATCAGCAGTAAGCCAGGTTTCTGTAAGACATATTATGTCGTCCGAAGCTTAAGTGTCAGAGAGCCTGAACTCATTAGTTTTGGTCCTCAAACCGCGAAAATTTCGATAGTAAAGTCTTAATCCTAAGGTCTGGAGCTCCTTGCTCCTCTCGGATGAAAATTCTTACGAGGAATTCTGGTGAATTCTTTGACCAGAACACCAGGAGGCCAGAAGTCCTTTCGTAGAAGCTCGATGATTCCAGCAGAACAGTTATGCGGAAAGAAGCCACTTCCTGGTTTGGTAAGTTGTCAGGCGTCAGTTTTTTGCAGACCAGAAGTGGTGGAATGTAGCCAAGCTTAGCAGCTGCATATTGCTTAATCGTCTTGGCTGAAGTTTTGTAGTCTATGCGAGATATGAAGACTTGCAGTGGCGGACTCACCACTATAACGTGGGGAAGTGCACCATTTGGCCCAGAAGATTCGACATTCACACTGGGTTGAATTTGAGGAACTACATGCGTTGCTGTAATGTCGGTACGAGGTGTGGAAGTGGTGGGAATGTCCAATAGTAAAAGCGGTGAGGTAGGAGGTCGATCGCGAGGCTGTTGCTGCGGCTGATGCTCATTAAAAATAGGTTGAAGCGATTGCAGTGAATGTGATTGCGGAGCTTGGGCACGAGATTTGCTCATTTTCTGAGTCGTGACTCCAACAGGTGATTTTGGAGCATCAACTCTGTCAGTGATATCATCAGAATCAACAGACACAGCCGTATCCAGCAGTGGTTGGAGGCTTTTTAGAGTAACATTGGCTATCTCTTCAGACATTTTTTCTTCCAGACATTTTTTAGCAGCACGTAATTTACTCACGTAATGCGCCATAGAAGATGAGTGGCAGCAACTGCAGAACCAATACAGCCCAGCAGTATCATTAAGCGCGTCCCCAATACGTCCCGAGAGGCCTACGCAACCAACGTGAAAAGTTTTTCCGCAGAAACCCGCACAGATCACATAAGGTACATTATCGGATTTAGTGGCGCAAGGAGTAGCACTGCACTGGATCATTGTAAAGCGAAAATTCAGCGATTCGAACTAAATAATAATCTAAGATAATAAATACAGCAGATGCGAATTTCGACCGCAAGATATCAAGTTAATGGTTCGGAGCTTGGGTGTAGCGGAGACCGAAATCGACATTGGGTAAATATCACAATTACACACCGAACTACGTAAAGTAGTTCCACAGAGCACTAGGTGGAGTTAAATCAATAGTCGAATACGCGAACCAGTTGATTGTCACTGTCGATAACACAGCGTAGATTTAAAGCGGTTAATTAGCAGTGTTGTTTACAAATAAATCTTGAGAATAAGATTATCAGAGAAAGCACTGAATCGACACTCAGGAAAACTGCGTAATGGCGCAAAAAGTGTGTGAAATAAAACAATCTATCGCAGTAAAGCGCGCAAAAGAAAAGATGGTAAAAAGCAATTAGCAACGGTAAATTTGCAGAGTAATTCACGGATAAATCTTAAGAATAAGATTATCGTGGAGGCACTAAACCGACACTCAGGAAAACTTTGTAATGGCGGTAAAAGTATTATAAAGAACACAGTCAGTGCAAAGCGCGAAGAGGAAATGACGGAATTATTTAAGCAAAGCAAAAAGAAAGGCGGAGCAAAGGTACACGATGTGGACACTTGTCAAACAAAATTCTAATGTTTTTATTGGTTGCGCGTGTAATTGAAATATGCTAATCTGCTGACCAATCATATGTCTATCTGATCGATCAAGTTGTATAATTGTGGAAAATGCAACGTAAGATTTTTATTGGCTGCGCGTGTAATTGAATCATGATGATCTGGCTGTGCGTTTTGCATAGCCGTGTGAAATAATTTTGGGAATTTAATGGGATCATCGTACGTAACTAGCACGAACAGCACGGGTGGATTTCCAGACTCAGCCTGGCTGCCACCTGCAGAGATAAAATTCATAAGTTTCATCCTTGTGGATACACAAACACATACACTTATCTCACTTACATTCCACTACTCACCACACTACTTGACATTTAACACACTACACGAAAATATTGTACATCAAGTAGGCTAAGTGAAAAATGTTTGAATTTTATAAAAATATTTTGTGTTGTCAAATAATTTTTGATGGGTTGTCAAGTAATTTTTAATGTACATATCGCTGTTAAATTTTTGGACAAATAAAGTTATAGTTGTGTGAAACTTCCAATTTCACTTTGAATTACTTCATATTAAACTGCTCAACGATCGAGTAAGCAACTAAATCCTCATGTTTACTACAGCCATCAGGCTGCAACTATACACATTTTATTGAGGATAGAGCTTCCTCGTTGCCTCAAACCCTCCTCCTTTCTCCGAACTTGGGACCGGCATATCACAAGTTTGACTTGTGATCGGCGGAGTTTGTAAATCAGGTATATTAAGGTAGAAGCACACTGCTGTCACGTCACGTGAGCTGACGTGCCGTCATATCAGCTGACCTCACGTGCCACAGATTTGCAGTACAATTTTGTATGCTTAGAAGCACACTGGTGGCACGTCACGTCACCCAGACTCATGTGCTGTCACGTGAGCTCACGTTTTGGGTCATCTGCAAATTTAGATTTTCGAGCTCACGTGACAGCACGTTTAACATGTAACGTCTGTTTTTTAATGTCGTATATGGCGAAATATTAGTGCATATATGCGCATTGAGTGACGCAAATATGTGCTTGTATATGCATTTTTTAATTGAAATCGTAGTTTTAGCCAGTTTCAGTCGATCAACTTAAATTAAGTGCAACTCAGGTGAGCTGCTATCATGACACAATTGTCTTTCCAAGCGTGAACTCATGCCTCCACAAGCGTGACGTGACAAGGCGTGAGCTCACGTGACGTGACTGGAGTGTGTTTTTACCTTTAGCTAATGGTGGGCTAAAAAACGCCAAACAGTTTGAAATACACGTTTGGCTGCAAAAAACGAACGAACAGTTTTTCCAAATAGCGACAAACGGTTTTTCTACAACGAAATTTTTTTTCTAGAAATAATTTTTCTAAAACCAACTATTCGAACTATTCTACAGCGAAAAGCTTTTCTTAAGCCAATTGTTTTTCTAAAACAGACCATTCTTCTCAAACCAACAGTTTTTCTAAAACGAATAGTTTTTATAAAACCAATCGTTTTTCTAAAACGGATCGTTTTTCGTTTTTCACAAAAGATCCGTTTTTTTAAAACGAACTGTTTTTTTAAAACGAATCGTTTTTCGTTTTTTAAAACGAACCGTTTTTTTAAGAGGAATCGTTTTTCTCAAACGAATCGTTTTTTTAAAACGAACTGTTTTTTTTTAAACGAACCGTTTTTCGTTTTTCTCAAACAAACCGTTTTTTTAAAACGAGTCTTTGTTCGTGTTTTAAAAACGAACTGTTTTATTTCAAAACGAATTGCTTTTCGTTTTTTAAAAACGCACTGTTTTTTTTAAACGAATCGTTTTTCGTTTTTTTTAAAACTAATTGTTTTTCATCGTTTTTCGCTTTTTTAAACGAACCGTTTTTCGTTTGTTAAAACGAGCTGTTTGGCAGTGGAAAACTGTTTAGCTGCGGAAAAGAGTATTTTCGTACTTGCGAGTATTTTCGTACTTGCAAGTATTTTATTCAAATATTCAAAAAGTTTTTAAGGCAAAAGAAGCTGAAATAGGACAAAATTGGCCACTTTTGGGTTAGAGTGGTTTGGGACCTAACGGGCCAAGATCTATTACTGTGATATAAGAATTTCGGTTTTATACTGGAGTAAGGGGTTTTTTGGCCATAGTTTGGCAAAAACTGCCTTTACCGCGCTTTCGATGATTGGAAATGGTCGGGGAGTATATTAGTGATATTTTGTTGGGCGAAAACGTCATTATTCCAAAAAAAAATTTTATCTAGCATGAATTCGGGGACCTTTCTGAGTTGTTTCGGGCGAAATTTACATACAAGTCTGGGGAAAAGTTGCCAAGTTTCGAAGATACGGCAAAATGAAATCTGCCGGAAAAGTAGCACTAAAAGTGCCAAGGAGGAACAGGTTGAGATCCTTTTTGGTTCATCAGTTGGCGTCTCCGGGTGTGCTGAGGCCCTTTTCGTGACTGCAGGTCGCCACAAGGGTGTTTCCATACCAACCGAGGTTGTAAAATTTACGAGACCATGGGAGGTAAGGTGCCTCTTGACTTATGCCCAGCCTTACGGAAGAAGTTGGCCCCCTAGTGGGTACATGTTTAATAAACAAAACATTTTTTTTATTTCTTAATAAAAACTTCATGCTTCAGTGAGGCGAAGTGGAAATTCAACTGTTTTAGATTAGCCAGGAAAAGTTTGGTATCAGAGATCGCTTGATGAAAAGTCAGATAGATGACAACAGGATTAGTTGGCACTATCTTAGTAAATTTTTTTTACTTTTGTCATTTGAACGAATACAGGAGGTGTCTTTTGCATATAACAAAATGAAAAACAAATTAAATTGATTGAATTTGATCGTTTTTCTAAAGATGGCCCCTAGATTGGAGAAAAACTTGCCAAATAAATGACCTACCATTGGAAAGTTGCGGACAAGCTGCAAATACTAATGACTCGGTATTCTTTGAAGGTAATCTTGTACCATCACCATTCTAGCTTGGGAACGTTGTGTCTGGAGGGTGGAGGAGGGCATATTAGTCGATTTTATTACATTACTGCAAATCGTATGCATTGTATATATACATGTACATACTTCAAATAGGTATTTGGAACAGGTATTTTTTCGTACTCGTACTAGTTATACCTAGGGCCTTTCCGAATGGTCGTCTTCACCTTGGTCTTCAGCTTGTTATAACAGAATGTGACGTCACATCAAGTTTAGCTTGTCCGAATAGTTTATCTACGGCTTGACATTTCTCCCGTGTACAACAGTTAATAGGTATGTTCCCGTACTACGATTAATTGCGATTAATCGCGATTAATTGCAATGAAGCTGTTCCCGTACCCCGTTTTACTGGAAACTGAAAATTTCCCATCTTTCAGTAAATTTCAGTAGGGTCTGAGCTACTGACAAATACTGAAAAGTGTCAAACGGAGTAAATATTTTCAAATGTGCGCGGCTAGCAACATATTTTTTGCGTAATGTTGCTATGAAGGTCGAATATTTTTGTGGCGATAGTTTATTACCGCTAAGGATGACTTTATAATCACTATTGTTCTCCAAAAAACCGAAAACTGACACTTTCAGTTGTCAATTTTCAAGAAATACAATGAGAGCGTTCCCGTACTTTTCATGAAATTCCCCACCACATGATTCAGGAAAATTCAGTAAAATTTAGTTACTAAAAGTACGGGAACAGACCTAATGATAGTCTCATCTCACCTTTATTTATTATTACTATTTATTCATTCACCAAAACAAGGTACAAAATCACATATTCAAAAAAGGACATCAAATTAAAATAAAAAATGGAAAAGTAAAGTAAAGGAAAAAGTAAAAAAAAACTCTAGCGCACCTGAACCGCTCGAAACACTAATGTTCGAAGAACAGTAGAAGAATCGTGCAGGTTTTGAGTGCATATTCCACCACATGTGCTGCTTATTACGGCCAAACTGTTTCAAATGCCACGTTTTACTTTGGTCTCAAGAATGCATTATAACTCATATGGTGGAAGGTTTCAGATATTACCACTGGCATGAATTTCAACGTTTATGAGAGCAAAACACGGGTTAATTATATTCGTTATCAGTTGCTTATTTCACAAAATTTTGAAAGCAGCATCTCATATAACATCAATGAAGAAAATGCTCAATGCCTGCAGCACTGTAACTGAAGTTGGTGTTTGGGGCTGCGATCCGAAAAATTTGCAGAACTTTGGGAATTGAATCATTGGTTATTTATTTTCATTGTAAATGTTTCCGGTATGAATACTAACTGTAAGCATTTATTGATACAAAAGTAGCACAACCGACTCGTGCTGGCAACCTTCTGCCAGTATCAAAGCCAAGAATATATCATATCTGCTTCACGTTGTTATATTACATTCGAAGTTATAAGAGTATAAAGAAATTTATGGTTACCTGCAGCGAGTTTTTTCAAATAATCGAAAACTTAATATTTGCTTTTGATTGTCACTACAATATCATTACCATTTGAAAATTCTACGATAAAACCACTTAATGAAGATATTGCAATTAAATACAAAACCAACAATAGCTGGCAATCCTATCGTGGTTTTCAACCAAATTTGGTCTGAATAATGTGTATGACAGGTTTCATCAATTGTGTGAAATTTGTATTGATTTCATGACTGTTACAGTGCAAAAAGTTTTATTTTCCTGAGCGAATTTTCAAAACCAAAGACACAAAAATTACCATAGCTGGTAGCACCAATCAAATTTTTCAACCAAATTTCCACCAAACAGAGATTAGAGTAAGGTTCGGCTACTGTGTCAATTTCATGAAAATCTGGTAACTTATTCACATTTCGTAGAGCAAAAAGCAGTTTTTTTTCTATGTAATTTTTCAAGATGGCACCACTGGCACAGATTTGCCAACAATTCAAAATCGCTTCTATCAGACCTTTTCCTACTAAAGTCCAATGCATTCTGTAAATTTCAGTTGTATCTGATAATTGGTTCGTGAGTTCCCGTGAACAGAAGTCTTTGATGCTTAAAATATAGGATAACTGGGAAAGGGTTACCGTTCTTGTCCGACATGAAATTTCCAAAGTTTTACTTTGAACGTGTAGATAAAGCATAAGATTTGTATACACATTGGTTTTATTATAAGAAACGGACATTTTTTTGAATATTCGATGGTTTGAATGTTTTCACTTCAAAATTTTTTTTTTCAAATTTAAGACACCAAAATTATCATAGCTGGCAGCTCCAACCGAATTTTTCCACCAAATTTCAAACTATCAAACGTGGTTTAAAGTAAGGTCCAGCTACTGTGTGAATTTCGTCAAAATCGAACGATTCAATCAGAATTTATACGGCTAAAAGCAGTTATCTTTTTTAGTGATTTTTCAAGATGGCACCACTGGCACAGAATCGCCCGCATTTCAAAATCACTTTTATCAAACCTGGTCCTATTTAAGACCAATACATTCTGTGAATTTCAAATAATTCTGCTCATCGGATCGTGAGTTTCCGTGAACAGAAGTTTTTGATGCTAAAAATATAGGTAAATTGGGCAAGAGTTACCAGGCGCGCCCGTTATACCATACCTTTTTTTTTGGTTATGTAAACAAAGCACAAGATTTACATATGAGTGGCTTTTTTTTTGAAGAAACGGCATTTTTTCAAGAGACACGTTCATTAAAAGCTACACAAATCTACAACTAAATAATATAAATATGTCCTGAAAATTTCGTAATGATTGAATAGCTCTGTCAAAAGTTATCGCAATTTAAAAATTTTAAAATTCTTCTCTTTTTAGGCACCCAGCGCACACATAGGGTTAAAAAATTCCAAAACATTATCTGATTTACATGTAAAACACGTTCGAAATTTACTTCGTCAACTTTATTTTTGGGAAAATTATTTGTGTACGAAATAATAGGTATATTAAAAATATCACTTAAATGGCCGCCGGCGCCAAAAGGTTAACAATAACTGACATTTAGTGAGACCTGGACCTATTCTGCATATACTACTGTGATCAAAAAGTAAGGTGAATTTTTCTGTAAAATGTAAATTCTTTGTTTATTCTTCCAAATCAATTTCATCCCCTTCAAAGTAATCCCCGTCCGATAAAATGCACTTTTGCCAACGCTTTTTCCAGTCCTCGAAACAGTCGGAATAGTCTTTTTCCGGTATAGCCTTCAAGACCTTCTTCGATTCGGTTTTATCTCCTCGATCGTGTCAAAATGGCGTCCCCGCATTGGCTTTTTGAGTTTGCTGAATAGCTGGAAGTCGCACGGAGCCAAATCAAGCAAATGCAGTGGTTGCGGAACGATGTGAGTCGAATTTTTGGCAAAAAAAGTCGCGAAGAACCAATGCAGTATGACATGGTGCATTATCGTGATGAAAGGAACCAAGAGCTGTTCGCCCATAATTCCGGCCGTTTTAGACGAATAGCTTCACGCAAACGACGCATAACGTTCAAATAATATTCTTTGCTAACAGTTTGGTCCGGCGGAAGGAATTCATAGTGAACCACACGACGAAAATCAAAGAAAACTGTCAACATGACCTTGATTTTCGATCGACTCTACCGTGGTCTTTTCGGTCTTGTTGCACCTTTTGCACGATATTCGCTGGATTGGTCGGTGGTTTCAGCGTCGTATGCGTAAATCCAAATCTCGTCTCCAGTAATGATGCATTTCAAGTGGTCCTCATAGTTAAACACCAAAGTTTCACGCACATCAACGCGACGCTTTTTTTCCAAAAAATTGAGCGATTTTGGCACCAATCGAGACTGGACGCGTTTGAGACACAAAACATCCTTTGAAATGGTTTGGACTGAGCCAAATGATCTTCCAATACTATCAGCAAGATCTTTTATTGTCAATCGATGATATTCAAGCACCAAATCTTAGTTTTTTTGGACGTGATCCTCGACGGTAGACGTTGATGGTCGTCCAGAGCGCGGTTCGTCTTCAACGCGTTCTCGGCCCGCTTTGAACTCGTTGTACCACTTATAAAGGTTTTTTTGTGCCACAGTTTCATCACCAAAGGCCTTCCGCAACATTTTCAACGTGCCTGCACAAGAATATTCGTTGCGCAAACAAAATTTGATGCAAGTTCTTTGCTCAACAAAATCACCCATTGTAAAAATCGAAAAATTCACTTTTGGTTGATTACAACAACACGTGTAACTCGGAGATAAATAAACCTTTTGACAAACAAACACTTGGCAAATGTAAAAGACAGTCCTACCAACCTTGGAAAAAAAATTTACTTGCCTTGCTAATGCCCGGGAGTATTAACTGACAATTTCACCTTACTTTTTGATCACAGTAGTACACCTGAAAGTTTCAGCTCAATCGGATGGCGCGTTCCCGAGATTATCTCACTGAAGTTTTTTGATGCTATATATATATATATATATATATATATATATATATATATATATATATATATATATATATATATATATATATATATATATATATATATATATATATATATATATATATATATATATATATATATATATATATATATATATATATATATATATACATATATGGAAATATGAATTTTTGGCCGAATCGATTTTAATACTAATGTTCTTCGAACATTAGTAACAAACAAGTTAAATAAGTAAAAAACAAATAAATTAAAAAAAAACAGTAACAAATAAATTAATAAATAGCAATCAATAAATAAACATTGACATACAAGCTTAAGCTTAAGTTTTAGGGTACGGATGGCATGGAAAAGAGAGGACTTGAAGGATGATTTGGAAATCGTAGGGGAATCTAAATTGCTTATTCTGTTGAATACTCTGCAGCATCTATTTACTGGCTCATTAGCTCCATATGTGGTCGAATGAGAATATTCTTTTAGGAAACGATTGGACCTGGTGTTCCTCACATGGATATTTATCAAAATTTTATTATTCAGGAATTCTACATTAATAGCGCCTCTAATGACGTCGAATGTGAAGCAGGCCGATATCACCATTCTTCTGGAGGCTAGTGTCGATAGGTTTAAATGACCCGGTCGAAACTCATAAAGGGGTAGGCTATTAAAATCATAAGGGTTGTATAGCTCTCGCAAGGCGAAAAGTAAAAATTGCTTTCGTATTGACTCGAGCCTGTCACTGTGGGTTTCAAAAGCAGGATTCCAGCTAATGTAAGCGTATTCGAGAATAGGACGTACGAGTGAAGTGTATAAAGATCTTGTGACCCACAGACTACGAGATTCTTTGGCTCGTCTTTTGATGAAGCCAAGTTGTTTGTTTGCACGAGAAAGTATTTTATCGTAGTGTAAAGTGAAGCGGAGTTTTTCATCTAAGATAACACCGAGGTCAACAATGTTATCAACTCGAGTTAGCACATTATTACCGAGGAAGTACGTATTGTGTGGGACCGTGCATTTTCTGGAAAAACTAATAACCTGGCATTTATTAATGTTGAGAGAGAGCTTGTTTACATTTCACCAATGATCAAGGATATCAAGTTTGGATTGGAGAAAGAGGGCATCCGATTTGGATTCAATGGTCACATAAAGTTTGAAGTCGTCTGCATACAGTTATTGAGGTATGCCTGCTAGGACGTCAGATAAGTCGGAAATAAATATATTGAAGAGAAGTGGACCAATATGGCTACCTTGGGGTACACCAGAGGTAGCACTAACGTTTTTCGATAAAAATCCTTGAAATTTTACACATTGTGTTCGATCGCGAAGGTAGGAGGTCAGCCAGCTGAGTAGAGACCCGGTAATACCGAATTTCTGTAGCTTAAGAATTAAGGTAGAATGGTCAACTCTGTCAAATGCCTTACTGAAGTCTGTGTAGACTGCGTCAATTTGGTAACCTTTTTCCATTTTGCATAGTACGTCTGAGATTAAGATTGTCAAATTCGTGGTAGTTGAGCTACCTTTTCTAAAGCCATGTTGTTGCTCGTTCAGACGGGAATCAACTAGCGGAGACAATTTGTCGTATACCTTCTTTTTGAAAAGTTTCGAAATCGAAGACAAAATGGCAATGCCCCTATAATTTTCAATAGAGCGTCGATCACCATTCTTGAATATGGGTGTGACATAAGAAAGCTTCCAACTGGATGGAAAAACTCCTGACAAAAGTGATCTATTAAAAAAAATATGCAAAGGAGTTATAAGCTGCTCTACACACTTGCATAAAAAGATCGGAGGAAGAAAATCGGGCCCAGGACTTTTGTTGCAGTTGAGTTCCAAAATAGTTTTAGGTATTTCATCGCGGGAGATTTCTAAATGGTTGACAAAAGCCGTTGGAGTTGAATCGGAGGAAGAAAGGTGTGAGTTTGTTAGGTCTGGTGCACTAAAAACTTTTTGGAAAGTATCTGCGAATAGGTCACATATCTCTTTAGGAGAACAAGACGTTGTATTATTCAGAAACATCGACGATGGATAGCCAGTAGTTTTTCGCTTCACATTAACAAAATCGAAGAATTTTTTCGGGTCGCTGGTTGACCTAATGTAAGTAGCATAAGCCTCACGAGGCTTGGCTGAAAATTGCCTAGCGACTTGATTATACTCTCCCTGAATAGCAGAACTAACGTCAGTATTTTCTCTAATCCGCTTATATAGTTTGTTTCTACGATTTCGCAAATACCTAATGTCTCTATCAAGCCATGACCCAGAATATTTATTTTTTTTTATCTTTGGTACATATCTTTCAACGGCGTCAAAAATTTTATTGCAAAAAGAGGAAATGGCTGTCTCAAGATCCTGAGTTGAAAGAATATTCGTACAATCAATAGTATCAAGAACGTGTTTAATGCATTCATAATCAGCATTACGGAAGTCAAATACAATTGAATTATTGTAAGTTTTTAAGTAGGTGGAATTAGAAGTGGAAAGTTCTACTGACAGTGCTGTTTGGTGTATACTGTTGCAAAAAGATACTCAGCGTCATAAGTTGGACTAACCACTACTTCGTCATAAGCATTCGTGAAGACTAGATCAAACCAATTTCCATTTTGGTTGGGGATGTGGGAAACCTGCTGTGAATCATTACCATAAAGAGCACTCGCAAGATTGAAATCGTTGGTGTCTACCAGTTTTACGGGGAGAAGGTAAGAGCCATTTTCATCCGGAACAAAGCAAAGATTCGGACGATTGAAATCACCCAAAACTATTATTTTATCTTTTTCGCAAAGTGATGTCGCTAATGAAGATATTGTGTCACAAGAATTACTCTAGATGGATTCTTCAGATCTAGGGGGGATATAGACAACAGCGATGTAAATTGAGTTGTTATTAGAGGAGATTCGAACAACTATACATTGGAAAAAAGCATTTGGGGTGGTATCAACGAGCTCACTTGAAAATGTGTTGCTAACAGCGACTGACCCGTAGAACAATAATCACGGTCGCTTCTGTAAATGGTCTCAGTACTATCAAGAATCTCCTCATTTTTATGAGAGGCATTAAGCCAAGTTTCCGTGATGGGGAGTAAATTAAAATGGCATGATTTGGCGTCAAGGTATAATTTACTTAGTTTGCCTCTCATACCCCCACAGTTGTGGTAAAAAAGTTTGAGGCTTGTCTGAGTTTGGTTAGAAAAAGTGCCTAACAGGGTTGACTGATCTTCGAAGAGATTCAGATGTCATATTGCTACCTATACCTATGTTTGCGGCAGCCTGATTGGAAACCTTGGAGCAGATTTTATTAGCTACGTTAGCGTACCTGCTTGAGTGAGAAGATGACGCGTCAAATGCTGGGGGTATAGATGCATAATTATTATTACGAGTAGATGCATTACGAGTAAAAGCATCAGTTAACGAAGAATTATCTGATGTCACTAGATACTGAGACTGAGAAGGTGATGAGAAAGTCTTATGGGCGGAAGGAAGTTGGGCAAAGGAGTGGCTAGGGATACAATTTCTTTTTACAATTTTTTGTTTCTTATTCCTAGTTTTGCCGGTAATGTTTCTCCAAGGGCTGAATGTCATCCCCTTCCAGTTGATGTTGCCGTTGTTTCCACTCCAGCACGTAAAAAGCCACGCATATTTTGATGGGACAAAAACTTTACACCGTCTGGACGATTTATGTTTGGACTGGGGTAATAATTTCACTTCGTAATCTTTTATGTGAAAATCAGCGTCAAGAATCGTTCCCAACCATTTGTCGTCAGCAGAAAAAGGAATCCCTTTCACGAAGAATGCACTTTTGGTTGATGAAGCTGTTAATTTTTTCGACGTGTGTTTATTGGGAAGAATTTCGTTGGTTTCTTTTATTTTTTGTAAACGATTCTGCCAATCATTATGGGACCAAAAAGTACCGAATTTGTAAATTGGGGTTTCACAGTCGAGATTTGAAAGTTTTTCTAGAGTAGATGGAATTGTGCTCTCAGCTAGAATCCTAATAGGTGATGTTGCTTTGTCTTTCGTTCTCATATTCCTGACCGTTGTTTTACTATTAGTCTCTAACGTTGCGTAGAGGAGCTCTTGATGGAGTGTTATATCGTTCATTAATAAGTTTTCGTCTGCATCATTTGTTGAAGCATCGCAATGACGGTCTATATCTTCCAATTTTCTGCTGATATCAGCTAACTTTAGGTGTTGCTTGGACAAAGCGTCTACGAGTCTGTCGGTTTGCATTTTGAACGTTCGCGATAAATTTTCAAGCGTATCTTTGGTGTTTAATTGGCAAGCATAATTACTATTATTATTACAAGTGGACAAATTCGAAGAAAAGGAATCCACTTTATCAGTAAGAGTATCCATTCTCTTCTCAAGAATGTCAAAACACTTTTCGTAGCTCATAATGTTCGACTTCGAAAGGAGGACGCCAGACCATCGAAATGATTTGATATTTCTGCCAGGAATTCTTCGTTAGCAGGCGCTTGTGCTAGCTGTTTAGATATTATATTATCTTTTTCGGAATTCAGTGTCCCGATGTAGCCAATCAAGCTGTCGTACATACTTTTTAAAAGAAGGTCAATATTTTGGCAATCCGTACAGATGAAATGGTTCTCGAGGTACGGATGAAACCAATCCCTGGGAGCACCCATGCAAGCCCCGTGTAACTTCCTGTTACAGAAAGCTTTGCATGTCACGAATTCCAACGTGTTGTCAAAGGCAAAGCAATTTTCAAGGCTGCATTTGAAGCTCATGATGATTTAAGCAGGTGGATTTTTTATTTAGACGTCATGATAGATAACATTTTGTGAGTGAGGTTATATTTTGCTAACCTTTGATTCTGATCGTTTGCTGAAGTACCTAAAAAAAACAACCAGAGCATATTGTACGATGGATCCGATGATGATATAACCATTTTTGCGATTGCAGCAAAAACAGCTGGGCTGAATATGGTGATAAAAAATGAACGTCAATATGGCTATGTAATTTCACCACTGGACAAAAATGAACCTATCGAACGGGACCATCAGCAATTAATTTATATCAAATTGAATATCATTAATGACATAAAAAAGGGAATTGTAAAATTACCGGGATATTTACAAGACTACATTGAGTATCCGAAAAGGTAGGTATTATTCGAAAATGCTTCTGTCTTTCAATTTCAAACCAAAGCATTTATTCCTGTTGTAGAGATCGACTACATTTTCACAAAATCTATATGATCAACCTCCTTTGGCGTACTGAACGAATACTAAAAATGGAAGAAAGTGTCAAGGAAATGGGGCTGGAAGTTAAACATTTTCCTGCCGTTGATGGACGTGAATTGAATCTGAACGTAATCCAAAAAATTGGTATTCGATTTTTGCCAGGATACGAAGATCCATATAACCATCGTCAAATGACTATTGGCAAAATTGTTTGTTTTTTCAGTTAGTACAAGATTTGGGAACGAATGGTCAAACAGGATATGACGGTTATATTTCCGATACAAAGGACTCCGAAATTATACCAGTAATTCAAAGTGAAACGGCCGAATCTCATGCACAGCTGAAGAGTGATAAAGAACGTGAAAATAACTCAAAAGGTCTGACAGTTGAAAAGGAAATTAATAAGAATTAGAAGTAATGTTATGATACAGGAAATTTATGGTGGTGATGATGGCCGAACGAAACACAACCTCAATGAATTGTGATTAGAGTTAAATGTGAGACTTTTGTCATTTATGTCAGAAAAGTTCCAAAAAATTCGCATAGCTGATTTAAAATATTCAATATGACAATAACTGATTGGATGTTCCTTTATTTTCGATCATTTACGGATCAAATTATTAACAATCGAAAACAATGTGCCTGATCTGGAAAATACAAAATCAATGAAACCAGCTCCTGGACACGGACGGTATAACTTTCCACCATTAGCCCCTTCAATCCTCTCGCGCACAAAGCATGTTAAAGCTGCCTTTACGCCATTTCGACCTCATTGTCAAATTGGAGGGGAACTACTTGGATTTGACTCGATTTGACAATGAGTAGCTAAAACGTTACTACCATCCCCTTCAATGTAAATCTTATGGGCATGTCCACTCCATTTCTACTACCTCACTGAATGAAACTCTCAAAGGCTGATTGATAAGTGACAATTAATTGTTCCATGGGTTACATTTTTATATCATAATTCTGCTTATGTGACTATTACGCATAGTTTGCAATTTCGTATTTAATACGATATTGAATGGTAAAAATGCTTATTATTGTATTCATGTGTAGGTTGCACTTTCATAATTGTATTTGAGTGCGATTGATTCGGTTAAAAGAAAATTTAGCTTGCATGCAGAAAGTTAAGGAATTGTTATTTTTAATTTGCAATAAATTGCATGCAAGGTCGATTCCAGGGCGTTGCCTGTGCTGATAATGTTGAATATTAATCATTTATTGAATGAATTGAGTGCAAAGATCACTCCTAGGGCATTGCCCATGACAATAGTGTTTCAACATTTAAAGAATCAAAATAAATTCAAAAAAAAACTCTAGCGCACCTGAACCGCTAGAAACACTAATGTTCGAAGAACAGTAGAAGAATCGTGCAGGTTTTGAGTGCATATTCCACCACATGTGCTGCTTATTACGGCCAAACTGTTTCAAATGCCACGTTTTACTTAAGTCTCAAGAATGAACTAGAACTCATATGGTAAAAGGTTTCAGATATTACCACTGGCATGGGTTTCAAAGTTTATGTTGTTAATTATATTCGTTATTGTTGTTAATTATATTCGTTAATTATATTCGTTATACTTGTTAATTATATTCGTAATCAGTTGCTTATTTCACCAAACTTTGAAAGCAGCATCTCATATAACATCAATGAAGAAAATGCTCAGTGCCTGCAGCACTGTAACTGAAGTTGGTGTTTGGGGCTGCAATCCGAAAAATTTGCAGAACTTAGGGAATTGAAACATCGGTTATTTATTTTCATTGTAAGCATTTATTGATACAAAAGTAGCACAACTGACT
This sequence comes from Nemotelus nigrinus, assembly GCA_947369275.1. Lineage (NCBI taxonomy): Eukaryota > Metazoa > Arthropoda > Insecta > Diptera > Stratiomyidae > Nemotelus > Nemotelus nigrinus. The sequence goes on along the minus strand of OX376372.1, from coordinate 123,941,767 downwards.
CGTGCTGGCAACCTTTCGCCAGTATCAAAGCCAAGAATATATCACATCTGCTTCACGTTGTTATATTACATTCGAAGTTATAGGAGTATAAAGAAATTTAGGGTTACCTGCAGCGAGTTTTTTTCAAATAGTCGAAAACTTAATATTTGCTGTTTATTGTCACTACAATATCATTACCAATTGAAAATTGATGATCAGTTTCATTAATTGTATGAAATTCGTATTGATTTCATGACTGCACTGGAAGTTATAGGGAAAAAAGTTTTATTTTCCTGAGCGAATTTTCAAAACCAAAGACACAAAAATTACCATAGCTGGCAGCAAAAACCAAATTTTACAACCAAATTTCCACCAAACAGAGACTAGAGTTAGGTTCAGCTACTGTGTCAATTTCATGAAAATCTGGTAACTTATTCACATTTCATAGGGCAAAAAGCAGTTTTTTTTTTCTTTGTAATTTTTCAAGATGGCACCACTAGCAGAGACTTGCCTACATTTTTAAATCGCTTCTATCAAATCTGGTCCTACTAAAGTCCAATACATTCTGTGAATTTCAGCTTTATCTGATTATTGGTTCGTGAGTTCCCGTGAACAGAAGTTTTTGATGCTAAAAATATAGGTTAACTGGGAGAGGGTTACCGTTCTTGTCCGACATTAAATTTTCAAAGTTTTACTTTGAACGTGTAGTGAAAACATAAGATTTGTATACATACCAAAATTAGCATAGCTGGCAGCTCCAACCGAATTTTTCGACCAAATTTCTATTAAACGTGGTCTAAAGTAAGGTCCAGCTACTGTGTGAATTTTGTGAAAATCGAACGATTCAATCAGAATTTATAGGGCTAAAAGCAGTTATCTTTTTTAGTGATTTTTCAAGATGGCACCACTGGCACAGAATCGCCTACATTTCAAAATTACTTCTATCAGACCTGGTCCTATTTAAGACCAATATATTCTGCGATTTTCAATTAATTCTGCTTATTGGATCGTGAGTTTCCGTTAACAGAAATTTTTGATGCTAAAAATATAGGTAAATTGGGCAAGGGTTACCAGGCGTGCCCGTTACACCATATCATATTTTATTTTTTGTCTATGTAAACAAAGCACAAGATTTACATATGAGTGGCTTTTTTTTGAAGAAGCGGCATTTTTTCACGAGAGACGATGATATGGAGGTTTTCACTTTCAGTGCCTACCCTAGCTACAGGGTTGCCAGCACACTCATTAAGAGCTACACAAATCTACAAATAAATAATATCAATATGTTCTGAAAATTTCGTAATGATTGAATAGCTGTCAAAAGTTATCGCAATTTAAAAATTCCCAAATTTTCCGGTTCTCTTTTTAGGCACCCAGCGCACACATGGGGTTAAAAAATTCCAAAACAATATCCGATTCACATGTAAAACACGTTTGACATTTATTTCGTCAACTTTATTTGCGAAAATTATGTGTACGAAATAATAGGTGTATTAAAAATATCACTTAAATGGCCGCTGGCGTCAAAAGGTTAACAATAACTGACACTTGGTGAGACCTGGACCTATTTTGCATATACACCAATGTATCCTGAAAGTTTCAGCTCAATCGAATGGCGCGTTCCCGAGATTATCTCACTGAAATTTTTTGATGATATATATATATATATATATATATATATATATATATATATATATATATATATATATATATATATATATATATATATATATATATATATATATATATACAGGGTGTTTGGTACTAAATGAACACTATTTAAAGGAGGCGTTCTTTGACATATTTTGAGTAAAAAATCGTTCGACAGGATGGTCCGGATTTCAAAACCTACGGAGTTACAGGGTGTTCAAAAAAACTTGTTCGGAACGGTACCCTGACTCACTTGAATCGTTATATCTTAAAAACTAACAATCACAACTCAAAGTTTTATGCCGCGTTTATTAGACAATTAAATTACCTTTTATTAAATGTATTGCACTTGATTGCAGTTGTACCGAATTTTGAGATATTTTCTTCGAAACACAAAATTTTTTAATTTTAACCCCGAAAATTCTATGTTCCAGGTCGTTTTCCTTAGAAAACCTCATTATAATGTGCCACTTTCATTTAAATCTTTTGATAAGCCATATTACTGGCTATAAAAAATGCATACATTTTAATGACTTAGATTCTACCATTTCGCAAGTATTAAGCGAAAATAAATATCGCTTAAAAACTAAATATGTCATAAAACGGTCCTGCTTGAAAAAACAAAGTTTAATATGCTAGTCGTACTAAAGTAATGTAGTACCCATTTATTACTATTTAAAGTATCAATAAACTTTACTATATTTTGATTAGTTTCAACATAATTGATGCACCTACCTAGATGTGACAGGTAAAAGCATGTCCAGTTCTTCGCCTTTATTAGTGGGATACTTAAAAAATTGAAAACGCATAAAAACAGAACCACTTTCAAATTCTTGTAAGTTTCAGTGCATTACTCGAACAACAAGATCTAAATAAAATTTACGAAAATACATGGAAAATGCCTCGCTACACTAACGAAGTATATGGAGATATGTTGTATGTCTATGGGGAGTGCCGGGGAAATTCAGCAGCGGCGCAATCTTTGTATCATCAGAGATACCCCCATCGACGGATTCCTGGAAGGAGAGTGTTTCAACAACTTTACGCAAGGATTCGGGAAACGAGTAACGTCAGAACGAGCCGAGTAAATGCAAATCCTACAACTGCAACCGCTGTACGGACCGAAGAAGAAATATTGCATGCAGTGGAATCTGACCCATCAACCAGTATTCGACGGTTAGCGTTACGGTTTAACGTGTCTAGCTGGAAAGTTTGGAGTATTTTGAAAGCAGCCCGTCTACATCCTTACCATCACACACCAGTTCAGGAGCTCCTACCCATCGATTTGCCCAAAAGGAATTCTGCAATTGGCTCCTTGAGAGACAATTAGACGACGAAAATTTTGTCAACAGCATTCTTTGGACGGATGGGTCTTTATTTACGAGGGACGGTATCACAAACTTCCACAATTTACACACGTGGGCTGAGAACAATCCAAACACTGCAAGAACGACATCATTTCAGCATAGATTCAGCGTAAATTTATGGGCAGGAGTGATTGTTAATAATTTGATTGGGCCTTTTAGGCTCCCGCTTACCCTAAATAGTACCAGCTACTTGCATTTTTTAACACATGATCTGCAGGACTTATTAGAAGATATTCCTCGGCAACGATTGGTTTCTATGTTTTACCAACACGATGGTGCTCCAGCTCATTACGGCCGACCAGTCATAGATTGGTTGAATTCGAACTATCCCAATCGCTGGATCGGTAGAAATGGACCAGTACACTGGCCTGCGAGGTCTCCTGATCTGACTGTAATGGATTTTTTTGTATGAGGACGGATGAAGGACCTTGTGTACGCAATGGAAGTATCCACTTTAGAAGAACTAAATACCAGAATCGATGATGCTGCAACAGAAGTGAGGCAACAGCTGAGAGACATGAATATGAAAAGAACGCTTGCCAAACGAGCTTTGGCATGTATTCAAAATTAAGGTGGCAATTTTGAACACTTACTGTAGATTAACAATTTTGAAATCAAGCATAAAAACTATTATTAAATATTTTCAGTTCAAGAAAAAGGTGTAGATCGACAACGAGGGTCACTTTATGGCATATTTAGTTTTTCAGCAATATTCATTTTCGCCTAATACTTGTGAAATGGTAGAATCTAAGTCATTAAAACGTATGCAACTTTTGTAGCCAGTAATATGGCTTATCAAAATATTTAAATGAAAGTGGCACATTATAATAAGGTTTTCTAAGGAAAACGACCTGGAACACAGAATTTTCGGGGTTAAAATTAAAAAATTTTGTGTTTCGAAGAAAATATCTCAAAATTCGGTACAATTGCAATCAAGTGTTATAAATTAAATAAAAGGTAATTTGATTGTCTAATAAACGCGGTATAAAGCTTTGAGTTGTGATAATTTGTTTTCAAGATATAACGATTCAAGTGAGTCAGAGTACCGGTCCGAACAAGTTTTTTTGAACACCCTGTAACTCCGTAGGTTTTGAAATCCGGACCATCCTGTCCAACAATTTTTTACTCAAAATATGTCAAAGAACACCTCCTTAAAATAGTGTTCATATAGTACCAAACACCCTGTATATATATATATATAAAAAAATATATATATATATATATATATATATATATATATATATATATATATATATATATATATATATATATATATCACGGGCGGCTCGTCGATGTACGCAACGGAAGCAGTGCTTCCCTTGCTAAGACACAAAATTGATTAAATAATCAATACGTAACAGTCAAAAGATTTACAATCAATAATTAACAATCAATGGAATAACATTTATTTTCTTACAAAAGGCAAAATTCCATCGCTACTATGAATCTAATGGTTTTATCTTATAACAGTCCAACTACAGAGCTCTCACGTTAAATTTACAGCGACACAATGAAAACTCAAACGTTTTACTACAAACTACAAGCACTGCATGCCATTCAATTCAAAATTTACAGTTCATTGAGATATACTACACACAGCACTGAAGTGATCTTGCTTCAATGCTTAAACTCGTCGTTTTCGCATATATCTACTTAGACGCTTTGCCTAAATGGTGCCCACAAAAATTTTACAATCAATGTACTCAAATAGTATCGCGGACGCTGGCTCAGTTCGCAGCGTCTTGGTGGATAGAAAAATTCAAAATACTTTTGCCCCATCCACCCGCTGAACGACCCGAAAGCCTTTGTTAATGAATGAACTCAATACGCTGCAATAGTATTTGCGTCTCCTGTTTGCCCTCATGATTTATCTGTAGTTTCTCTTCTGCTCCTCTTCTTACGAGCCGTTCCCCTTAGAAATTGATGCATTTTCTGCTTTGTTCACATGTACACATGCACGATTCAAGCCATTGTGATGTTCATGTGGGGAATAGAATAGTAGAAGTTACATTTTTCGTGTGCAGTTTTCCCCAGATCGGTTTTTGGTGTCTGTTTTGGGTTTGCTTTCGCAAAAGACGTAGTTTTTCGGTTCTGGTGCTTTGGTGAAATGACCACTTGATTGCTTTGGACGCCTATGTTGACGCTGAAAATTCAGCCGCGTCGCTATTATGGTTGTTCCCCGTCACGATCTATATTACGAGATGTCTTACGAGTTGTTCCCCTTCTGATTCGATGCCTTTTATGCTTTGTTTGCATGTACGGTGCAAATGATTGTGATGTTGATATGGAAAATATGTAGGAGTTAAATTGTTTCAAGTACAATTTTCTCCAGATCGGTTTTTTTGGATCTGTTTTGGGTTTTCTTTCGCAAAATGAATTTCTCGGTTCAGGTGCTTTGGGTTAAATGACCACTTGATTGCTTTCGCCTATGTTATTTCTATGTTGTATTTCTGAAGTGTTTTCTTTAGCATTTATAATTTATATTAGGTGCGCTTTTTTATGTCTTCTTCGCAAAAAAGGTGCGGTATAACAGGTGCGACTTTTGACTTGAATTATTTTGTATTGTCAGTATTGATACAGTCGGTTATATAAAAGGTTAGTTTTTAAAGTAAATTATAACATAAAGCTCGTTAAAGTGAGAGCGTATTGAATAGATTATGTTTCGACAAGTTAATATTTACGCGTTTAATATGGATTTTAATGTGCAAAACCAAAATTGATGTGGTTGTGCCATAGAGTATTTACTGCGGTAGTCTTTTTCATTGAGGATCTTATACAACCAAGACCACTAAATTTGCTCAGTCAACTGTTTGCAAAATGTAACTATATTAGGCACTTTTATTGCAAATTATGTGTGGAATTTATTTTTATTGTGGCATTGGCTATTTTATTTAATTTGCTAAAAGATGCATTAAAATTCTCTACTTTGAGCTAAAAAAAACTTTCACCATTTATTTAGCCTGTAATATGTTTTCAATTTAACTCTTTTTTATAATTCAAAGAAAAGTTCAAAAAAATTAGTAATTTTTTTTGCTTTCAAATACTATACATAATTTGAACCATTGTGATATTTTTGATCTTAGTGAGTAGGAATATCACTGAAATAAGCTGTTGACAATCAATCATTAACTTTTAATGCAAATATGGTCAGCATTGAAATAGCTAATTAATTTTTTACACGATATTTCAAAGAAACCGCATGTATAGTTTACTATGCGCTTCTTAAGTATGCTTATCTATATTATATGCTTATATATATTGCTTGTGCTTCCCTTAGTCTCAAAACCACGAGCCGCCACTGATATATATATATATATATATATATATATATATATATATATATATATATATATATATATATATATATATATATATATATATATATATATATATATATATATATATATATATATATATATATATATATATATATATATATATATATATATATATATATATATATATATATATATATGTATGGAAATATGAATTTTTAGCCGAATCGATTTTAATACTAATGTTCTTCGAACATTAGTAAAAACGAGAGTATATAATGACTTAACATGTATTTTTATAATTTGCTTTAACTTAAATGCTAATAATAACTACAGGGCAGTGAGTATTTTGAACATTGCCGCCCGCCATGAACCTTCCGAGGTTCTTAATTAGAAGTATTTGTTGATGTGTCGTACCAGGTCGATCTTTATAATTTCGTCGTTATGGCTGCGGTAGCAAAGCGACTCCGGATGAAAAAGAAGCCTTCACACACAATGGTTAAGGATACGGTGATAGATAGGCTTATGCTGATCCCGTGTTGTCAAACGGTAGACCAGATTGTTCCTTGGTATTTGTCAATAATCTCCTGTTCTTGCTGAACGTAGGCTCCAAAAGATTCTTTCGATCGTATTAAGTCTGATGCTACAAGGTCGGGTACATCTTTTACACTTATGTTCTGATTGACAACAGGCGGATGTGGAAGAATATAGACCGACCTATTTCGTGAAGAAGCCGACCATGTGATGGTGAAAAGTGTATTCTCAACCTTAAAACTGCACTCCTGGGAGAGCTTAATAATGTCAGTGCCATTAAGAATCACGTTTCTGCGATCACCTTGACATAATGTCTGCCCAGGTGTTGCTATGGGAGCTGTGAACATCCATGCATTTGCGTCGTGTAGCTGTTTCCACACTATGTTCTTTAATTTGAAGGTATGCACCGGACACGGCTTTCTCCCGTACACGTCGTCGATTTGATTGATGATGCAGTTTGGTTTAGAGTTGACGTCGTATCGAACGTTGATATTCACAAGATACTGGTCAGTAGAGAGCTTGAACAAGTCGTTAAAAGATGTTTCGAAGTACTGCTGCAGGTTGTAATTTACTCCTAAAATCCTTAACGGTACGTCAAATGCCTGAAGGGTACTGTTTTGTATTCTTTCTGATCTGGTAGTAGTGATTGTGTTCTGTGAATGTCTTGTATAGCATCGTTAGTCTTGACGCAATCCCAAATATCTGTGCGGGATTAGAGACTTGATAGTATGGTGGAATATCTGTGGTATACTTCTCGCAAGTAGTTTTCTGCTCGCTGAAAGGTAGACATGATGTTGATGTTGATCTTGTTGTGGTCTGTGACTTTGTACCAACGACTTAGTTCGTTGATGCGTGCTACCCCCCTTTGTTATTGATTTTGGAATCGCTTCAGCTGCATGTCTATTCTCCCTGAAGTGCTGTTCAGGGTTTTACTGCTTTAAGCATAAGCTTGTTTTGATTATCTACGGATCGAATAATTTTTTTCTGATTATCGGATAGACTGTTGATATCCTTGTATACCTCATCGTTTAAACCAAACACAGCTGTTAACAGAGATCCCAGTGCTCCGCGCCGTCTCCCATGAAGCAATCTCAGCGTATTCATTTTACGAGCGATTTCCTCCTTGACTTCAGCTTAATGTTGTGCAAGCTCATGGTAGCCAATTTCGGATGAACTTTCAGTGGTGGATTGATACAGTCCTTGAATTTTCGTCACGTCGGTTTCTACGTTAGTTTGATCGTACCGTAAATTGCTCGAAGGCATTTGGATTTGCATTTTCAGTGCCCCTCTGTGTATTTGTGCTACTCCGAGATGTTCGATGTAAAACCCGGTTGTCAGTTGTGTAATGCTCACATCACAATACGTCTATGGAAAAACGTAACAGATCACCAGCAGAGAATATAATAATTTGGAAGCTAACCCAGAAGCGTTACTCTTATTCTTTATTTCATAGCGTGTTCCGATAAGTTGTCACGGTTCGATTTGCGAAAATAAGATACACCCGCGCGGCGAAAATTATTGTATTATAGCGTAGAGATGTTTTGGGCGACGACCCTGGTGGCGATGCAGCTGGCCGCAGTTAAGTCATAAGATCCGCGGTTGGTTTTGTGTATACAACCGCCGTTTCTCATGGCCCCGACGCAGACCAACCCTTGTAGGTTCCGCAGTCGCCACAACCGAGTTAATTTTAAAAAAAAATCACAAAAGGCAAAGAAATTACCGATGGATGTTTTGGGCCTGTTCTTCTGTGCCGCCTGCCTCATCCGCAAATTAAATGTCTTCGTTTTCCTCATTAGAAGCATTTGCGATTGGATCCAAGTTATCCGATAACTAATGTCGAGAGCTTGTAGGACAAGTTACACTTGTTCCAGTATAGTTTTCTGCCATAAGTGACGTGCAAAACACAAATCAGCAAATCCACTAAAACGAGGTGTTGACGTTGTGTCAGATCGAATTGTCGAGTATGTCAGATCGAATTGTCACCGAAGTAGCAGCGGGGCGGTCGGAAAGATTGGAAATGAAACGAGACTCGAGACTACCCGGAGATGGTAAGGCCTCATGTGCCACCTATGAATCAAGGTGAATGCCCGAATGCTAAGTGCATTGACACGGGTATATGCAATGCAAGAAGTGCATCACATGCCGCTAAACTGGAAAAGTACCGCAGAAGCGGATTCAGGAAAACCTTCGTCGTTGGTGTCGAGGTGATCTAGAGCTCTCTTTTTCCTAGACTGCGGTAAGAGTCGGATGTGGCAAGCGATTGTGGGCACATTGAGATAGAAAATTTTTTGATTCTTTTACATGAACCACTGGGGCGACCGAGAGAATCGAGGCCGCCGATCGAGAAATTAAAGACGCGGCGAAGTGTCTTAGAAAATTATCCACGACACATCAGTAGAATTTGGGCGCGTCGTCGATTTTATGTTCGGAACGATTGGGGCGACAGGCGATGTCGAGGCGGCTGATCGAAGAAGTAAAGCGGATTTTTAACGTCGGAACGACTGGGGCGACAGGCGAAGTCGAGGCGGCTGATCAACGAAGCAAAGCGGAGTATATCGAAGACGCAGCAGGGATCACGTGAATTGCAACGAGAAAGCCACCAGGTAGGAAATTTAAGTAATCTATGTATGTTTAGGAGGTGTTAGGATTAAGAGAACTTGAATTATATCGAGTCTTATATATTAAGTGCAGTGGAGTAACTTAAAATCGCGGCGCCGCAAAGTTTTTTTTCTTGCGTTCATTATCACTTTGTCTCACTACACCAAATAAAGCTCATTTGTAATTGCAATTGTAAACGCGGGTGTATCAGTGTGTTTAGCAAGGAAAGTAGAGTAGATAGATCGGTGAATTAGTGATTAACGACGACCCTTTACGCGTGTCCGAATTCTCGTTTCGCGGACCCGAGATAAGTCGACAGGATCGGGCATTGAAACGAGTGGCGCCCGGATCCACCCTCTCTCTCAGTGAGTTGAGCCACCCGTCCTGTCTCCCTTTGGTCCTATTAGGGGGATCTTTGGGCCGTTGGAAGACGATAGCCGCAATTCGAGGCGGTGAACGTAACAAATTGGCGCCCAACGTGGGGCACTTAATTTCAGTTAAAAAGCGGTTTTCGAATTCGGTTTGAGCAAGCGTTTGATTTTGACTTACACGTGGTCGCAATTTCGACTGAACTCGGTTCTCAGATTCGATCAAAGCACGCGAACGGGGGTAAATTAAAATCACCGCAAAGCGACACACAGATACAGATACAAAGATAACGCTTAAAGATACAAATTCGGAGAACAGTTGCATATGATCATAGGCAGAAGCCTATTTATCTAGTGAGCCAAGCTCAAAATATGATCACGTGCATGTGGAAATTGATTTGAATCTTACTTTCAGGGTCTTTATATGTATTTTATTTTAAAATAAAATTTTCGGCATATATTTTTTACTCAAACATTTGGTTCTACCTACTGAAGGCTAGGCTGTGTGAGTGATAGATCGTGTAGTGAATGTGCTGCTCGTTGTTGCGTGGATGTAAAATTTTAAAATACCTTGTGACAAATTCCGCATTGGTGAAAAATTGCATAGCGCCGCGTGGATAATCTTCTTGATTTTAACATTTCCAATTGGGATCTTCGGTGGGGTTTGGAAATCGCTAGCAGCTTGCGATCCCACTTAAACTTGTTGAGTGTCGCTATCAGTTGAAATTTTTTTTTATCTGCTGTTGAATACGCCAGGTAAACCACGAGTAAAACTTCCAAATCTTGTGTCTACGCGCTCACGTTCGCTCCATTTTCATGGTAAATTTGTTTTTTGGGTAAATCTGGTAACTACAGAGTAGAACAGGGCCCCACTGGTCGGAGTGGTATCTTCCGGGGGGCTAATATTCCAATATTTCAGAGCAAGGGGACGGCAGCGTGTAAGTAATCGCTGGAAAAAAAAAATCAGCTTGTCGGTAGTCGATAAGTGACCAGGAGGTGTTTGAGTAAAGTGGAGTTTTGGAAGTCTTGTGTGGTGTCCGGCGCAGTCAGCAATTCAAACCTTTCGGTCCTTGGGGGTTCTTTGTGGTAACGTGGTGCAGTAGGAACGGTTTTAAACTTAGCCAGATAGATCCCAGCGAATTATTGAGTGTATTGTAAGAGCGGGTAATACATCGTTAGTTTCAGCCTCAGAGCTGCGCAATCACATCGAGATGGGTCAGGCAACAAAAATACTGGTGGATCGGCTCAGTAAAGATGAGCTTGCCTATGAGCTGGAGATCTGAGGTCAGCCGACTGGAACGGTAGAATCGATGAGGAAGGTGCTTCGAGTGGCCATGAGAGCGGAGGCCTCGATAGATACCTCTCTGATTTCCGGGAAGGAATATCCTTTCACTCTCAAGGAGGATTTGGAGGCAGTGGAGGGGAAACTCCTCGAGGTCCAGACTTTGATTTCAGGTTTTCAGGGGATGCAGCAGTCGTCGGATTTCTATAAAATTAAAACTAAGATCGATTTCGGGATTCAAAGGCTGAAGAACGCGCAACTCGACAACGAGGAGATGGGGGAGGAGGCCAGTTAGCTCCGGACTCGGCTGATTATGGCCATGGGCGAATTGTTAGTGAAGGCCGAAGGCGAGGAGGAGAATGAAGAAGAGGCAGGGTTAGCCACTGCACCAGGAGACGCCCACTACAGCGAGCGGGAGTCGACGCCAGGCCGAGAGTTGGGTCTGAATGTCGGCGGCGCTGTGGAGCCCATTCCCGATTTAGAAATTCCCAATGATCCTTCGACTTCGACACCCAGGATGATACCGCTGCTGGCAAAAGGGCAAGAGGTGGCAAAATGGGGTCTGCGATATAGCGGGGACTCTGGGTCGCTCAGTGCTTTCCTCGAGCGTGTGGAAGAGCTGCGGATAGTGAGGGGAGTTACCGCCGGTCAATTGTTTCAGTCGGCAGTGGAGATTTTTGAGGGGAAGGCATTAGTTTGGTTTCGGGCGAATAGATCCAGGGTAAGTTCGTGGCAGGAACTCATCCAGGAGATGCGCGCTGAATTCTTGCCACCGGATTACGATGATCGCCTGCTCGGAGAGATCACGAGACGCACACAAGGGCCAGAAGAAACCATGGGGGTATACGTCTCGGTAATGGAGGGGCTGTTTAGACGCCGCGCGATCCCGTGTTCGGAAGAGGAGAAGTTGAAGATCCTTAGGAGAAACATCGCTCCTTTTTACCAGACACAACTGGCATTAACCCCAGTACGGACCATTGCCGGTCTTATCCGAGTGGGTCGTTCACTAGAAGCAACGAGAGTCGCTGTAGAGGCCTATTTACCACCGCCTACTCGCAAGTCTCAACGGTTGTTGGAACCGGATCTGGCGTACGTAGAGTGTGCAGACAGGGTGAATATAGCGACAATCTCCGGCAATGAGGTTCAGTGTTGGAATTGCCGACGGAATGGGCACACTTCCCGGAACTGCCCTGAGCCTCCTAAGTGTTTCGGCTGTGGTCGGGTAGGCGTGAGGAAAATTAATTGCCCAAACTGTCGGGGAAGACCGAGTCGTAATGGGGGGCTACCACTCAGAGACTCCGGAAGCAGGAGTGGTCCACCTCAATCTTCGGGAAACGGGCACGGTGTCCAGTAGGCGGCAGTCTGGACACGCTGAGCAAGACGGACGGGGCCGCGCAACTAAGCTACGTATTGGATCAGAAGCAAGGAGATGAGAGGCCACACCTCGAGGTGGATGTTATGGGACGTAAATTCCTGGGGCTATTCGATTCTGGCGCTTCCAATACAGTAGTACGTGGAGAAGGTTGGCGTGCGATGACGGAGCTGGGAGTGGAGCTCCTGCCGACCAACCAGCGGGCAATACGGTTGGCCAATGACCAAGGATGTCCCATCATCGGGACAGCGGTGATTCCGTTTAAGCTAAGGGAGAAGCTGGAGTGGTTGCGGGTGTTGGTGGTCCCTTCTTTGCCGTTGACTCTGATTCTGGGAGTGGACTTTGCCAAACGGTTTGATGTAGTGTTGAAGGTAAGTGAGAATACTTGGGATTTTGTGAGCGCTCTACAGGTGGAGCAAGAGGAACAGCTCAGTGCACGCAGTCGACTGTCGGGGGCAGAACAAGCGGCGCTCGACCAAATGTTGACTGAGGAGTTCAACCTAATGGGGGAGGGGTCGGCTGTACCACTCGGGTGGAACACGTCATCAAGACAGACTCGCCGCCAATAAAGCAACGCTACTACCCGGTTTCGCCTGCGGTCCAAAAGCATATCGACGCCGCGCTTAACGACATGCTAGCTCAGGGAATAGTGGAGAAGTCTGTCAGTCCCTGGGCATCGCCCATATTGTTGGTGAAAAAGAAGGACGGCTCCTATCGATTTTGTGTGGATTACCGTAAACTAAATCGGGTCACGGAACACGACGCCTATCCCATACCCTACGTGTCGGCCACACTGGATAAGCTACGAGAAGCCAAGTATCTGTCTTCCTTAGACATCAAGTCAGCTTATTGGCAAGTGCCTATGGCTGAAAACTCTAAAAAATTTACAGCTTTTACTGTGCCACATCGGAGGCTGTTTCAATTTAAAAGAATGCCGTTTGGGCTGCAGAGCGCCCCTGCGACTTGGCAAAGGCTGATTGACCAAGTTTTGGGTCCTGATTTGGAGCCGTACGTTTTTACTTATTTAGACGACATCATTGTGGTGACCCAGGACTTTTCAAAGCATGTTGAAGTTCTGCGAGAGGTGTTCGGTTGAGAGGGTTGCGGGTGTCCCGGGATAAATGCGAATTCTGTCGGCCACAACTGAAATACCTGGGTTACGTGGTGAACGAGAAAGGCCTGAATGTGGACCCCGACAAAGTTAAATGCGTACTGGATATCCCTCCTCCTACCACCGTGAAGGGAGTGAGACAATTTTTGGGAATGGTATCCTGGTACCGGCGTTTTATACCAGCTTTCGCCACGATGTTGTCGCCACTAACCAATCTATTAAAGAAACATCAAAAATTCTTGTGGACCCAAGAATGCCAGGATGCTTTCACGCAGGCGAAAATGAAGTTGACCACCGCACCGATATTAACGTGTCCAGATTATCGTTTGCCCTTCTGCATCCAGACTGACGCGTCAGACCGAGGGCTGGGAGCAGTGCTTTCGCAGAACCACCCGGATGGGGAGAAGGTCATATGCTATCTTAGCAGATCCTTGACCAAAACGGAACGCAAATACTCCACAACCGAGAAAGAGTGCCTTGCGGTTTTATGGGCCATCGAGAAACTGAGGCCGTATGTGGAGGGATCGAAGTTCTCAGTGGTTACTGACCACTATTCCTTGGTTTGGCTCCACAATCTGAAAGATCCGACGGGGCGTTTGGCAAGGTGGGCCGTGCGTCTCCAACAATATAGTTTTGATATCATTCACAGGAAGGGTAAGGACCATCTAGTCCCTGACGCTCTCTCGCGCATGCTGCCAGACGGAGAGGTAGCAGCCATCACCTGTGAAGGCGACAAGTGGTTTGTAACCATGAGGGACAAAGTGCTAGGGGCACCGGAGCGTTACGCGGATTGGCGCGTGGCCAGAGAATCTTTGTGGAAGCATTTACCGCGGCGTTATCCTGAGTCAGAAGGAGCAGAGGCTTGGAAGAGGGTAATACCTAGGACAGAGCGGAAGGAAATCCTGCATCGTAGCCATGACGACCCGGTAGCCGGACATATGGGGGCTAGTCGCACGTTAGGACGGGTGGGGGCAAAGTATTATTGGCCGAAGATGGCGGCAGATGTCACCACTTGCGTGAGGAGGTGTAAGGTGTGCCAAGCTAGTAAAGTGGAGAGACGAGCTTCGGCTGGGTTCATGGTCTCTCGAAGTGAAGAGGCGCAGCAACCTTGGGAAATGGTTTGTGTAGACCTGGTGGGGCCTCTGCCACGAACTAGTCAGGGGCACAATTACATTTTAACCGTTCTTGACTACGTGAGTAAGTTCACCCTACTGTACCCTTTACGGCAGGCGACGGCCTCCGCGGTTACCAGAGTGCTCGAGGACCAAGTGTTTCTATTGTTTGGGGCACCCCGGTGGCTCGTGTGTGATAACGGGGTCCAGTTTAGAGGGAAGCATCTCCAAGATATGACAGCAAAGTATGGTACTAAAATCAAGTACACGGCTTTATATCATCCGCAAGCTAATCCTGCGGAGCGCAAAAATCAGTATATTAAGCGAATGTTGCGATCATACGTCACGGAGAACCATCGGCTGTGGGATCAGGATCTGGCGAAAATCGCGTGCGCCTTGCGTACCTATAAGCACGAAGTTGCACAAGTCACTCCTTACTTCTTTAACTTTGGGCGAGAAATGGTGACTTATCACGAGGATAAAGAACGGCCGGAAGTGAGGCAGGAAAGTTTAGATCCGGAAGCCAGAGCTGTGGAGCTTGAGAGGGTACGAGTGGACGTGCGAGTGCGAATGAGAGCCGCGGTTCGACAGAGTGCCCAAAAATATAATTTACGGAAACGGGACGTAGGGTATGGAGAGGGAGAGGCCGTTTGGCGGAAGAATTACACTCTCTCAGATGCGGCGAAGTTTTATTCCGCAAAACTGGCACCTGAGTATGTTGGACCCTTTTGGATACAGAAGCAAGTCTCCGGGTGGACCTACCAGCTAGTGGACCGCCAGGGTATAAACGCGGGAACATGGCATACGGAAGATCTAAAACGGTACGTTGAATAAAGAAATAGGAAGATGATCTTAAGTTAGAAAGTAGGAAGAGAGGATGTGCGACATACCCACAAATTATTCTTTTTGTCATTGCGGGAAAGGAAGAAGTACATATGTAGTTAGGACTAAGAGGTGGTGGTTATCGATAATAAAAATGTTGCATGGCAGGCGTTACGACCACACCCTAAGTCCAGGAAGGACAATAACAGAATGAGTAATAATAATAAAGCTAATGGTGGTGGGTTACAAACATAAAAAATAAAAACATTATTAATAGTTCGAGCATACTACGGTGGCGGGTTGAATTAGTTGTGGATTGATGTAGATATAGATGGTGAAGGGGAACTAAGCAAGTTCAGTTAGGCGATACTACTCAAATAGGTTTAACATACGAAGGATATAAATTTAGGATACATATAGGTCGTACCGCGAAAGAAATAACTAATATATAACGAGGTGCTCATAAGTATGAGTGTGAATGCGAAGATAAGTGTAGGTGGAACCAAAAGTAAGATTCAATGCAATTCCGCGGTGGAACGGCGCGACGCGTTACCGGGATTCGCGATAGGTCTGGGGAATAAATTTTCGAGAATCACTCCGTAATTCTCTGGGGAGGGGAGTCGTGTCACGGTTCGATTTGCGAAAATAAGATACACCCGCGCGGCGAAAATTATTGTATTATAGCGTAGAGATGTTTCGGGCGACGACCCTGGTGGCGATGCAGCTGGCCGCAGTTAAGTCATAAGATCCGCGGTTGGTTTTGTGTATACAACCGCCGTTTCTCATGGCCCCGACGCAGACCAACCCTTGTAGGTTCCGCAGTTGCCACAACCGAGTTAATTTTAAAAAAAAATCACAAAAGGCAAAGAAATTACCGATGGATGTTTTGGGCCTGTTCTTCTGTGCCGCCTGCCTCATCCGCAAATTAAATGTCTTCGTTTTCCTCATTAGAAGCCTTTGCGATTGGATCCAAGTTATCCGATAACTAATGTCGAGAGTTTGTAGGACAAGTAACACTTGTTCCAGTATAGTTTTCTGCCATAAGTGCCGTGCAAAACACAAATCAGCAAATCCACTAAAACGATGTGTTGACGTTGTGTCAGATCGAATTGTCGAGTATGTCAGATCGAATTGTCACCGAAGTAGCAGCGGGGTGGTCGGAAAGATTGGAAATGAAACGAGACTCGAGACTACCCGGAGATGGTAAGGCCTCATGTGCCACCTATGAATCAAGGTGAATGCCCGAATGCTAAGTGCATTGACACGGGTATATGCAATGCAAGAAGTGCATCACATGCCGCTAAACTGGAAAAGTACCGCAGAAGCGGATTCAGGAAAACCTTCGTCGTTGGTGTCGAGGCGATCTAGAGCTCTCTTTTTCCTAGACTGCGGTAAGAGTCGGATGTGGCAAGCGATTGTGGGCACATTGAGATAGAAAATTTTTTGATTCTTTTCTTTCTTTTTCTTTTATCCGTCACTCTCGCGAATGGCCAATTAGTGGATGGGAAGTTCTCAGTTTTTACGAATACAAGGTCACCCACCTGTAAGTTGGACTGAACATCCATTCATATATATATATATATATATATATATATATATATATATATATATATATATATATATATATATATATATATATATATATATATTTTATATATATATATATATATATATATATATATATATATATATATATATATATGTATATATATATACATATATATATATATATATATATATATATATATATATATATATATATATATATATATATATATATATATATATATATATGTATATATATATATATATATATATATATATATATATATATATATATATATATATATATATATATATATATATATATATATATATATATATATATATATATTTATATATATGTATATATATGTATATATATATATATATATATATATATATATTTATATATATGTATATATATGTATATATATATATATATATATATATATATATATATATATATATATATATATATATATATATATATATATCAGCAAAATGGTTAAGAGAGATAATCTCTGGAGTGACCGACCCGATTGAGCTGAAATTTTTGGAGGACATAGATGTATATAACAGGTATGTCCATGATTTGCTAGAGTTCGGATATCTGAAACCCTTTGGCGGCGGCGGGAATTTAAGTGATTTTTCAGGTGCTCCTATATTTCCAAGCAGTGTACATTTTTGTTCAAAAAAAGTACTAGATATGAAATTTTATTATGTTTTAAGTTTGCTTGTGATAAAGAAATCGAAGTTTTGAGCCTTGTGTAGGCGCTGAATCCCTAGAAGTAAGCAAGGATTTTTTTGCAAAATTCGATTTGTCATAACTTCTAAGAAAAACAATGGATTATCGTGAAATTTTTAGAGCGTATTGATATAGACCAAAAATTTACACACTTGAACTTTCAAGACTGTGTGGGCAACTCTGAAGCTACAGCAGGCTCCTGAACAAAAATCCTTCAAATCATCGACCTTCCTGAAAAATTTTTGATTTTTGAAAGAAGATTCAAATTATTGATCAATTTTGACTTTTGTTAACCAAGTCAAATAAAATATTTCCAAATTCCGCGGTAAACAAGAACGGCAACCCGTAATTAAATTACCTCTATTTCAGCACTCAAAACTTCTGTTCACGAGACCTGACGATCGGATAATGCGATCAATATGAAATTTACAGGACATGTTGGAATTTGCTAGGATCAGGTCTGATAGAAGTAATTTTGAAAATAGAGCAACACTGTGGCAGTGGTGCCATTTGGACAAATCGCTGAGAAAAAAAAATGGTTTTTTTCCTATAGCTTCCGATTTAGCCATTAGATTTTAACGAAATTCACGCAATAGGTGAAACTTACTTTAAGATAGATTTCATAGAAATTTGGCTGAAAAATTGGTATAGGGACGCCAGCTACGGCAATTTTTGTCTCCTAAATATTGTAAATTTGCTCAGGAAAATAAAGATTTTTTCCCTATAACTTCCGATGCAGTGACGAAATCAAAACGAAATTCTTGTGAAAAGCATATCTTGTTGCGATTGTAATTCTGTAGGAATTTTGTTGACAAACCGTGAAAGGGTTGCCAGCTATGATGAATTTCCTAATTTATTTACATTGCTTTATCGAGCAATGTTGTCATAAAATTTATGACGATTAACAACAGATATTTACGTTTCAAAAATTTAAAAAGTTTGGACGATGGTAACCCTAAAATTTAATTCAATCCTATAACTTACAGCGCAGCCATTCAATCGAAACGAAATTCATAGGCTGGGTTTAACACAACGTGAAGCAGCTATGGTGCAAGCACATGATTGCCAGCACATGATTGCCAGCACCGGACAATTTCGTAAATATCGCACCAACAGATGCTTTCATTTTCTATTCATAAGCAAACCATTTACAATAAAATAAGCAACCGATATTTAAATGTTCCGAGTTTTGGAAATTTTATTGCTTGTTACTTGAATCTATAACCAAGTTTATTAGCTTATTCATCTGCATCATCCCTCTTCTATGGTTAGCAAAATTTATGACAAACGACTTCGATTATATAGAAGTACTAAAAGATTATATAAAAGCAGAGCATCTAAGTTATATATCTATATGCTTTTAGAATCGTCAAAAATTGGTGAAACTGCACCAAATTGTTTATATAATGTTATTTTATTTGAATAAAGCTCTTTGTCCTATAGTCTCCAGTACAGTCATGGTATCATAACGAAATTCATATTGCAAATTTAAATTATTGTAGACAATATTCAGTAGAAATCTAGTTTGAAAAACAATGATAGGGCTACCAGCTTTGATTGTTTTTTTTTGACATAGCTTTAGTTAATATCTTTTTATCCCTATAACTTCCAATGCAGTAATCGGATCAATACGAAATTCGCAGAACAGGGTAACTTCAAAGTGAGGCAGATATGACTTATTTTTGGCTTCAGTGCTAGCAAAGGACTGCTAGCACGAGGTGTTTTTGTTGTTTTCGTACCAATAAATGCTTGCATTAAGTATTCACATCGCGAATATACAAAACATAACAATAAAACAAAACATAACAATATGGCAATACATACAATATATAATATACAAGACAATAACAACAATATAACAACAATATATAACAATACACTCAAAATCTGCACTTATCCTCTACTGTTCTTCGAACATTAGTATTTCTAGCGGTTCTGATGCGCTAGGGTTTTTTCCATTTGAAACCTTGGTGAAAGTAGTTGTCCCATCGTTTCACGAAACACTGCGCATTAACGATCCAGAACTCTTGTTGGATTGTTGTTAAGACTAATTGCAGTCCTCCATGTAATGTTTTCAGATGAGTTTGTCTGACAATCAGTTTGGCCAAAGAATCTCTCGGAAGTATAGCAGGATGTTTTGCATCCTTATGTGTTGGTGCAAACTGCAACCTTCCAGTTGTCCTGAGAATGCCATTGGCATCAATCCACGGAGTTATATATTTGAGGCTGCTGTTGCCAGATACCCTTGAACTGCTGCGTAATGTTGATAGTTCTGTCGGAAAAACATGCTGCTGCGAAAGTTGTATGCATCTCAACTTTGCGTCTCGTAGCTCATCGAAGGTCAATGATCCGATTCGTTTGTCGTTTTTATGTGATGCGTTATGTATGAATCGATGTATCTATGCCATAACCTTCAGAAGTTTGGGCAGAGATGAGTATCTGCTAAGTATCTCTGGCTCTTGGGCAGGTCCTGTTGCTACTATTCTAACGGTGCGTACTTCGTTAGTCACGGTTTCTTGCTCTACTGCTGACAGTGCTAGGTTTGGCGATGTTGGTATTGCTTGATTTGCAAGTCAACCTGGACCCTTCCACAATAAGGATGAATCAATCAGTTGTTCTGGCCGGACTTCCCTGGAAGCCAGATCAGCGGGATTGTCGTTGGTGCGAAGATGCTGTCACTCGGTAGGGTCGAACTTTCATGTATCATGCTTACACGGTTGGCTACGAACACTTTCCATGGCGCTGCTGGTTTTTGAATCCAGGCCAAGACGATTTTGGAATCTCTCCAGAAATAAGTGTTGACATCCACCCATTTGCATGCTTGTTTTAATTGCTTCATTGTTTCTAGCATTAAAACAGCACTGCTAAGCTCCAGCCGTGGGATCGATATCGTTTTTAAGGGAGCGACTTTCGATTTTTCACTCAATCAACATGTCGATGTGTGTCCCTCTGTCGTTACAAATCGTAAATAAATTACTGTTGCATAAGCTACGGTAGATGCATCGCAAAACCTATGCAACTCCATCTTTGTGTTTCTTGTGGAACCGTTCCACCTAGCGATGCGCAGCTTCTCAATGAGTGGTAATTGTCTTCGTGTTTAAACCCAATCCTGGACTGCAGCCAGAGGAACTCCGTCTTCCCAGCCTAACTTAAAAAGCCAGAGTTTTTGCATTGTGATTTTTCCAATGATAATGCAAGGTTGCAACCAGCCCAGTGGGTCAAAGAATTTTGCTATCTCTGACAGTATAGATCGCTTTGTCAGTTTCTGTTCCTCAGCCACTTTAACTCTGAACGAAAAGTTGTCTTTTAGCGTTTTAACTTCTTCAGATAAAGCTATTTCCAATGGTTTTTGATTTGCCCGATCGCTTTCTGGAATGGCTTCCAAAAGGACATGGTGGTTAGCTGACCATTTCCGCAGATGAAACCCTCCTTTACTTAATACTGACTTGAGCTCGTCTTGTATGCGCCTTGATTGGGTCAGATTATTTGAGCCTGTGAAAAGATCGTCCACATAAAAGTCCTGGAGAATCATACCCGTGACATCAGGGTACGCATCCCGTTCACCAATTGCCAACTGCTGCAGTGTGCGAATTGCCAGATATGGCGGGCATGCTGTACCATATGTCACGGTTTTTAGTCTATAATGCCCAATTGGCTCTTTGACGTTGAATCTCCACACAATGCGCTGATATTCACGATCACTTTCGTGAACTTGTATTTGCCGATACATCTTCTCTATGTCAGCGGCAATTACATATTGATGATTGCGCCATCTCAGCAATATGTGTAGAAGTTTCGGTTGTATCGTGGGGCCAACTTGGAGTAGATCATTTAAAGATTTTCCACCGAGCGACTTCTGTGATGCATCGAATACAACACGCAGTCTTGTCGTAGAGCTCGTTTCCTTAATGACCTCATGATGTGGTTAAAAGTAACAATTAGTATTTTGAACTAGATTGTCTGGTACCTTCTCCTTATGGCCGAGCCTTAGATATTCTTCTATGAATGCATGGTATTCTTTCTTCCGCTCAGGATTACTAGCGAGACGCTGTTCTAACTGCCGAAATCAAATATATGCCATTCGTACCGACTCATTCAGATCCCTTCTATGGTCAACGCTTGACTTAAACGGCAACATAACTGTGTATGTCCCACTTGCGCTTCTGGTCGTGTTTTCAACGTAGTGTCGTTCTGCTTCAAGGTCTTCTGGTGTTCGTTTAAGATCTACCGATGGCTCCTTGATTTCCCGAAATCGTCTGAGAGTCTTATCAAATTCCTCGTAAGCTACGAAAGAAACTGACCCTGATTCAGTGCGTGCGTCAGCCAACGATCCGAACAAAACCCAGCCAAGTTTGGTTTTCTGAGCACACGGCTGTTCGTGTATAAAACCTCGGTCCAAAATACTACCGCATACGTCGGCACCGGGAAGCAAATCAATGTGGTTGAAATTGGGATCAGCCAATCTCAAGTTCCTGATCTGCCCGGGCAAGTCTACATTTATGCTAGTGGCAGGTAACACGGCTGTAATTTTCGGGATGATTAATGCCGAAAAATGTAGAAGAGCGTCTTTCCCCTTCCTTCCCAGGTTGGCTGAGATCTCTACTACCCCTCTCGTAGTCACTGCTTCCGAACATCCAATGCCTCCAATAGCCATTTTAGAGTGTTTGCGCGGTAGTCCCAAAAGTTGAACAGCCGATTCTGTTATAAATGACTTTTGCGAGCCAATGTCCAGTAATGCTCGCAGTTTGACTATTGCACCTTGGTTGGTTTTTATTGCGATAAGTGTTGTTGCAAACCGTACCTGAGTGGTAGAAAGAGATGTGCTATGTGCTTGTATCGCAGCGGAAGCTGATGCAGGCAATGCTGATTCTATCGACTTGGTTTTATTGCCTCCATCATCGGTTGCGTGCAATAGTGTGCTATGTAGCTTTGGACAGAGTTAGCAATTTCTTTTTGACTGGCATTGTTTCACTGCATGTTGATCTGAGAGGCAGTTGAAGCACAGTTTCTTACTTTTGACAATTTGTCGTCGTAAGTCTATTCATGCTTTCTTAAATTGATCGCATTCAAATAAGCGATGATGGTGATTGCACATAGCGCAGTGTGTTGGTTACACTTGAGCAGTGTGCGTTATAGTCTTCTTGAACGGCCTTGTATTCATACATGGGCTTGTCAATGTTAACGCGTCTAACATCGTGAACCGTTGCGTTAAGAAAGCTATGAGCTTCTCAAGTGTTGGTACTTCTTTACTGGCGCTTATCGCTTTCTGCCACTCAGCCCTCGATTCTTTGTCGAGTTTGCTGTTCAGAATGAAGATAACGGCAAGATCGAAACCATTGATCTTTAGTGTCTTCAAACTTGCTGTAAGTTGGTTGGTAGTGTTCACCATGTCCTTCAACCCATTTGTATCATTTGGTTGACATAAACTCGCATTCCACCAACGTTGCATTAGCTCCTGTGCTATGAGTTTGACGTTGTCATATCTTTCGCACAATAAGGACCATGCGGCTTCATAGTTGCCACCGACTATGTTCAGATGACTGATGAGCCGTTCAGCATCTCCCTTCAGATTGCTGCGGAGATACTGCGTCTTCTGTACACTGGATAACGTTTCATTCGAGTGCACCATGCTTTGATAGAGATCACGGAAAGCTATCCACTTTCCATAATCACCATGGAATACAGGGATCTTTATCCGCTCGATCTGGAGGCTGTCTCAGGCACTTGTCATTGGCTGCGATTGTTGAGTTGATAGTCCAGCCCGTGGAAGCTAAGCAAAAATCTGTTCACTTCATCTCTGAGTACTGTTTTGTACTCCAAGACGAGGTCCTCCATTTTTCCATAGTCTTCTGCGTACTTTTGCAGCAATACTTTGTCCTCTGCTTGTAAATGAGCATGTGTTTGGGCATGAATTCCCTCACGTGCCCTCCATTGTTCTTCAATCCGCTGCAACCTGGTCTCAAAGTATGCCAAAGAATGGCGACTGGTTCCATCCTTCCTGAAATTCGCTACGACTCGGTTGATGCTGTCGAAAGTGAGTTTCTGCGTTGCAATGAGACTGGCCATTTCTACCTTCTGATGTTTTCCGTTCTCCTGTTCACGAATGGACGCACCTTTGTAGCGTCAGAATCAATGTTGCTTTCTCTTTTGGATAGGTTTGACTATTCTTTCCTTGTGAACGATGCTCTGTTCTTCCGAGTGATAGCTACTGGTGTTGTTCTTGTATTCTGCAACCCTCTTGTTTTCCGAATATCCTATATCTGGCTCGACGGACCAATGATCTGGAAAATACAAAATCAATGAAACTCTCAAAGACTGATTGATAAGTGACAACTTATTGTTCCATGGGTTACATTTTTATTAATTTTCGAAGAAAATTAGTATTAAACTCGATTCGCCGAAAATTCATATGTCTTTTTATATATATATATGTTTACGCGCAGGTTGTTTTACCCGCACGGTCTACGTGTATACGGCGCTCGAACCGTTACACTGTTCGACGAAATTAACTGACTACGAGCAGATTGTTTACCTGCCCGGTGTAAGTGTATACGGCACTTGAACCGTTACACTGTTCGTTGATTGGGCCTTTGTGGTATACACAACTGCTGTGTGTATACGGCACTTGAACCGCTACACAACTTCGACGCTTAAAATGTTACGTGTATACGGCACTTGAACCATTACACGGATTCGACGATTGAATAGTTTCAAGAAAGAACAAATTCAACAGTTGGTTGCAGAATGCCTTTATTTGCTTATCTGTACCTTATTTATACAATCTTATAATTATGGAAAGAATAAATTTACCAATTGCAGTATTTTACATTTCATCGAAAATATTTGCTTATTGTTGACAAACATTGCAAATATTGTCGCGTGCATATGGGCCACTGTCAGCAAAGGTACGTTCATGAAAAGTGGAATGAGTACAATTCGCTGACAGTGACATGTACAAATGCGTTTATTTCTGTACGCTCTAAATATGAAAGTGCATTGAAAACAAAATGCTGGTCATGTGGAATCATTTACATTAATGAGTTCGAACGAAATGCATTGCATGGGTTTGAACATTTTCCCCTGCGTTGAACCTTGTTCAATACAAAAACAATTTTAATAATACAAAGTAATTTAACAAATTAACGTGAATTTAACAAGTTTAAAAATATCTATAAGCTAAACTGTAATACAAAAATCTGGAGTTTTGCTGTGCCTTGGTGCTGGTGTTGGCTTGTGTCTGGATTTGTACACTTGATGTCGATATTTCCATGAGATCATGCCGAGAATAACGATGATGGAAGTTATCGATAAGTACCCAGGTATCGCATGATAGCTGTTTATTTGATGCGAAGGTGTTGATGGAGGCTCAGCTAATGTTTCGTCGAACAATTTTTGTTTGAGAGCATTTAGTGGTTCCAGGTTGAAATGATACGGTTCGTCAGTATACTCTTTCCAGTCAGTTGGTGCAGGAAGCTCGACCAGGATGTCATTCAAAGGAAAGGTAATCTTTTGCTGAGTGGATATGCTGTTATGTCCTGTTATTGTAAGTTGATCGAGTTTAACAACACAGCCTGCTCCTACAGTCAACAAACCGGAACCGTTTAACGGAAGTTGAAACTTCTCGACACCACAAACTACTCGGAGACGCGTGACGGTTTTTAGTCCATAAATCCACTTGTTTGTGTCTGAGAGCTGATTCCACACATAGTCTGTTGGTAGGACTGTTGCTTGGCACTTAGGAGATGTTTCATTGACAAAAGCACTGAACTCACACAAGGTGACTTGAGCACCTTTGTGATAAGTGGGCCCTGTCTTTTCGCATAGTAATGTTCGAGGTTCACTGGCGCTGCACAAAGTCAGGTCTTCTGGTGTCATGACGAGATATGTATCTCGGTGAGCATTAACAGCTAGGAAGTTAGTGGACAACCGTGTACTTATGAGTGAGTCGTTTATGACGGCCGCTATAGGAGTCAACTTGAATAAATCAAATTTGGTCTCGTCGATTAATGGTATTCGTACTGTGAAGGTTAGATAGGGATCTGTGAGCCTTCCTTCAGCTTTCATTACTCGATATAAGTGCAGAACATCTTTACTATTGACGGAGAGTTGAGTGAATTCTGGAAGCTTACTTCCGATGTTATGAATTTCCTTGCGTAGCTGCTCTGGGGATAACAACAGTGGACTTATGATTCCGTGATGAGTGTCCGTTAACAAATTTATGATTGCTGATTGAATATTGTGCAAATTATGACTAGCTGCCATTAACTCTAACGCCAGCGTGTTCATAATATTGTGTGCATTTGTGCCGTTTCCATTGATTTTGTTGAATACTAAGCCAATTTTTTGGTCCAGCCGATTCAATCTTTTTTCGACTTCCAGCTGATCAATCTTAAATATATTGATAGTGGAATCTATTAGCGATGTTTGATATTTTATTAGTTTATGTAGGAAACTGTCGTCCGTCTTGATGGCATCAATTGTAGCTGACATTTCCTTGGCATAATCAGCGTCCAGAACCCCGAACAGCGAACTAGCTAAGTTGCCTACCATATTAAATGCTCCTCGTTTTACGCGCTTCCTTGTGAACAGACTGTTATCTATTTGCAGTTTCTGTTCGTCTTGCTGGAAATGAACAACTAAGTGTTCGCATGTGGTGGAGTGAGTGGCTTTGCAAATTTCCTGTAATGCTCTTGTTCCATTTCGTAATGACTCTAGCTCCTGCCAGTGAGGTGATAGGTCATAGTACACTATAATCTTCCATTCTTTGACAGTGTGCACTAGGGTTCCCATGTTCTCAAAATATATTCCATGATGGTTACGAAAAGGTTGGTTGATGAGCTCCGGAAGCGACTTAACGGGACTCACTGACAGACTGAGACATGCTATGAATAGCGTAGTTAATAATGATGCCCGGGATATTTTTTCCTTCTTACGGGGCGTTTCATCAGTATCTGAGCCACTCGCTGCTCTTCTTGGCACTTTACCATCACTAGTGAAAACCTTGGATTCATTGATAGTGATTCTAGGCTCTTGTTTTGTTTCAACTGGCAAAGGTGCTAGCCTGTGTATCGATCTAGTCAGCACAGCGTCCTTTGTCTTAACGTCCACTACACGCACCAAACCATCATTCCCCTTGTGTACTTGAACGATTCGACCTAAAGGCCATTTCATCACTGGTAAATTGTCATCCTTAATGATGACAATGGTGCCTGTTTCGACGTTAGAAGATGGTGTTTTCCACCCATAACGATGCTGTAGCAAGTGTAAGTATTCCTTAGACCATCTTTGCCAAAATTCAGTTTTGATTTTTTGAATCTGTCTCCAGTCATCTAATAGCCCTGTTCCACTTGGCTGCGCTGCTGGGTCAACTTGGGCAGTTAACGGTTCTCCAATGAGAAAATGACCCGGCGTTAAAGCGGTTGCGTCATTTGGATCCGATGACATGGGGGTTAATGGTCTGGAGTTCAGAATTGCTTCTATTTCTACTAAGGCGGTTTGAAGCATTTCTTGTGTAAGCGCCGCTGGCTCTAAGACTTTCAATAGCAACGTTTTCGCGCTTTTAACTGCGGCCTCCCATAGACCTCCGAAGTGTGGGGCTCTCGGTGGGATGAAATTGAATTTAATTCCCTTTCCGTTGCATGATGACGTAATTGAATTTTGAGCCTGATCCGAATACAAGGTTTCCTTTAATTCTTCAAGGCGATTTTTTGCTCCCACGAAATTCGTCGCATTGTCACAAAAAATATTGTTACAGTGTCCACGCCGACCTATAAATCGTTTAAGCGCCCCCAAAAATGCATTGGTGGATAAATTTGAAACTAATTCCAAATGTACAGCCTTTGTAGCGAAACAGCAAAAAACTGCAACGTATGCCTTCTGTGGATGTTTACCTCTGACATGGTAATGGATGTACATGGGGCCACAAAAATCGACACCTGTGTTGATAAATGGTCTTGCTGGCTGCACTCGCAGTGCTGGTAAATTACCCATGAGTTGGGATAGCATTTTGGGTTTGGCTCGAGTGCATCGTACACAATTATGAACAATAGATCTAGCAATAATTTTCCCTTTTAGTGGCCAAAATCTCTGCCTTGTGATGGATAAGAGAGTTTGTGGTCCCACATGATCATGCCTTTTGTGCAAATCCTCCATTATCAGTTTTGTAATGGGATCTTGATATAGCAACAACATTTGATATTTGGCGTCAAATGTGAGATTGGCTGCTTCAAGTCTTCCTCCAACTCTAACTATACCATGCTCATCTAAAAATGGTCTGAGCTCGTTTAAAGGGTGCGAAGGCTGAAGTTGTCCGTGCTGACGAAGCTCTTTTATAATCTCGCGAAACTCATCATCCTGAATCGCCTTTATAATGTATTTCAACGAGTTGTGCCGAACTTCTTCTTGAAGCGCGTCTCTAGCAATGTACCTAGTAGTACTAATTCGTGATGATTGCTTGGATCCCTGTAACTCTTTGCGCCTTTGACTCCGGCATTGGTTGATAAAATGGCATATGTAACCGACAATACAAGTTAGCTTTCCAAATGAATTCCCATGTTGAATTTTATAGATGAAGTGTCCATTACTAGCAACTGATGCTGAAAATGATGCCAGCTTACGTTCAGAGTCAGCATTGGGTGTATTCCTTTTGCATTCTGGTGGCCATGCTTGCTTCGACGCGTGCAAGAACATAGGTCCATAGAACCATAGGTTTCCATCTGCTTTCAGCTTGCTGGGTGCTATTGGTCTCGTGAGTAAGTCAGCTGGATTCCTTTTGGCGTCTCTAGCAATGTACCTAGTAGTACTAATTCGTGATGATTGCTTGGATCCCTGTAACTCTTTGCGCCTTTGACTCCGGCATTGGTTGATAAAATGGCATATGTAACCGACAATACGAGTTAGCTTTCCAAATGAATTCCCATGTTGAATTTTATAGATGAAGTGTCCATTACTAGCAACTGATGCTGAAAATGATGCCAGCTTACGTTCAGAGTCAGCATTGGGTGTATTCCTTTTGTATTCTGGTGGCCATGCTTGCTTCGACGCGTGCAAGAACATAGGTCCATAGAACCATAGGTTTCCATCTGCTTTCAGCTTGCTGGGTGCTATTGGTCTCGTGAGTAAGTCAGCTGGATTCCTTTTGGTATCCACATGCCGCCACTGGCTGGGCTGTGAGAGCTCTTGAATGACACCAATTCGGTTTGCAACAAACGTATGAAAGGCTGATGATTCAGAGTTGATCCATGCCAGAACTATTTCTGAATTCGTCCAGAAATACGTTGGAGTATCGGCCATGCTCAACGCGTTTTTCGTATATTCTGCCAATTCAACAGCCAACTTTGCAGCACACAACTCCAGTCTTGGCAAAGTAATTTGTTTGATCGGAGCTACTCGTGACTTAGCACACAACAATCGAACTACCACCGTGTTATCTTGCTTGATAGATCGGATATATATTGCGGCACCGTAAGCCTCCGTCGACGCATCAGCAAACACGTGAATTTGCTTTGAGTTTGCGATACCTTGGGCAAAAACATGTCTTGGCAGGTCTATGTCTCCCATTGTTGTTAATTCACTTCGAAACTTGGCCCAAGTTGTATGAAGCTCTGCTGGCAACGCCGCATCCCAATCAAGTTTGAGTTTCCATACCTTCTGAAGAATGATTTTTGCTGTCACTACGATAGGAGCCACGATTCCTAATGGGTCAAAAATCCTAAATGTTTCCGAACTTATAGTGCGTTTGGTTATCCTTGTTGCCTCCGTAGACTGAGCATTGATTCTGAATGAGCCTAACTTCGGTAACCATACCATTCCTAGAGTTTTTATATGCTGTTTTGGGTTGTCATTTAGCTCCAGGCTCATTTGCAAATCTTGGTCAGGAATTTGTTCCAGTAGTCTAGTATGATTCGCACACCATTTCCTTAGCTTGAAACCCGCTTCAGCGAGTAATGCGTTAAGTTGGGATTGTGTGGCTAACAGTTCTGCTATACTATCGCTTCCTGTCATTATATCGTCTACATAACAGTCACGTAATATTGCTGAGGAAGCTTGAGGGTACTTTGCCTGATTTTCCCTAGCTAGCCTTTGAAGACACTTTGTAGCAAGGTATGGTGCTGCTCTAGTACCGTAGGTTACCGTATTTAGTCGATACGTTCTCAGCGGCTCGCTTGTGTGACTTCGCCAAATTATCAGTTGAAAATTTCGATCGTCCTTGCTAACCTCGATTTGCCTATACATTTTTTCAATGTCAGCTGTGAGCACAAATCTAGACATTCGAAATCGCAAAAGAATGGAAAATAAACTCTCCTGAACTGTTGGTCCTTTCATTAGCACGTCATTTAGCGAGATGTTGGTAGAGGTCTTGGCTGAAGCGTCAAACACTACTCTGAGCTTGGTTGTGCTGCTCTCCGGCTTCAATACACAGTGACGGGGTAAGTAATAATGTGGCGTCGCAACATTGACAACTTCTTCCATGTGCCCCAATGCCAAATATTCATTCATGAATTTGACATACTCACTGTATACTTCGGGTCGACGTTTGAACTTCTGTTCTAATGTGTGGAACCTCCTAATGGCGGTTTCCCGTGACTGTCCAAGATTATTTGCACTTGTGCTAAACGGTAACCTTACAATAAACCGCCCAGTTGAGCTTCTTTCCGTGTTACTGCAAAAATGCGCTTCACATTGCTTTTCGACTGGTGATAAGTGCTGCTTGCTATCTGGTGATTTGTCTAGTTCCCAAAATTGTTCAATTTGTTTCTCTAATAATTCTTCAGCTGTACTAATTCCACACAGTACGTGCTCACTGTTTACATTGTTAACCTTGCCAGCAACCAACCAACCTAACAAACTGTCTGTAGAATCGGAAGTCCATCTCCAAGTCTGATTTGTCCAATGGATAACAGCTCGTGATAGAACTCCACTCCCAGCAACAGATCAATTCGATTGGGCTTGAAAAACCCTGGATCAGCCAGTTGTATGTTATGCGGAATATTCCATTCGCGTATATTAATTTCTCTTGCTGGTTGCTCAGAGATAATCTTTGGCAGCACAAATGCTTCGAGATGACAAGAAAATGCGGTGACCTTTGAAAACAGCTGAACGTTGACTCTTCCTTTGGCTATCTGATCTTTAACTCCGATTCCTTCAATTTGGATAATTTTCGAATCCTGAGACAGTTTTAACCTTTTACCATTCTTTCTGATAAGATATTTATTTGTGAGCCGGAATCCAAAATTGCTCTGCACTCTACTGATGATCCATCGTTGCCTTGGATTGTGACTATGGCTGTGCCTAGCAACATGTATCGAGCTTTGTGTTGGCTCGTTTGAGCTGATAACACTGTAGGCTTAGGTTCGCTTGTAGAGGTCAATTTGGACGATTTCGTAGATTTGCTCCATGAAGTTTTGGCTTGATCAGCTAACACTATTTCTTTCGAAGGTGCTAAATGCAGTAAAGTGTTATGCTTTTTTGAGCACTGTTTGCAGCTGCCTTTGGTGCATTGTTTTGAAGTATGACCGGGTTGCATACAATTGACGCAATAGTTATGCTTCTGCACTAGTTTCAAACGATCTACAGGCGCTAATTTGATAAAGGCTTTGCATGCGAACAAAGGATGAGCTTCATTACAACTGATCCAGCAGCCATTCTCGCTGACTACTGACGTGAGTGTTTTAACCGAACAGGCCCTTTTGTTGTCGTATCCACGTGTTTTCGAACCTATTGCTTCAAGTGACTGGAATCGAGCTTCAAGGAACGCCAGGAATTCTTTTAACGTCTGAAGGCTCCGTGGATGATCTAAAGACTGCTCATAAAGGGTGATCGTTTGATGGTCTAACTTTCGTGTTAGTATGTGGAGGAGCAATGGATCCCATGTAACTGTGGAGACTCCCATGTTCTCCAGTCCCATGATACATTCTCGTGTCGTGTCATGTAAGTGCTTTATTCCTACTGCCGATGTTTCGACACTACACGACGGTTGGGACATTAGTTTCGTTATGAGTGCGTTTGCCAACAAACGAGGGTTTTCAAAACGTTCTATCAACAGCTGCCAAGCGGCTAGATAATTTTCTTCAGAAAGTGGCAGATGTTTAATCAACGCTTCTGCATCGTTGGTCAAATTAGCTCTTAGGTACCATAGCTTCTCACACGGAGGAATGTCTTGCTTATGGATAATTTCAATGAATAAATCATGAAACTGACGCCACTTCAAGTAGCTGCCGTCGAACTTTGGCAACTCTATCTTAGGTAATTTCATTCTTATATTCGGATTGACTGCTTGGAGTGAAACGGGCAAGGCAGTAGATTCTTGATGCTCCGAAAGCATGATCGTTGCTTGCAGTACTTGGTCTTGCAAGTCAAGGAAAGCTGAAGTATCGTAGCCTGATGCCTCTGGATTCTCTATGCTACCGTAAAGTTCTTTATGTAGCTCTTGCACTTGTTGCCAATGCTCTTTGATGGCTGTAATATTAATTGTGCAGTAAGACTGCGATGGACGAATGGGCATATCCTTGATCCCATTTAATAAACGGTTGAGTTGTGACTGTGCAGCTCTGATTTTTCCCAATAATGATTTGCTTGACATCTCCACTGCTGTCAGCATGGGCTTTGGATCTACGGTTACAGCAATGTTGTCCATTTCGGAACGGAAAATCTCCCTGTACTTTTGGTAGATACTTGCGATTGAGTCATAATAATTGCTCGCGAAGTATTTATGGTTTGCAGAGACTCCAGGTAACTCGCGTATGCGGGAGTCTGTTGACTCGAATTCGTCCCAGTTCGCTTCTAGGCGTTGCAAACGCTCGTGATAGTATCCTGACACCTTCCGCTCCTTCGGATCTTTATTGAAATTGGAAACTATTTGCTGAATCCTTTTCCCGACGACTTCTTGCTGCTCAACAAACGCTCCATCTTTCACAACCCTGAACTGCACTTGATTGGACTAAACGTGTCCTGTCACGGTCGCCAAATGTTTACGCGCAGGTTGTTTTACCCGCACGGTCTACGTGTATACGGCGCTCGAACCGTTACACTGTTCGACGAAATTAACTGACTACGAGCAGATTGTTTACCTGCCCGGTGTAAGTGTATACGGCACTTGAACCGTTACACTGTTCGATGATTGGGCCTTTGTGGTGTTCACAACTGCTGTGTGTATACGGCACTTGAACCGCTACACAACTTCGACGCTTAAAATGTTACGTGTATACGGCACTTGAACCGTTACACGGATTCGACGATTGAATAGTTTCAAGAAAGAACAAATTCAACAGTTGGTTGTAGAATGCCTTTATTTGCTTATCTGTACCTTATTTATACAATCTTATAATTATGGAAAGAATAAATTTACCAATTGCAGTATTTTACATTTCATCGAAAATATTTGCTTATTGTTGACAAACATTGCAAATATTGTCGCGTGCATACGGTATGCCACTGTCAGCAAAGGTACGTTCATGAAAAGTGGAATGAGTACAATTCGCTGACAGTGACATGTACAAATGCGTTTATTTCTGTACGCTCTAAATATGAAAGTGCATTGAAAACAAAATGCTGGTCATGTGGAATCATTTACATTAATGAGTTCGAACGAAATGCATTACATGGGTTTGAACAATATATATATATATATATATATATATATATATATATATATATATATATATATATATATATATATATATATATATATATATATATATATATATAGGGCGTTTCTGAATTGTCGTCTTCACCTTGGTCTTGAGCTTGTTATAACAGAATGTGACGTCACATCAAGTTTAGCTTGTCCGAATAGTTTATCTTCGGCTTGATATTTCTCCCCTGTATAACAGTTCATGATACTCTCATCTCGTTGTTTAGACGTCATGATACCATGTTTGATTTATATATTTACAAATTACAATTATGCAAGAAAATCTAAACTTACAATCAAAACGGTTATTGTGCATGTGAGCCCAGACTTTCCATTCGACGAGCGCTTCGCGTGGTAAAGCAGGAACGATAATGCAATCGATTATTGCATTTGTCGTACAACGTTCCCATTGCCGACGAGCTTCGGTAATTTAATTCTTATGTGCTGTGAAGCAAATTAGTAGCTGACCGTTGGCATTCATTCTTTTCGTTATGCGTGCAATATGTCTCAAAGCTAATTAACATTGGGGTAGGCTTCCACCCTCAATCAATTTCATGCTGCCAGGTACAAGAGCACAGTCTTTCGTTCGCCATCTTTGCTAAAATGTCATAACAAGGCAAGACAGAGAATCCGGACAGTCTATCTTGATCTCCTATAACTGTTATAATAGGTCAGCTAAAACGCTGACGTCATAATCTGTTATACGGAGATCAAGATCAAGTCGGAGACACGAATTCGGAAAGGCCCATAGAAGGTAGGTCCGCAACTTGCTAAAATTCAGATATCCTAAACCTTTTGGCGGGGGCGAGCGTTTTAGTGAATTTTCAGGTTCTCCTATATTTCCAAGCAGTGCTAATATTTTTAAAACAAATGTTTGGGAATAAAAGCTTATTATGTTAGAAGCTTGCCTATGTTCAAAAGTTGGAAATTTTGAGCCGTGTGTGGGTGCAGCGTTCCTAAAATTAGGCAAGAACTTTTTTTCGAATTTTGATTTGTCATTACTTCTGACAAAAACATTGGATCATCGTGAAATTTGCAGAACGTATTGATGTTGACTAAAGTTTAATACACATGGATTTTCAAGGTAGTGTAGGTAACCCTGTAGCTGCGGCAGGCTCTTGAAAAAAAATTCTTCAAATCATTGAACCTCCTGAAAAATTTTTGATTTTTGACAAAAAATTCAAATCATTGATAAATTTTAACGTTTGTGCATCATGTCAATTTGAAATTTTTAAAATTCCGATTTGCACAAGAACGGCAACCCATCACTAAATAACCTCTATTTTCAGCACTCGAAAGTTCTGTTCACGAGAACTGACGACCGGATTATCCGATCATAATGAAATTCACAGGACATGTTGGTAT
Source organism: Nemotelus nigrinus (assembly GCA_947369275.1). Classification (NCBI taxonomy): domain Eukaryota; kingdom Metazoa; phylum Arthropoda; class Insecta; order Diptera; family Stratiomyidae; genus Nemotelus; species Nemotelus nigrinus. The sequence goes on along the minus strand of OX376372.1, from coordinate 123,907,014 downwards.
TAGCTAGGACCAGGTCTGAAAGAAGTGATTTTGAAATGCGGTCAACACTGCAGCAGTGGTGCCATCTTGAAAAATCACTGAGCAACAAAACCGGTTTCCGGCCTATTACTTCCGATTCAGCCATCAGATTTAAACGAAATTCACACAATATTTGGATCTTACTTAAGGTAACATTTGATGAAAAAATGGCTGAAAAGTTAGAATAGAGTTGCCAGCTATGGTGATTTTTGTGTCCTAAATCTTGCAAATTTGCTCAGCAAAATAAAGCTTTTTTCCCCATTACTTCCGGTGCAGTCATGATATCAAAATGAAGTTTATGCAGTAAATAGATTTGATGTGACCCAAATGTCATAGGATATTCGTGCAAAAATCGTGAAAAGGCTTCCAGCTATGACCATTTTTGTAAGTTATTGGAATTTCTTTACTGCGCGATTATGTCATTAGATTTCCAAGTGGAAATGATCCTGCAATGAAAATTAACAACAAATATTAACGCTTTAAAAATTTGAAAAGTTTTGAGGGTGGTAACCCTAAAATTCTTGTCACCCGTATAACTTCTAGCGCAGTGATTCAATCGAAACGAAACTTATTGGTTGTTTTTAGTTTAACGTGAAGCAGATTTGGTGTATGTTTTGCTTTGCTGCTAACACAAGGTAACGAGCTTTAGTCATTTTCGTAAATATTGCATCAACAGATGCTTCAAATAACATACACATATGCAAAACATTTGCAATAAAAATAAAAAACCAATTTTTAAATTTCCCGAGTTTTGAACATTTTTGGATGGCAGCCTCAAACAATGTTAACCGCTAAAGCTTTCGATGAAATCCTCCGATGAGAACGAAATTCAAAGGATAAGTTGATTAAAGTATGAGCTTGTGAAGGTTAACTTATTGCTGCTTCGTTGGGAAAATGTTGCCAGCACTGAACATTTTCATCATTTGTGTTATAGTTGAGTTCTGTTGTTTGAACGAGGAATGGTTTATATGATTCTACAAGAAAGTGTATTACGTCTTTCCACAGCGTCACTCAAAGACAATTTCTTCGAAAATTAGTTTCCTAGCGGTTCAGGTGCGCTAGAGTGTTTTATATCTTAATTCTGCTTATGTGACTATTAAGCATAGTTTGCAATTTCGTATTTAGTACGATATTGAATGGTAAAAATGCTTATTATTGTCTTTATGTGTAGGTTGCACTTTCATAATTGTATTTGAGTGTGATTTATTCGATTAAAAGAAAATTTAGCTTGCATGCAGAAAGTTAATGAATTGTAATTTATAATTTGCAATAAATTGCATGCAAAGGTCAATTCCAGGGCATTGCCTGTGCTGATAATGTTGGATATTAAGCATTTAATGAATGAAAGATCACTCCTAGGGCATTGCCCATGACAAAAGTGTTTCAACATTTAAAGAATCAAATTAAATTCAAAAAATCAATAGTATTTCATGACTTGACATGTATTTTTATGATTTGCCATAACTTAAATGCTAATAATTACTACAGGGCAGTGAGTATTTTGAACAGTGCCTTATATCTTTATAGTATTGATGCTAAGTTAAAAGTGACATTTAATGATTCTGATGTCTGCGTTTTTATAGAACTTTACAATCAAAATTCTGTAGACTGTTAGTTGCATTAAGGAATATGAAATTATAAACCTATACAAGTAAGATGGCCGTTTGATTTGGTAAATATGATATTTTCTGCTGTTTGAATAATTAAACAGTGGATTGAACCGATTTGATGCTGTTGGACTAATTTATCAAAAAGTATTAAAGATCAACTACTTTACAATGCTATCGACAAGGTGGTATGAGTTATGAGCTCTCTTGATTTTGCTTTTCGATGTAAAGGTTGATGGGCAAAAAAGGGAATTTATGCTTAAAAAAACTCTAGCGCACCTGAACCGCTAGAAAACTAATTTTCGAAGAAATTGTCTT